>JAILYF010000075.1:0-533229 GCA_025491095.1 Brachionus asplanchnoidis
GTCCATAGGACGGTCAAGAAGTCCTTAGGACGGTCAAGAAGTACTAAGGACGGTCAAAAAGGCCTTAGGACGGTCAAGAAGGCCTTAGGAAGGTCAAGAAGGTCGTAGGACGGTCAAGAAGTACTAAGGACGGTCAAGAAGGCCTTAGGACGGTCAAGAAGTCCTTAGGACGGTCAAGAATTCCTTAGGACGGTCAAGAAGTCCTTAGGACGGTCAAGAAGTCCTTAGGACGGTCATGAAGGCCTTAGGACGGTCAAGAAGTACTAAGGACGGTCAAGAAGTCCATAGGACTGTCAAGAAGTCCTTAGGACGGTCAAGAAGGCCTTAAAACGGTCAAGAAGTCCTTAGGACGGTCACGAATGCCTTATGACGGTCAAGAATTCCTTTGGAGGGTCAAGAATTCCTTTGGAGGGTCAAGAAGCCCTTTGGACGGTCAAGAAGTCCTTAGGACGGTCAAGAAGTCCTTAGGACGGTCAAGAAGTCCTTAGGACGGTCAAGAAGTCCTTAGGACGGTCAAGAAGTCCTAAGGACGGTCAAGAAGGCCTAAGGACGGTCAAAAAGGCATTAGGACGGTCAAGAAGTCCTTAGGACGGTCAAGAAGTACTTAGGACGGTCAAGAAGTCCATAGGACGGTCAAGAAGTCCTAAGGACGGTCAAGAAGGCCTTAGGACGGTCAAGAAGGCCGTAGGACGGTCAAGAAGTACTAAGGACGGTCAAGAAGGCCTTAGGACGGTCAAGAAGTCCTTAGGACGGTCAAGAAGTCCTTAGGACGGTCAAGAAGGCCTTAGGACGGTCAAGAAGTACTAAGGACGGTCAAGAAGTCCATAGGACTGTCAAGAAGTCCTTAGGACGGTCAAGAAGGCCTTAAAACGGTCAAGAAGTCCTTAGGACGGTCACGAATGCCTTATGACGGTCAAGAATTCCTTTGGAGGGTCAAGAATTCCTTTGGAGGGTCAAGAAGTCCCTTGGACGGTCAAGAAGTCCTTAGGACGGTCAAGAAGTCCTTAGGACGGTCAAGAAGTCCTTAGGACGGTCAAGAAGGCCTTGGGACGGTCAAGAAGTCCTTAGGACGGTCAAGAAGTAGTAAGGACGGTCAAGAAGGCCTTAGGACGGTCAAGAAGTCCTTAGGACGGTCAAGAAGTCCTTAGGACGGTCAAGAAGTCCTTGGGACGGTCAAGAAGGCCTTAGGACGGTCAAGAAGGCCTTAGGACGGTCAAGAAGTCCTTAAAACGGTCAAGAAGGCCTTAGGACGGTCAAGAAGTCCTAAGGACGGTCCACGAAGTCCTTAGGACGATCAAGAATTCCTAAGGACGGTCAAGAAGTCCTTAGGACGGTCAAGAAGTCCTGAGGACGGTCAAGAAGGCCTAAGGACGGTCAAAAAGGCATTAGGACGGTCAAGAAGTCCTAAGGACGGTCAAGAAGTCCTTAGGACGGTCAAGAAGTACTAAGGACGGTCAAGAAGTCCATAGGACGGTCAAGAAGTCCTAAGGACGGTCAAGAAGTCCTAAGGACGGTCAAGAAGGCCTTAGGACGGTCAAGAAGTCCTTAAAACGGTCAAGAAGGCCTTAGGACGGTCAAGAAGTCCTAAGGACGGTCACGAAGTCCTTAGGACGGTCAAGAATTCCTAAGGACGGTCAAGAAGTCCTTAGGACGGTCAAGAAGTCCTAAGGACGGTCAAGAAGGCCTTGGGACGGTCAAGAAGTCCTTAGGACGGTCAAGAAGTAGTAAGGACGGTCAAGAAGGCCTTAGGACGGTCAAGAAGTCCTTAGGACGGTCAAGAAGTCCTTAGGACGGTCAAGAAGTCCTTGGGACGGTCAAGAAGGCCTTAGGACGGTCAAGAAGGCCTTAGGACGGTCAAGAAGTCCTTAAAACGGTCAAGAAGGCCTTAGGACGGTCAAGAAGTCCTAAGGACGGTCACGAAGTCCTTAGGACGATCAAGAATTCCTAAGGACGGTCAAGAAGTCCTTAGGACGGTCAAGAAGTCCTGAGGACGGTCAAGAAGGCCTAAGGACGGTCAAAAAGGCATTAGGACGGTCAAGAAGTCCTAAGGACGGTCAAGAAGGCCTTAGGACGGTCAAGAAGTCCTAAGGACGGTCACGAAGTCCTTAGGACGATCAAGAATTCCTAAGGACGGTCAAGAAGTCCTTAGGACGGTCAAGAAGTCCTGAGGACGGTCAAGAAGGCCTAAGGACGGTCAAAAAGGCATTAGGACGGTCAAGAAGTCCTAAGGACGGTCAAGAAGTCCTTAGGACGGTCAAGAAGTACTAAGGACGGTCAAGAAGTCCATAGAACGGTCAAGAAGTCCTAAGGACGGTCAAGAAGTCCTAAGGACGGTCAAGAAGTCCTAAGGACGGTCAAGAAGGCCTTAGGACGGTCAAGAAGTCCTTAAAACGGTCAAGAAGGCCTTAGGACGGTCAAGAAGTCCTAAGGACGGTCACGAAGTCCTTAGGACGGTCAAGAATTCCTAAGGACGGTCAAGAAGTCCTTAGGACGGTCAAGAAGTCCTAAGGACGGTCAAGAAGGCCTAAGGACGGTCAAAAAGGCATTAGGACGGTCAAGAAGTCCTAAGGACGGTCAAGAAGTCCTTAGGACGGTCAAGAAGTACTAAGGACGGTCAAGAAGTCCTTAGGACGGTCAAGAAGTCCTAAGGACGGTCAAGAAGGCCTAAGGACGGTCAAAAAGGCCTTAGGACGGTCAAGAAGTCCTTAGGACGGTCAAGAAGTCCTTAGGACGGTCAAGAAGTCCTTAGGACGGTCAAGAAGGCCTTAGGACGGTCAAGAAGTACTAAGGACGGTCAAGAAGTCCATCGGACTGTCAAGAAGTCCTAAGGACGGTCAAGAAGGCCTTAAAACGGTCAAGAAGTCCTTAGGACGGTCACGAATGCCTTATGACGGTCAAGAATTCCTTTGGAGGGTCAAGAATTCCTTTGGAGGGTCAAGAAGTCCTTTGGACGGTCAAGAAGTCCTTAGGACGGTCAAGAAGTCCTTAGGACGGTCAAGAAGTCCTTAGGACGGTCAAGAAGTCCTTAGGACGGTCAAGAAGGCCTTGGGACGGTCAAGAAGTCCTTAGGACGGTCAAGAAGTAGTAAGGACGGTCAAGAAGGCCTTAGGACGGTCAAGAAGTCCTTAGGACGGTCAAGAAGTCCTTTGGATGGTCAAGAAGTCCTTAAGACGGTCAAGTAGGCCTTAGGACGGTCAAGAAGGCCTTAGGACGGTCAAGAAGTCCTTAAGACGGTCAAGAAGGCCTTAGGACGGTCAAGTAGGCCTTAGGACGGTCAAGAAGTCCTTAGGACGGTCAAGAAGGCCTTAGGACGGTCAAGAAGGCCTTAAAACGGTCAAGAAGGCCTTAAAACGGTCAAGAAGTCCTTAGGACGGTCAAGAAGGCCTAAGGACGGTCAAAAAGGCCTCAGGACGGTCAAGAAGTCCTTAGGACGGTCAAGAAGGCCTTAGGACGGTCAAGAAGTCCTTAGGACGGTCAAGAAGTCCTTAGGACGGTCAAGAAGTACTAAGGACGGTCAAGAAGGCCTTAGGACGGTCAAGAAGGCCTTAGGACGGTCAAGAAGTCCTTGGGACGGTCAAGAAGGCCTTAGGACGGTCAAGAAGGCCTTAGGACGGCCAAGAAGTCCTTAAAACGGTCAAGAAGGCCTAAGGATGGTCAAGAAGTCCTTGGGACGGTCAAGAAGGCCTTAGGACGGTCAAGAAGGCCTTAGGACGGTCAAGAAGTCCTTAAAACGGTCAAGAAGGCCTTAGGACGGTCAAGAAGGCCTTAGGACGGTCAAGAAGTCCTTAGGACGGTCAAGAAGGCCTAAGGACGGTCAAGAAGGCCTTAAAACGGTCAAGAAGTCCTTAGGACGGTCAAGAAGTCCTTAGGACGGTCAAGAAGGCCTTGGGACGGTCAAGAAGTCCTTAGGACGGTCAAGAAGTAGTAAGGACGGTCAAGAAGGCCTTTGGACGGTCAAGAAGTCCTTAGGACGGTCAAGAAGTCCTTTGGATGGTCAAGAAGTCCTTGGGACGGTTCAAGAAGGCCTTAGGACGGTCAAGAAGGCCTTAGGACGGTCAAGAAGTCCTTTAAACGGTCAAGAAGGCCTTAGGACGGTCAAGAAGGCCTTAGGACGGTCAAGAAGTCCTTAGGACGGTCAAGAAGGCCTTAGGACGGTCAAGAAGGCCTTAAAACGGTCAAGAAGGCCTTAAAACGGTCAAGAAGTCCTTAGGACGGTCAAGAAGGCCTAAGGACGGTCAAAAAGGCCTCAGGACGGTCAAGAAGTCCTTAGGACGGTCAAGAAGGCCTTAGGACGGTCAAGAAGTCCTTAGGACGGTCAAGAAGTCCTTAGGACGGTCAAGAAGTACTAAGGACGGTCAAGAAGGCCTTAGGACGGTCAAGAAGGCCTTAGGACGGTCAAGAAGTCCTTGGGACGGTCAAGAAGGCCTTAGGACGGTCAAGAAGGCCTTAGGACGGCCAAGAAGTCCTTAAAACGGTCAAGAAGGCCTAAGGATGGTCAAGAAGTCCTTGGGACGGTCAAGAAGGCCTTAGGACGGTCAAGAAGGCCTTAGGACGGTCAAGAAGTCCTTAAAACGGTCAAGAAGGCCTTAGGACGGTCAAGTAGGCCTTAGGACGGTCAAGAAGTCCTTAGGACGGTCAAGAAGGCCTTAGGACGGTCAAGAAGTCCTTAAAACGGTCAAGAAGTCCTTAGGACGGTCAAGAAGGCCTAAGGACGGTCAAAAAGGCCTCAGGACGGTCAAGAAGTCCTTAGGACGGTCAAGAAGGTTTTGGACGGTCAAGAAGTCCTTAGGACGGTCAAGAAGTCCTTAGGACGGTCAAGAAGTACTAAGGACGGTCAAGAAGGCCTTAGGACGGTCAAGAAGTCCTTGGGACGGTCAAGAAGGCCTTAGGACGGTCAAGAAGGCCTTAGGACGGCCAAGAAGTCCTTAAAACGGTCAAGAAGGCCTAAGGATGGTCAAGAAGTCCTTAAAACGGTCAAGAAGGCCTTAGGACGGTCAAGAAGGCCTTAGGACGGTCAAGAAGTCCTTAGGACGGTCAAGAAGGCCTTGAGGCGGTCAAGAAGGCCTTAGGACGGTCAAGAAGGCCTTAAAACGGTCAAGAATTCCTTTGGAGGGTCAAGAAGTCCTTAGGACGGTCAAGAAGGCCTTGGGACGGTCAAGAAGTCCTTAGGACGGTCAAGAAGTCCTTAGGACGGTCAAGAAGAATTTAGGACGGTCAAGAATTCCTTAGGACGGTCAAGAATTCCTTATGACGGTCAAGAATTCCTTAGGACGGTCAAGAAGTCCTAAGGACGGTCAAGAAGTATTTAGGACGGTCAAGAATTCCTTAGGACGGTCAAGAATTCCTTAGGACGGTCAAGAAGTCCTTAGGACGGTCAAGAAGTATTTAGGACGGTCAAGAATTCCTTAGGACGGTCAAGAATTCCTTAGGACGGTCAAGAATTCCTTAGGACGGTCAAAAAGGCCTAAGGACGGTCAAGAAGTCCAAAGGACGGTCAAGAAGTCCTTTGGACGGTCAAGAAGGCATTAGGACGGTCAAGAAGGCCTTAGGACGGTCAAGAAGTCCTTAGGACGGTCAAGAAGGCCTCAGGACGGTCAAGAAGGCCTTAAAACGGTCAAGAAGGCCTTAGGACGGTCAAGAAGGCCTTGGGACGGTCAAGAAATCCTCAGGACGGTCAAGAAGTCCTTAGGACGGTCAAGAAGGTTTTGGACGGTCAAGAAGTCCTTAGGACGGTCAAGAAGTCCTTAGGACGGTCAAGAAAAACTAAGGACGGTCAAGAAGGCCTTAGGACGGTCAAGAAGTCCTTGGGACGGTCAAGAAGGCCTTAGGACGGTCAAGAAGGCCTTAGGACGGCCAAGAAGTCCTTAAAACGGTCAAGAAGGCCTAAGGATGGTCAAGAAGTCCTTAAAACGGTCAAGAAGGCCTTAGGACGGTCAAGAAGGCCTTAGGACGGTCAAGAAGTCCTTAGGACGGTCAAGAAGGCCTTGAGGCGGTCAAGAAGGCCTTAGGACGGTCAAGAAGGCCTTAAAACGGTCAAGAATTCCTTTGGAGGGTCAAGAAGTCCTTAGGACGGTCAAGAAGGCCTTGGGACGGTCAAGAAGTCCTTAGGACGGTCAAGAAGTCCTTAGGACGGTCAAGAAGTCCTTAGGACGGTCAAGAAGAATTTAGGACGGTCAAGAATTCCTTAGGACGGTCAAGAATTCCTTATGACGGTCAAGAATTCCTTAGGACGGTCAAGAAGTCCTAAGGACGGTCAAGAAGTATTTAGGACGGTCAAGAATTCCTTAGGACGGTCAAGAATTCCTTAGGACGGTCAAAAAGGCCTAAGGACGGTCAAGAAGTCCAAAGGACGGTCAAGAAGTCCTTTGGACGGTCAAGAAGGCCTTAGGACGGTCAAGAAGGCCTTAGGACGGTCAAGAAGTCCTTAGGACGGTCAAGAAGTCCAAAGGACGGTCAAGAAGTCCTTTGGACGGTCAAGAAGGCCTTAGGACGGTCAAGAAGGCCTTAGGACGGTCAAGAAGTCCTTAGGACGGTCAAGAAGGCCTCAGGACGGTCAAGAAGGCCTTAAAACGGTCAAGAAGGCCTTAGGACGGTCAAGAAGGCCTTGGGACGGTCAAGAAATCCTCAGGACGGTCAAGAAGTCCTTAGGACGATCAAGAAGTAGTAAGGACGGTCAAGAAGTCCTTTGAGGGTCAAGAAGTCCTTAGGACGGTCAAGAAGTCCTTAAAACTGTCAAGAAGGCCTTAGGACGGTCAAGAAGTCCTTAAAACGGTCAAGAAGGCCTTAGGACGGTCAAGAAGTCCTTTGAGGGTCAAGAAGGCCTTAAGACGGTCAAGAAGTCCTTAAAACTGTCAAGAAGGCCTTAGGACGGTCAAGAAGTCCTTAAAACGGTCAAGAAGGCCTTAGGACGGTCAAGAAGTCCTTAGGACAGTCAAGAAGGCCTTAAGACGGTCAAGAAGTCCTTTGGACGGTCAAGAAGGCCTAAGGACGGTCAAGAAGGCCTTAAAACGGTCAAGAAGGCCTTAAAACGGTCAAGAAGTCCTTAGGACGGTCAAGAAGTCCTTAGGACGGTCAAGAAGGCCTAAGGACGGTCAAGAAGGCCTAAGGACGGTCAAGAAGTCCTAAGGACGGTCAAGAAGGCCTTAGGACGGTCAAGAAGTCCTTAAAACGGTCAAGAAGGCCTTAGGACGGTCAAGAAGTCCTTAAAACGGTCAAGAAGGCCTTAGGACGGTCAAGAAGGCCTTAGGACGGTCAAGAAGTCCTTAGGACGGTCAAAAAGGCCTAAGGACGGTCAAAAAGGCCTTAGGACGGTCAAGAAGGCCTAAGGACGGTCAAGAAGTCCTTTGAGGGTCAAGAAGGCCTTAGGACGGTCAAGAAGTCCTTTGAGGGTCAAGAAGGCCTTAGGACGGTCAAGAAGTCCTTAAATCGGTCAAGAAGGCCTAAGGACGGTCAAGAAGTCCTTAAAACGGTCAAGAAGGCCTTAGGACGGTCAAGAAGGCCTAAGGACGGTCAAGAAGGCCTTAAAACGGTCAAGAAGTCCTTAGGACGGTCAAGAAATCCATAGGACGGTCAAGAAGTCCTTAAAACGGTCAAGAAGGCCTTAAGACGGTCAAGAAGTCCATTGGACGGTCAAGAAGGCCTAAGGACGGTCAAGAAGGCCATAAAACGGTCAAGAAGGCCTTAAAACGGTCAAGAAGTCCTTTGGACGGTCAAGAATTCCTTAGGACGGTCAAAAAGGCCTAAGGACGGTCAAGAAGGCCTAAGGACGGTCAAGAAGTCCTAAGGACGGTCAAGAAGGCCTTAGGACGGTCAAGAAGTCCTTAAAACGGTCAAGAAGGCCTTAGGACGGTCAAGAAGTCCTTAAAACGGTCAAGAAGGCCTTAGGACGGTCAAGAAGGCCTTAGGACGGTCAAGAAGTCCTTAGGACGGTCAAAAAGGCCTAAGGACGGTCAAAAAGGCCTTAGGACGGTCAAGAAGGCCTAAGGACGGTCAAGAAGTCCTTTGAGGGTCAAGAAGGCCTTAGGACGGTCAAGAAGTCCTTTGAGGGTCAAGAAGGCCTTAGGACGGTCAAGAAGTCCTTAAAACGGTCAAGAAGGCCTAAGGACGGTCAAGAAGTCCTTAAAACGGTCAAGAAGGCCTTAGGACGGTCAAGAAGGCCTAAGGACGGTCAAGAAGGCCTTAAAACGGTCAAGAAGTCCTTAGGACGGTCAAGAAATCCATAGGACGGTCAAGAAGTCCTTAAAACGGTCAAGAAGGCCTTAGGACGGTCAAGAAGGCCTTAGGACGGTCAAGAAGTCCTTAGGACGGTCAAGAAGGCCTTAGGACGGTCAAGAAGGCCTTTAAACGGTCAAGAAGGCCTTAAAACGGTCAAGAAGTCCTTAGGTCGGTCACGAAGGCCTTAGGACGGTCAAGAATTCCTTTGGAGGGTCAAGAAGTCCTTTGGACGGTCAAGAAGTCCTTAGGACGGTCAAAAAGGCCTAAGGACGGCCAAGAAGGCCTAAGGACGGTCAAGAAGTCCTAAAAACGGTCAAGAAGGCCTTAGGACGGTCAAGAAGGCCTAAGGACGGTCAAGAAGGCCTTAAAACGGTCAAGAAGGCCTTAAAACGGTCAAGAAGTCCTTAGGACGGTCACGAAGGCCTAAGGACGGTCAAGAATTCCTTTGGACGGTCAAGAAGTCCTTTGGACGGTCAAGAATTCCTTAGGACGGTCAAAAAGGCCTAAGGACGGTCAAGAAGGCCTAAGGACGGTCAAGAAGTCCTTTGGACGGTCAAGAAGTCCTTAGGACGGTCAAGAAGTAGTAAGGACGGTCAAGAAGGCCTTAGGACGGTCAAGAAGTCCTTAGGACGGTCAAGAAGTCCTTAGGACGGTCAAGAAGGCCTTAAAACGGTCAAGAAGTCCTTAGGACGGTCACGAAGGCCTTAGGACGGTCAAGAAGTCCTTTGGACGGTCAAGAAGTCCTTAGGACGGTCAAGAAGTCCTTAGGACGGTCAAAAAGGCCTTAGGACGGTCAAGAAGGCCTAAGGACGGTCAAGAAGTCCTTTTGACGGTCAAGAAGGCCTTAGGACGGTCAAGAAGTCCTTAAAACGGTCAAGAAGGCCTTAGGACGGTCAAGAAGTCCTTAAAACGGTCAAGAAGGCCTTAGGACGGTCAAGAAGGCCTTAGGACGGTGAAGAAGTCCTTAGGACGGTCAAGAAGGCCTTAGGACGGTCAGAAAGGCCTTAAAACGGTCAAGAAGGCCTTAAAACGGTCAAGAAGTCCTTAGGTCGGTCACGAAGGCCTTAGGACGGTCAAGAATTCCTTTGGAGGGTCAAGAAGTCCTTTGGACGGTCAAGAAGTCCTTAGGACGGTCAAGAAGTCCTTAGGACGGTCAAGAAGTCCTTAGGACGATCAAGAAGTCCTTAGGACGGTCAAGAAGGCCTTGGGACGGTCAAGAAGTCCTTAGGACGGTCAAGAAGTAGTAAGGACGGTCAAGAAGGCCTTAGGACGGTCAAGAAGTCCTTAGGACGGTCAAGAAATCCTTAGGACGGTCAAGAAGGCCTTAAAACGGTCAAGAAGTCCTTAGGTCGGTCACGAAGGCCTTAGGACGGTCAAGAATTCCTTTGGAGGGTCAAGAAGTCCTTTGGACGGTCAAGAAGTCCTTAGGACGGTCAAGAAGTCCTTAGGACGGTCAAGAAGTCCTTAGGACGGTCAAGAAGTCCTTAGGACGGTCAAGAAGGCCTTGGGACGGTCAAGAAGTCCTTAGGACGGTCAAGAAGTAGTAAGGACGGTCAAGAAGGCCTTAGGACGGTCAAGAAGTCCTTAGGACGGTCAAGAAGGCCTTAAAACGGTCAAGAAGGCCTTAAAACGGTCAAGAAGTCCTTAGGACGGTCACGAAGGCCTTAGGACGGTCAAGAATTCCTTTGGAGGGTCAAGAAGTCCTTTGGACGGTCAAGAAGTCCTTAGGACGGTCAAGAAGTCCTTAGGACGGTCAAGAAGGTCTTAGGACGGTCAAGAAGGCCTTAAAACGGTCAAGAAGGCCTTAAAACGGTCAAGAAGTCCTTAGGACGGTCACGAATTCCTTATGACGGTCAAGAATTCCTTTGGAGGGTCAAGAAGTCCTTTGGACGGTCAAGAAGACCTTAGGACGGTCAAGAAGTCCTTAGGACGGTCAAGAAGTCCTTAGGACGGTCAAGAAGTCCTTAGGACGGTCAAGAAGGCCTTGGGACGGTCAAGAAGTCCTTAGGACGGTCAAGAAGTCCTTAGGAAGGTCAAGAAGGCCTTGGGACGGTCAAGAAGTCCTTAAGACGGTCAAGAAGTCCTTAGGACGGTCAAGAAGTCCTTAGGACGGTCAAGAAGTCCTTGGGACGGTCAAATAGGCCTTAGGACGGTCAAGAAGTCCTTAGGACGGTCAAGAAGTACTAAGGACGGTCAAGAAGGCCTTAGGACGGTCAAGAAGTCCTTAGGACGGTCAAGAAGGCCTTAGGACGGTCAAGAAGTCCTTAGGACGGTCAAGAAGTCCTTAGGACGGTCAAGAAGGCCTTAGGACGGTCAAGAAGGCCTTAAAACGGTCAAGAAGGCCTTAGGACGGTCAAGAAGTCCTTAAAACGGTCAAGAAGGCCTTAGGACGGTCAAGAAGTCCTTAGGACGGTCAAGAAGTACTAAGGACGGTCAAGAAGGCCTTAGGACGGTCAAGAAGGCCTTAGGACGGTCAAGAAGTCCTTGGGACGGTCAAGAAGGCCTTAGGACGGTCAAGAAGGCCTAAGGACGGCCAAGAAGTCCTTAAAACGGTCAAGAAGGCCTAAGGATGGTCAAGAAGTCCTTGGGACGGTCAAGAAGGCCTTAGGACGGTCAAGAAGGCCTTAGGACGGTCAAGAAGTCCTTAAAACGGTCAAGAAGGCCTTAGGACGGTCAAGTAGGCCTTAGGACGGTCAAGAAGTCCTTAGGACGGTCAAGAAGGCCTTAGGACGGTCAAGAAGGCCTTAAAACGGTCAAGAAGTCCTTAGGACGGTCAAGAAGGCCTAAGGACGGTCAAAAAGGCCTCAGGACGCTCAAGAAGTCCTTAGGACGGTCAAGAAGGTTTTGGACGGTCAAGAAGTCCTTAGGACGGTCAAGAAGTCCTTAGGACGGTCAAGAAGTACTAAGGACGGTCAAGAAGGCCTTAGGACGGTCAAGAAGTCTTTGGGACGGTCAAGAAGGCCTTAGGACGGTCAAGAAGGCCTTAGGACGGCCAAGAAGTCCTTAAAACGGTCAAGAAGGCCTAAGGATGGTCAAGAAGTCCTTAAAACGGTCAAGAAGGCCTTAGGACGGTCAAGAAGGCCTTAGGACGGTCAAGAAGTCCTTAGGACGGTCAAGAAGGCCTTAGGACGGTCAAGAAGGCCTTAGGACGGTCAAGAAGGCCTTAAAACGGTCAAGAATTCCTTTGGAGGGTCAAGAAGTCCTTAGGACGGTCAAGAAGGCCTTGGGACGGTCAAGAAGTCCTTAGGACGGTCAAGAAGTCCTTAGGACGGTCAAGAAGAATTTAGGACGGTCAAGAATTCCTTAGGACGGTCAAGAATTCCTTATGACGGTCAAGAATTCCTTAGGACGGTCAAGAAGTCCTAAGGACGGTCAAGAAGTATTTAGGACGGTCAAGAATTCCTTAGGACGGTCAAGAATTCCTTAGGACGGTCAAGAAGTCCTTAGGACGGTCAAGAAGTATTTAGGACGGTCAAGAAGTCCTTAGGACGGTCAAGAAGTATTTAGGACGGTCAAGAATTCCTTAGGACGGTCAAGAATTCCTTAGGACGGTCAAGAAGTCCTTAGGACAGTCAAGAAGGCCTTAAGACGGTCAAGAAGTCCATTGGACGGTCAAGAAGGCCTAAAGACGGTCAAGAAGGCCATAAAACGGTCAAGAAGGCCTTAAAACGGTCAAGAAGTCCTTTGGACGGTCAAGAATTCCTTAGGACGGTCAAAAAGGCATAAGGACGGTCAAGAAGGCCTAAGGACGGTCAAGAAGTCCTAAGGACGGTCAAGAAGGCCTTAGGACGGTCAAGTAGTCCTTAAAACGGTCAAGAAGGCCTTAGGACGGTCAAGAAGTCCTTAAAACGGTCAAGAAGGCCTTAGGACGGTCAAGAAGGCCTTAGGACGGTCAAGAAGTCCTTAGGACGGTCAAAAAGGCCTAAGGACGGTCAAAAAGGCCTTAGGACGGTCAAGAAGGCCTAAGGACGGTCAAGAAGTCCTTTGAGGGTCAAGAAGGCCTTAGGACGGGCAAGAAGTCCTTTGAGGGTCAAGAAGGCCTTAGGACGGTCAAGAAGTCCTTAAATCGGTCAAGAAGGCCTAAGGACGGTCAAGAAGTCCTTAAAACGGTCAAGAAGGCCTTAGGACGGTCAAGAAGGCCTAAGGACGGTCAAGAAGGCCTTAAAACGGTCAAGAAGTCCTTAGGACGGTCAAGAAGTCCTTAGGACGGTCAAGAAGTCCTTAAAACGGTCAAGAAGGCCTTAGGACGGTCAAGAAGGCCTTAGGACGGTCAAGAAGTCCTTAGAACGGTCAAGAAGGCCTTAGGACGGTCAAGAAGGCCTTTAAACGGTCAAGAAGGCCTTAAAACGGTCAAGAAGTCCTTAGGTCGGTCACGAAGGCCTTAGGACGGTCAAGAAGTCCTTAGGACGGTCAAGAAGTCCTTAGGACGGTCAAGAAGTCCTTAGGACGGTCAAATAGGCCTTAGGACGGCCAAGAAGGCCTAAGGACGGTCAAGAAGTCCTAAAAACGGTCAAGAAGGCCTTAGGACGGTCAAGAAGGCCTTAAAACGGTCAAGAAGGCCTTGGGACGGTCAAGAAGGCCTTTAAACGGTCAAGAAGGCCTTAAAACGGTCAAGAAGTCCTTAGGTCGGTCACGAAGGCCTAAGGACGGTCAAGAATTCCTTTGGACGGTCAAGAAGTCCTTTGGACGGTCAAGAATTCCTTAGGACGGTCAAAAAGGCCTAAGGACAGTCAAGAAGGCCTAAGGACGGTCAAGAAGTCCTTTGGACGGTCAAGAAGTCCTTAGGACGGTCAAGAAGTAGTAAGGACGGTCAAGAAGGCCTTAGGACGGTCAAGAAGTCCTTAGGACGGTAAAGAAATCCTTAGGACGGTCAAGAAGGCCTTAAAACGGTCAAGAAGTCCTTAGGTCGGTCACGAAGGCCTTAGGACGGTCAAGAATTCCTTTGGACGGTCAAGAAGTCCTTTGGACGGTCAAGAATTCCTTAGGACGGTCAAAAAGGCCTAAGGACGGTCAAGAAGGTCTAAGGACGGTCAAGAAGTCCTTTGGACGGTCAAGAAGGCCTTAGGACGGTCAAGTAGTCCTTAAAACGGTCAAGAAGGCCTTAGGACGGTCAAGAAGTCCTTAAAACGGTCAAGAAGGCCTTAGGACGGTCAAGAAGGCCTTAGGACGGTCAAGAAGGCCTTAGGACGGTCAAGAAGTCCTTAAAACGGTCAAGAAGGCCTTAGGACGGTCAAGAAGGCCTTAGGACGGTCAAGAAGGCCTTAGGACGGTCAGAAAGGCCTTAAAACGGTCAAGAAGTCCTTAAAACGGTCAAGAAGTCCTTAGGTCGGTCACGAAGGCCTTAGGACGGTCAAGAATTCCTTTGGAGGGTCAAGAAGTCCTTTGGACGGTCAAGAAGTCCTTAGGACGGTCAAGAAGTCCTTAGGACGGTCAAGAAGTCCTTAGGACGATCAAGAAGTCCTTAGGACGGTCAAGAAGGCCTTGGGACGGTCAAGAAGTCCTTAGGACGGTCAAGAAGTAGTAAGGACGGTCAAGAAGGCCTTAGGACGGTCAAGAAGTCCTTAGGACGGTCAAGAAATCCTTAGGACGGTCAAGAAGGCCTTAAAACGGTCAAGAAGTCCTTAGGTCGGTCACGAAGGCCTTAGGACGGTCAAGAATTCCTTTGGAGGGTCAAGAAGTCCTTTGGACGGTCAAGAAGTCCTTAGGACGGTCAAGAAGTCCTTAGGACGGTCAAGAAGTCCTTAGGACGGTCAAGAAGTCCTTAGGACGGTCAAGAAGGCCTTGGGACGGTCAAGAAGTCCTTAGGACGGTCAAGAAGTAGTAAGGACGGTCAAGAAGGCCTTAGGACGGTCAAGAAGGCCTTAGGACGGTCAAGAAGTCCTTAGGACGGTAAAGAAATCCTTAGGACGGTCAAGAAGGCCTTAAAACGGTCAAGAAGTCCTTAGGTCGGTCACGAAGGCCTTAGGACGGTCAAGAATTCCTTTGGACGGTCAAGAAGTCCTTTGGACGGTCAAGAATTCCTTAGGACGGTCAAAAAGGCCTAAGGACGGTCAAGAAGGTCTAAGGACGGTCAAGAAGTCCTTTGGACGGTCAAGAAGGCCTTAGGACGGTCAAGTAGTCCTTAAAACGGTCAAGAAGGCCTTAGGACGGTCAAGAAGTCCTTAAAACGGTCAAGAAGGCCTTAGGACGGTCAAGAAGTCCTTAAAACGGTCAAGAAGGCCTTAGGACGGTCAAGAAGTCCTTAAAACGGTCAAGAAGGCCTTAGGACGGTCAAGAAGGCCTTAGGACGGTCAAGAAGGCCTTAGGACGGTCAGAAAGGCCTTAAAACTGTCAAGAAGTCCTTAAAACGGTCAAGAAGTCCTTAGGTCGGTCACGAAGGCCTTAGGACGGTCAAGAATTCCTTTGGAGGGTCAAGAAGTCCTTTGGACGGTCAAGAAGTCCTTAGGACGGTCAAGAAGTCCTTAGGACGGTCAAGAAGTCCTTAGGACGATCAAGAAGTCCTTAGGACGGTCAAGAAGGCCTTGGGACGGTCAAGAAGTCCTTAGGACGGTCAAGAAGTAGTAAGGACGGTCAAGAAGGCCTTAGGACAGTCAAGAAGTCCTTAGGACGGTCAAGAAATCCTTAGGACGGTCAAGAAGGCCTTAAAACGGTCAAGAAGTCCTTAGGTCGGTCACGAAGGCCTTAGGACGGTCAAGAATTCCTTTGGAGGGTCAAGAAGTCCTTTGGACGGTCAAGAAGTCCTTAGGACGGTCAAGAAGTCCTTAGGACGGTCAAGAAGTCCTTAGGACGGTCAAGAAGTCCTTAGGACGGTCAAGAAGGCCTTGGGACGGTCAAGAAGTCCTTAGGACGGTCAAGAAGTAGTAAGGACGGTCAAGAAGGCCTTAGGACGGTCAAGAAGGCCTTAGGACGGTCAAGAAGGCCTTAAAACGGTCAAGAAGGCCTTAAAACGGTCAAGAAGTCCTTAGGACGGTCACGAAGGCCTTAGGACGGTCAAGAATTCCTTTGGACGGTCAAGAAGTCCTTTGGACGGTCAAGAAGTCCTTAGGACGGTCAAGAAGTCCTTAGGACGGTCATGAAGGTCTTAGGACGGTCAAGAAGGCCTTAAAACGGTCAAGAAGGCCTTAAAACGGTCAAGAAGTCCTTAGGACGGTCACGAATGCCTTATGACGGTCAAGAATTCCTTTGGAGGGTCAAGAAGTCCTTTGGACGGTCAAGAAGTCCTTAGGACGGTCAAGAAGTCCTTAGGACGGTCAAGAAGTCCTTAGGACGGTCAAGAAGTCCTTAGGACGGTCAAGAAGGCCTTGGGACGGTCAAGAAGTCCTTAGGACGGTCAAGAAGTCCTTAGGAAGGTCAAGAAGGCCTTGGGACGGTCAAGAAGTCCTTAAGACGGTCAAGAAGTCCTTAGGACGGTCAAGAAGTCCTTAGGACGGTCAAGAAGTCCTTGGGACGGTCAAATAGGCCTTAAAACGGTCAAGAAGTCCTAAGGACGGTCACGAATGCCTTATGACGGTCAAGAATTCCTTTGGAGGGTCAAGAAGTCCTTTGGACGGTCAAGAAGTCCTTAGGACGGTCAAGAAGTCCTTAGGACGGTCAAGAAGTCCTTAGGACGGTCAAGAAGTCCTTAGGACGGTCAAGAAGGCCTTGGGACGGTCAAGAAGTCCTTAGGACGGTCAAGAAGTCCTTAGGAAGGTCAAGAAGTCCTTAGGACGGTCAAGAAGTCCATGGGACGGTCAAATAGGCCTTAGGACGGTCAAGAAGTCCTTAGGACGGTCATGAAGTACTAAGGACGGTCAAGAAGGCCTTAGGACGGTCAAGAAGTCCTTAGGACGGTCAAGAAGACCTTAGGACGGTCAAGAAGTCCTTAGGACGGTCAAGAAGTCCTTAGGACGGTCAAGAAGGCCTTAGGACGGTCAAGAAGGCCTTAAAACGGTCAAGAAGGCCTTAGGACGGTCAAGAAGTCCTTAAAACGGTCAAGAAGGCCTTAGGACGGTCAAGAAGGCCTTAGGACGGTCAAGAAGTCCTTAGGACGGTCAAGAAGGCCTTAGGACGGTCAAGAAGGCCTTAAAACGGTCAAGAAGGCCTTAAAACGGTCAAGAAGTCCTTAGGACGGTCAAGAAGGCCTAAGGACGGTCAATAAGGCCTCAGAACGCTCAAGAAGTCCTTAGGACGGTCAAGAAGGTTTTGGACGGTCAAAAAGTCCTTAGGACGGTCAAGAAGTCCTTAGGACGGTCAAGAAGTAATAAGGACGGTCAAGAAGGCCTTAGGAAGGTCAAGAAGTCCTTGGGACTGTCAAGAAGGCCTTAGGACGGTCAAGAAGGCCTTAGGACGGCCAAGAAGTCCTTAAAACGGTCAAGAAGGCCTAAGGATGGTCAATATGTCCTTAAAACGGTCAAGAAGGCCTTAGGACGGTCAAGAAGGCCTTAGGACGGTCAAGAAGGCCTTAGGACGGTCAAGAAGGCCTTAAAACGGTCAAGAAGGCCTTAAAAGGTCAAGAAGTCCTTAGGACGCTCACGAAGTCCTTAGGACGGTCAAGAAGTCCTTAGGACGGTCAAGAAGGCCTTAGGACGGTCAAGAAGGCCTTAAAACGGTCAAGAAGGCCTTAAAACGGTCAAGAAGTCCTTAGGACGGTCAAGAAGGCCTAAGGACGGTCAAAAAGGCCTCAGAACGGTCAAGAAGTCCTTAGGACGGTCAAGAAGGTTTTGGAAGGTCAAGAAGGCCTTAGGACGGTCAAGAAGTCCTTGGGACTGTCAAGAAGGCCTTAGGACGGTCAAGAAGGCCTTAGGACGGCCAAGAAGTCCTTAAAACGGTCAAGAAGGCCTAAGGATGGTCAATATGTCCTTAAAACGGTCAAGAAGGCCTTAGGACGGTCAAGAAGTCCTTAGGACGGTCAAGAAGGCCTTAGGACGGTCAAGAAGTCCTTAGGACGGTCAAGAAGTCCTTAGGACGGTCAAGAAGGCCTTAGGACGGTCAAGAAGGCCTTAAAACGGTCAAGAAGGCCTTAGGACGGTCAAGAAGTCCTTAGGACGGTCAAGAAGTCCTTAGGACGGTCAAGAAGTCCTTAGGACGGTCAAGAAGGCCTTAAGACGGTCAAGAAGGCCTTAAAACGGTCAAGAAGTCCTTAGGACGGTCAAGAAGGCCTAAGGACGGTCAATAAGGCCTCAGAACGCTCAAGAAGTCCTTAGGACGGTCTAGAAGGTTTTGGACGGTCAAGAAGTCCTTAGGACGGTCAAGAAGTCCTTAGGACGGTCAAGAAGTAATAAGGACGGTCAAGAAGGCCTTAGGACGGTCAAGAAGTCCTTAGGACGGTCAAGAAGGCCTTAGGACGGTCAAGAAGGCCTTAGGACGGCCAAGAAGTCCTTAAAACGGTCAAGAAGGCCTAAGGATGGTCAATATGTCCTTAAAACGGTCAAGAAGGCCTTAGGACGGTCAAGAAGGCCTTAGGACGGTCAAGAAGGCCTTAGGACGGTCAAGAAGGCCTTAAAACGGTCAAGAAGGCCTTAAAAGGTCAAGAAGTCCTTTGGACGGTCACGAAGTCCTTAGGACGGTCAAGAAGTCCTTAGGACGGTCAAGAAGGCCTTAGGACGGTCAAGAAGGCCTTAAAACGGTCAAGAAGGCCTTAAAACGGTCAAGAAGTCCTTAGGACGGTCAAGAAGGCCTAAGGACGGTCAAAAAGGCATCAGACCGGTCAAGAAGTCCTTAGGACGGTCAAGAAGGTTTTGGAAGGTCAAGAAGTCCTTAGGACGGTCAAGAAGTCCTTAGGACGGTCAAGAAGTACTAAGGACGGTCAAGAAGGCCTAAGGACGGTCAAGAAGTCCTTGGGACTGTCAAGAAGGCCTTAGGACGGTCAAGAAGGCCTTAGGACGGCCAAAAAGTCCTTAAAAGGTCAAGAAGTCCTTAGGACGGTCACGAAGTCCTTAGGACGGTCAAGAATTCCTTTGGAGGGTCAAGAAGTCCTTTGGACGGTCAAGAAGTCCTTAGGACGGTCAAGAAGTCCTTAGGACGGTCAAGAAGTCCTTGGGACGATCAAGAAGTCCTTAGGACGGTCAAGAAGTCCTTTGGACGGTCAAGAAGGCCTTGGGACGGTCAAGAAGTCCTTAGGACGGTCAAGAAGTCCTTAGGACGGTCAAGAAGTATTTAGGACGGTCAAGAAGTCCTTTGGACGGTCAAGAAGGCCTTAGGACGGTCAAGAAGTCCTTAGGACGGTCAAGAAGTCCTTAGGACTCTAAAAAAGACTTTGCCCAACTATTGTAATGACTTTCCCAACCACTGTTAATCATTTATCCGACCTCTAAAAAAGACTTTGCCCAACTATTGTAATGACTTTGCCAACCACTGTTTATCATTTATCCGACCTCTTTAAATGACTTTGCCCAACAATTGTAATGACTTTGCCAACCACTGTTAATCACTTATCCGACCTCTAAAAATGACTTTTCCCAACATTTGTAATTACTTTGCGAACCACTGTTAATCACTTATCCGACCTCTAAAAATGACTTTGCCCAACAATTTGTATTACCTTGCAAACCACAGGTAATGACTTTGCCCACTACTGTTAATAATATATCCGACCTCTAAAAATGACTTTGCCCAACAATTGTAAAGACTTTGCCAACCACTGTTAATCATTTATCCGACCTCTAAAAAAGACTTTGCCCAACTATTGTAATGACTCTGCCCACCACTGTTAATCACTTATCCGACCTCTAATAATGACTTTGCCCAACATTTGTAATGACTTTGCCAACCACTGTTTATCACTTATCCGACCTCTATAAATGACTTTGCCCAACAATTGTAATGACTTTGCCAACCACTGTTAATCACTTATCCGACCTCTAAAAATGACTTTGCCCAACAATTGTAAAGACTTTGCCAACCACTGTTAATCATTTATACGACCTCTAAAAAAGACTTTGCCCAACTATTGTAATGACTCTGCCCACCACTGTTAATCACTTATCCGACCTCTAATAATGACTTTGCCCAACATTTGTAATGACTTTGCCAACCACTTTTAATCACCTATCCGACCTCTAAAAATTACTTTTCCCAACAATTGGAATTACTTTGCGAACCACTGTTAATCACTTATCCGACCTATATAAATGACTTTGCCCAACAATTGTTATTACCTTGCAAACCACAGGTAATTACTTTGCCCACCACTGTTAATCACTTATCCGACCTCTAAAAATGACTTTTCCCAACAATTGTAATGACTTTGCCCACCACTGTAAATCACTTATCCGACCTCTATAAATGTCTTTGCCCAACAATTGTAATGACTTTGCCAACCACTGTTAATCACATAAGCCAACTTTAAAAATGACTTTACCCAACAATTGTTATTACTTTGCAAACCACAGGTAATGACTTTGCCCGCCACTGTTAATCACTTATCCGACCTCTAAAAATGACTTTTCCTAACAATTGTAATGACTTTGCCAACCACTGTTAATCACTTATCCGACCTCTATAAATGACTTTGCCCAACAATTGTTAAGACTTTGCCAACCACTGTTAATCATTTATGAGACCTCTAAAAAAGACTTTGCCCAACTATTGTAATGACTTTGCCAACCACTGTTAATCATTTATCCGACCTCTAAAAAAGACTTTGCCCAACTATTGTAATGACTTTGCCAACCACTGTTTATCATTTATCCGACCTCTTTAAATGACTTTGCCCAACAATTGTAATGACTTTGCCAACCACTGTTAATCACTTATCCGACGTCTAAAAATGACTTTACCCAACAATTGTAATGACTTTGCCAAACAAAGTAAATCACTAATCCGACTTCTAAAAATGACTTTGCCCAACAATTGTAATGAATTTGCCCACCACTGTTAATCATTTATCCGACCTCTATAAATGACTTTGCCCAACATTTAAAATGACTTTGCCCACCACTGTAAATCACTTATCAAGCCTCTAAAAATGACTCTGCCCAACAATTGTAATGACTTTGCCCACCACTGTTAATCACTTATCCGACCTCTATAAATGACTTTGCCCAACAATTGGAATGACTTTGCCAACCACTGTTAATCATTTATCCGACCTCTAAAAATGACTTTGCCCAACTATTGTTATGACTTTGCCAACCACTGTTAATCACAAATACGACCTCTTTAAATGACTTAGCCCAACAATTGTAATGACTTTGCCCAACAATTTTAATGACTTGGCACAACAATTGTAATGACTTTGCCAACCACTTTTAATCACCTATCCGACCTCTAAAAATTACTTTTCCCATCAATTGGAATTACTTTGCGAACAACTGTTAATCACTTATCCGACCTATATAAATGACTTTGCCCAACAATTGTTATTACCTTGCAAACCACAGGTAATGACTTTTCCCACCACTTTTAATCACTTATCCGACCTCTAAAAATGACTTTTCCCAAAAATTGTAATGACTTTGCCCACCACTGTTAATCACTTATCCGACCTCTATAAATGACTTTGCCCAACAATTGTAAAGACTTTGCCAACCACTGTTAATCATTTATACGACCTCTAAAAAAGACTTTGCCCTAATATAGTAATGACTTTGCCAACCACTGTTAATCATTTATCCGACCTCTAAAAAAGACTTTGCCCAACTATTGTAATGACTCTGCCCACCACTGTTAATCAATTATCCGACCTCTAATAATGACTTTGCCCAACATTTGTAATGACTTTGCCAACCACTGTTTATCATTTATCCGACCTCTATAAATGACTTTGCCCAACAATTGTAATGACTTTGCCAACCACTGTTAATCACTTATCCGACCTCTAAAAATGACTTTACCCAACAATTGTAATGACTTTGCCAAACAAAGTAAATCACTAATCTGACTTCTAAAAATTACTTTGCCCAACAATTGTAAAGACTTTGCCAACCACTGTTAATCATTTATCCGACCTCTAAAAAAGACTTTGCCCAACTATTGTAATGACTCTGCCCACCACTGTTAATCACTTATCCGACCTCTATAAATGACTTTGCCCAACAATTAAAATGACTTTGCCCACCACTGTTAATCACTTATCCGACCTCTAAAAATGACTTTTCCCAACAATTATAATGACTTTGCCCACCAGTGTTAATCATTTATCCGACCTCTAAAAATGACTTTTCCCAACTATTGTTAAGACTTTGCCAACCACTGTTAATCACTAATACGACCTCTTTAAATGACTTTGCCCAACAATTGGAATGACTTTGCCAACCACTGTTAATCACTTATCCGACCTCTAAAAATGACTTTGCCCAACAATTGTAAAGACTTTGCCAACCACTGTTAATCATTTATCCGACCTCTAAAAAAGACTTTGCCAAACTATTGGAATGACTTTGCCAACCACTGTTAATCACTTATCCGACCTCTAAAAATGACTTTGCCCAACTATTGTAATGACTTTGCCAACCACTGTTAATCATTTATCCGACCTCTAAAAAAGACTTTGCCAAACTATTGGAATGACTTTGCCAACCACTGTTAATCACTTATCCGACCTCTATAAATGACTTTGCCCAACAATTGTAAAGACTTTGCCAACCACTGTTAATCATTTATACGACCTCTAAAAAAGACTTTGCCCTAATATAGTAATGACTTTGCCAACCACTGTTAATCATTTATCCGACCTCTAAAAAGACTTTGCCCAACTATTGTAATGACTCTGCCCACCACTGTTAATCAATTATCCGACCTCTAATAATGACTTTGCCCAACATTTGTAATGACTTTGCCAACCACTGTTTATCATTTATCCGACCTCTATAAATGACTTTGCCCAACAATTGTAATGACTTTGCCAACCACTGTTAATCACTTATCCGACCTCTAAAAATGACTTTACCCAACAATTGTAATGACTTTGCCAAACAAAGTAAATCACTAATCTGACTTCTAAAAATTACTTTGCCCAACAATTGTAAAGACTTTGCCAACCACTGTTAATCATTTATCCGACCTCTAAAAAAGACTTTGCCCAACTATTGTAATGACTCTGCCCACCACTGTTAATCACTTATCCGACCTCTATAAATGACTTTGCCCAACAATTAAAATGACTTTGCCCACCACTGTTAATCACTTATCCGACCTCTAAAAATGACTTTTCCCAACAATTATAATGACTTTGCCCACCAGTGTTAATCATTTATCCGACCTCTAAAAATGACTTTTCCCAACTATTGTTAAGACTTTGCCAACCACTGTTAATCACTAATACGACCTCTTTAAATGACTTTGCCCAACAATTGGAATGACTTTGCCAACCACTGTTAATCACTTATCCGACCTCTAAAAATGACTTTGCCCAACAATTGTAAAGACTTTGCCAACCACTGTTAATCATTTATCCGACCTCTAAAAAAGACTTTGCCAAACTATTGGAATGACTTTGCCAACCACTGTTAATCACTTATCCGACCTCTAAAAATGACTTTGCCCAACTATTGTAATGACTTTGCCAACCACTGTTAATCATTTATCCGACCTCTAAAAAAGACTTTGCCAAACTATTGTAATGACTATGCCCACCACTGTTAATCAATTATCCGACCTCTAAAAATGACTTTTCCCAACTATTGTTAAGACTTTGCCAACCACTGTTAATCACTTATCCGACCTCTATAAATGACTTTGCCCAACAATTAAAATGACTTTGCCCACCACTGTTAATCACTTATCCGACCTCTAAAAATGACTTTTCCCAACAATTATAATGACTTTGCCCACCAGTGTTAATCATTTATCCGACCTCTAAAAATGACTTTTCCCAACTATTGTTAAGACTTTGCCAACCACTGTTAATCACTAATACGACCTCTTTAAATGACTTTGCCCAACAATTGGAATGACTTTGCCAACCACTGTTAATCACTTATCCGACCTCTAAAAATGACTTTGCCCAACTATTGTAATGACTTTGCCAACCACTGTTAATCATTTATCCGACCTCTAAAAAAGACTTTGCCAAACTATTGTAATGACTATGCCCACCACTGTTAATCAATTATCCGACCTCTAAAAAAGACTTTGCCCAACTGTTGTAATGACTATGCCCACCACTGTAAATCAATTATCCGACCTCTAATAATGACTTTGCCCAACATATGTAATGACTTTGCCAACCACTGTTTATCATTTATCCGACCTCTATAAATGACTTTGCCCAACAATTGTAATGACTTTGCCAGCCACTGTTAATCACTTATCCGACCTCTAAAAATGACTTTACCCAACAATTGTAATGACTTTGCCAAACAAAGTAAATCACTAATCCGACTTCTAAAAATGACTTTGCCAAACAATTGTAATGAATTTGCCCACCACTGTTAATCATTTATCCGACCTCTATAAATGACTTTGCCCAACAATTAAAATGACTTTGCCCACCACTGTTAATCACTTATCCGACCTCTAAAAATGACTTTGCCCAACAATTGTAATGATTCTGCCAACCACTGTTAATCATTTATCCGACCTCTAAAAATGACTTTTCCAAACTATTGTTATGACTTTGCCAACCACTGTTAATTACTTATCCGATCTCTAAAAATGACTTTTCCCAACATTTGTAATTACTTTGCGAACCACTGTTAATCACTTATCCGACCTCAAAAAATGACTTTGCCCAACAATTGGTATTACCTTGCAAACCACAGGTAATGACTTTGCCCACCACTGTTAATAATATATCCGACCTCTAAAAATGAATTTGCCCAACAATTGTAAAGACTTTGCCAACCACTGTTAATCATTTATCCGACCTCTAAAAAAGACTTTGCCCAACTAATGTAATGACTCTGCCCACCACTGTTAATCACTTATCCGACCTCTAATAATGACTTTGCCCAACATTTGTAATGACTTTGCCAACCACTGTTTATCACTTATCCGACCTCTATAAATGAATTTGCCCAACAATTGTAAAGACTTTGCCAACCACTGTTAATCATTTATCCGACCTCTAAAAAAGACTTTGCCCAACTAATGTAATGACTCTGCCCACCACTGTTAATCACTTATCCGACCTCTAATAATGACTTTGCCCAACAATTGTAATGAATTGCCCACCACTGTTAATCACTTATCCGACCTCTATAAATGACTTTGCCCAACAATTAAAATGACTTTGCCCACCACTGTTAATCACTTATCAAACCTCTAAAAATGACTCTGCCCAACAATTGTAATGACTCTGCCAACCTTTGTTAATCATTTATCCGACCTCTAAAAATGACTTTTCCAAACTATTGTTATGACTTTGCCAACCACTGTTAATCACTTATCCGACCTCTAAAAATGACTTTTCCCAACATTTGTAATTACTTTGCGAACCACTGTTAATCACTTATCCGACCTCTAGAAATGACTTTGCCCAACAATTGGTATTACCTTGCAAACCACAGGTAATGACTTTGCCCACCACTGTTAATAATATATCCGACCTCTAAAAATGACTATACCCAACAATTGTAAAGACTTTGCCAACCACTGTTAATCATTTATCCGACCTCTAAAAAAGACTTTGCCCAACTATTGTAATGACTCTGCCCACCACTGTTAATCACTTATCCGACCTCTAATAATGACTTTGCCCAACATTTGTAATGACTTTGCCAACCACTGTTAATCACTTATCCGACCTCTAAAAATCACTTTGCCAAACAATTGTAAAGACTTTGCCAACCACTGTTAATCATTTATCCGACCTCTAAAAAAGACTTTGCCCAACTATTGTAATGACTCTGCCCACCACTGTTAATCACTTATCCGACCTCTAATAATGACTTTGCCCAACATTTGTAATGACTTTGCCAACCACTGTATATCATTTATCCGACCTCTATAAATGACTTTGCCCAACAATTGTAATGACTTTGCCAACCACTGTTAATCACATATCCGACCTCTAAAAATGACTTTACCCAACAATTGGTATTACCTTGCAAACCACAGGTAATGACTTTGCCCACCACTGTTAATAATATATCCGACCTCTAAAAATGACTTTGCCCAACAATTGTAAAGACTTTGCCAACCACTGTTAATCATTTATCCGACCTCTAAAAAAGACTTTGCCCAACTATTGTAATGACTCTGCCCACCACTGTTAATCACTTATCCGACCTCTATAAATGACTTTGCCCAACAATTAAAATGACTTTGCCCACCACTGTTAATCACTTATCAAACCTCTAAAAATGACTCTGCCCAACAATTGTAATGACTCTGCCAACCGTTGTTAATCATTTATCCGACCTCTAAAAATGACTTTTCCAAACTATTGTTATGACTTTGCCAACCACTAGTAATCACTTATCCGACCTCTAAAAATGACTTTTCCCAACATTTGTAATTACTTTGCGAACCACTGTTAATCACTTATCCGACCTCTAGAAATGACTTTGCCCAACAATTGGTATTACCTTGCAAACCACAGGTAATGACTTTGCCCACCACTGATAATAATATATCCGACCTCTAAAAATGACTATACCCAACAATTGTAGAGACTTTGCCAACCACTGTTAATCATTTATCCGACCTCTAAAAAAGACTTTGCCCAACTATTGTAATGACTCTGCCCACCACTGTTAATCACTTATCCGACCTCTAATAATGACTTTGCCCAACATTTGTAATGACTTTGCCAACCACTGTATATCATTTATCCGACCTCTATAAATGACTTTGCCCAACAATTGTAATGACTTTGCCAACCACTGTTAATCACTTATCCGACCTCTAAAAATCACTTTGCCGAACAATTGTAATGACTCTGCCCACCACTGTTAATCACTTATCCGACCTCTAATAATGACTTTGCCCAACATTTGTAATGACTTTGCCAACCACTGTATATCATTTATCCGACCTCTATAAATGACTTTGCCCAACAATTGTAATGACTTTGCCAACCACTGTTAATCACATATCCGACCTCTAAAAATGACTTTACCCAACAATTGGTATTACCTTGCAAACCACAGGTAATGACTTTGCCCACCACTGTTAATAATATATCCGACCTCTAAAAATGACTTTGCCCAACAATTGTAAAGACTTTGCCAACCACTGTTAATCATTTATCCGACCTCTAAAAAAGACTTTGCCCAACTATTGTAATGACTCTGCCCACCACTGTTAATCACTTATCCGACCTCTATAAATGACTTTGCCCAACAATTAAAATGACTTTGCCCACCACTGTTAATCACTTATCAAACCTCTAAAAATGACTCTGCCCAACAATTGTAATGACTCTGCCAACCGTTGTTAATCATTTATCCGACCTCTAAAAATGACTTTTCCAAACTATTGTTATGACTTTGCCAACCACTAGTAATCACTTATCCGACCTCTAAAAATGACTTTTCCCAACATTTGTAATTACTTTGCGAACCACTGTTAATCACTTATCCGACCTCTAGAAATGACTTTGCCCAACAATTGGTATTACCTTGCAAACCACAGGTAATGACTTTGCCCACCACTGATAATAATATATCCGACCTCTAAAAATGACTATATCCAACAATTGTAAAGACTTTGCCAACCACTGTTAATCATTTATCCGACCTCTAAAAAGACTTTGCCCACCTATTGTAATGACTCTGCCCACCACTGTTAATCACTTATCCGACCTCTAATAATGACTTTGCCCAACATTTGTAATGACTTTGCCAACCACTGTTAATCACTTATCCGACCTCTAAAAATCACTTTGCCAAACAATTGTAAAGACTTTGCCAACCACTGTTAATCATTTATCCGACCTCTAAAAAAGACTTTGCCCAACTATTGTAATGACTCTGCCCACCACTGTTAATCACTTATCCGACCTCTAATAATGACTTTGCCCAACATTTGTAATGACTTTGCCAACCACTGTATATCATTTATCCGACCTCTATAAATGACTTTGCCCAACAATTGTAATGACTTTGCCAACCACTGTTAATCACATATCCGACCTCTAAAAATGACTTTACCCAACAATTGGTATTACCTTGCAAACCACAGGTAATGACTTTGCCCACCACTGTTAATAATATATCCGACCTCTAAAAATGACTTTGCCCAACAATTGTAAAGACTTTGCCAACCACTGTTAATCATTTATCCGACCTCTAAAAAAGACTTTGCCCAACTATTGTAATGACTCTGCCCACCACTGTTAATCACTTATCCGACCTCTATAAATGACTTTGCCCAACAATTAAAATGACTTTGCCCACCACTGTTTATCACTTATCCGACCTCTATAAATGACTTTGACCAACAATTGTAATGACTTTGCCAACCACTGTTAATCACTTATCCGACCTCTAAAAATCACTTTGCCAAACAATTGTAAAGACTTTGCCAACCACTGTTAATCATTTATCCGACCTCTAAAAAAGACTTTGCCCAACTATTGTAATGACTCTGCCCACCACTGTTAATCACTTATCCGACCTCTAATAATGACTTTGCCCAACATTTGTAATGACTTTGCCAACCACTGTTTATCACTTATCCGACCTCTATAAATGACTTTGCCCAACAATTGTAATGACTTTGCCAACCACTGTTAATCACTTATCCGACCTCTAAAAATCACTTTGCCAAACAATTGTAAAGACTTTGCCAACCACTGTTAATCATTTATCCGACCTCTAAAAAAGACTTTGCCCAACTATTGTAATGACTCTGCCCACCACTGTTAATCACTTATCCGACCTCTAATAATGACTTTGCCCAACATTTGTAATGACTTTGCCAACCACTGTATATCATTTATCCGACCTCTATAAATGACTTTGCCCAACAATTGTAATGACTTTGCCAACCACTGTTAATCACATATCCGACCTCTAAAAATGACTTTACCCAACAATTGGTATTACCTTGCAAACCACAGGTAATGACTTTGCCAAACACTGTTAATAATATATCCGACCTCTAAAAATGACTTTGCCCAACAATTGTAATGACTTTGCCAACCACTGTTAATCATTTATCCGACCTCTAAAAAAGACTTTGCCCAACTATTGTAATGACTCTGCCCACCACTGTTAATCACTTATCCGACCTCTATAAATGACTTTGCCCAACAATTAAAATGACTTTGCCCACCACTGTTAATCACTTATCAAACCTCTAAAAATGACTCTGCCCAACAATTGTAATGACTCTGCCAACCGTTGTTAATCATTTATCCGACCTCTAAAAATGACTTTTCCAAACTATTGTTATGACTTTGCCAACCACTAGTAATCACTTATCCGACCTCTAAAAATGACTTTTCCCAACATTTGTAATTACTTTGCGAACCACTGTTAATCACTTATCCGACCTCTAGAAATGACTTTGCCCAACAATTGGTATTACCTTGCAAACCACAGGTAATGACTTTGCCCACCACTGATAATAATATATCCGACCTCTAAAAATGACTATACCCAACAATTGTAAAGACTTTGCCAACCACTGTTAATCATTTATCCGACCTCTAAAAAAGACTTTGCCCAACTATTGTAATGACTCTGCCCACCACTGTTAATCACTTATCCGACCTCTAATAATGACTTTGCCCAACATTTGTAATGACTTTGCCAACCACTGTATATCATTTATCCGACCTCTATAAATGACTTTGCCCAACAATTGTAATGACTTTGCCAACCACTGTTAATCACTTATCCGACCTCTAAAAATCACTTTGCCGAACAATTGTAATGACTCTGCCCACCACTGTTAATCACTTATCCGACCTCTAATAATGACTTTGCCCAACATTTGTAATGACTTTGCCAACCACTGTATATCATTTATCCGACCTCTATAAATGACTTTGCCCAACAATTGTAATGACTTTGCCAACCACTGTTAATCACATATCCGACCTCTAAAAATGACTTTACCCAACAATTGGTATTACCTTGCAAACCACAGGTAATGACTTTGCCCACCACTGTTAATAATATATCCGACCTCTAAAAATGACTTTGCCCAACAATTGTAAAGACTTTGCCAACCACTGTTAATCATTTATCCGACCTCTAAAAAAGACTTTGCCCAACTATTGTAATGACTCTGCCCACCACTGTTAATCACTTATCCGACCTCTATAAATGACTTTGCCCAACAATTAAAATGACTTTGCCCACCACTGTTAATCACTTATCAAACCTCTAAAAATGACTCTGCCCAACAATTGTAATGACTCTGCCAACCGTTGTTAATCATTTATCCGACCTCTAAAAATGACTTTTCCAAACTATTGTTATGACTTTGCCAACCACTAGTAATCACTTATCCGACCTCTAAAAATGACTTTTCCCAACATTTGTAATTACTTTTCCAACCACTGTTAATCACATATCCGACCTCTAAAAATGACTTTACCCAACAATTGGTATTACCTTGCAAACCACAGGTAATGACTTTGCCCACCACTGTTAATAATATATCCGACCTCTAAAAATGACTTTGCCCAACAATTGTAAAGACTTTGCCAACCACTGTTAATCATTTATCCGACCTCTAAAAAAGACTTTGCCCAACTATTGTAATGACTCTGCCCACCACTGTTAATCACTTATCCGACCTCTATAAATGACTTTGCCCAACAATTAAAATGACTTTGCCCACCACTGTTAATCACTTATCCGACCTCTAAAAATGACTTTGCCCAACAATTTTAAAGACTTTGCCAACCACTGTTAATCATTTATCCGACCTCTAAAAAAGACTTTGCCCAACTTTTGTAATGACTCTGCCCACCACTGTTAATCACTTATCCGACCTCTAATAATGACTTTGCCCAACATATGTAATGACTTTGCCAACCACTGTTTATCATTTATCCGACCTCTATAAATGACTTTGCCCAACAATTGTAATGAATTTGCCAGCCACTGTTAATCACTTATCCGAACTCTAAAAATGACTTTACCCAACAATTGTAATGACTTTGCCAAACAAAGTAAATCACTAATCCGACTTCTAAAAATGACTTTGCCAAACAATTGTAATGAATTTGCCCACCACTGTTTATCACTTATCCGACTTCTATAAATGACTTTGCCCAACAATTGTAATGACTTTGCCAACCACTGTTAATCACTTATCCGACCTCTAAAAATGACTTTACCCAACAATTTTAAAGACTTTGCCAACCACTGTTAATCATTTATCCGACCTCTATAAATGACTTTGCCCAACAATTGTAATGACTTTGCCAACCACTGTTAATCACATATCCGACCTCTAAAAATGACTTTACCCAACAATTGGTATTACCTTGCAAACCACAGGTAATGACTTTGCCCACCACTGTTAATAATATATCCGACCTCTAAAAATGACTTTGCCCAACAATTGTAAAGACTTTGCCAACCACTGTTAATCATTTATCCGACCTCTAAAAAAGACTTTGCCCAACTATTGTAATGACTCTGCCCACCACTGTTAATCACTTATCCGACCTCTATAAATGACTTTGCCCAACAATTAAAATGACTTTGCCCACCACTGTTAATCACTTATCAAACCTCTAAAAATGACTCTGCCCAACAATTGTAATGACTCTGCCAACCGTTGTTAATCATTTATCCGACCTCTAAAAATGACTTTTCCAAACTATTGTTATGACTTTGCCAACCACTAGTAATCACTTATCCGACCTCTAAAAATGACTTTTCCCAACATTTGTAATTACTTTGCGAACCACTGTTAATCACTTATCCGACCTCTAGAAATGACTTTGCCCAACAATTGGTATTACCTTGCAAACCACAGGTAATGACTTTGCCCACCACTGATAATAATATATCCGACCTCTAAAAATGACTATACCCAACAATTGTAAAGACTTTGCCAACCACTGTTAATCATTTATCCGACCTCTAAAAAAGACTTTGCCCAACTATTGTAATGACTCTGCCCACCACTGTTAATCACTTATCCGACCTCTAATAATGACTTTGCCCAACATTTGTAATGACTTTGCCAACCACTGTATATCATTTATCCGACCTCTATAAATGACTTTGCCCAACAATTGTAATGACTTTGCCAACCACTGTTAATCACTTATCCGACCTCTAAAAATCACTTTGCCGAACAATTGTAATGACTCTGCCCACCACTGTTAATCACTTATCCGACCTCTAATAATGACTTTGCCCAACATTTGTAATGACTTTGCCAACCACTGTATATCATTTATCCGACCTCTATAAATGACTTTGCCCAACAATTGTAATGACTTTGCCAACCACTGTTAATCACATATCCGACCTCTAAAAATGACTTTACCCAACAATTGGTATTACCTTGCAAACCACAGGTAATGACTTTGCCCACCACTGTTAATAATATATCCGACCTCTAAAAATGACTTTGCCCAACAATTGTAAAGACTTTGCCAACCACTGTTAATCATTTATCCGACCTCTAAAAAAGACTTTGCCCAACTATTGTAATGACTCTGCCCACCACTGTTAATCACTTATCCGACCTCTATAAATGACTTTGCCCAACAATTAAAATGACTTTGCCCACCACTGTTAATCACTTATCCGACCTCTAAAATGACTTTGCCCAACAATTTTAAAGACTTTGCCAACCACTGTTAATCATTTATCCGACCTCTAAAAAAGACTTTGCCCAACTTTTGTAATGACTCTGCCCACCACTGTTAATCACTTATCCGACCTCTAATAATGACTTTGCCCAACATATGTAATGACTTTGCCAACCACTGTTTATCATTTATCCGACCTCTATAAATGACTTTGCCCAACAATTGTAATGAATTTGCCAGCCACTGTTAATCACTTATCCGAACTCTAAAAATGACTTTACCCAACAATTGTAATGACTTTGCCAAACAAAGTAAATCACTAATCCGACTTCTAAAAATGACTTTGCCAAACAATTGTAATGAATTTGCCCACCACTGTTAATCATTTATCCGACCTCTATAAATGACTTTGCCCAACAATTAAAATGACTTTGCCCACCACTGTTAATCACTTATCCGACCTCTAAAAATGACTTTGCCCAACAATTTTAATGATTCTGCCAACCACTGTTAATCATTTATCCGACCTCTAATAATGACTTTGCCCAACATTTGTAATGACTTTGCCAACCACTGTTTATCACTTATCCGACTTCTATAAATGACTTTGCCCAACAATTGTAATGACTTTGCCAACCACTGTTAATCACTTATCCGACCTCTAAAAATGACTTTACCCAACAATTTTAAAGACTTTGCCCACCACTGTTAATCATTTATCCGACCTCTAAAAAAGACTTTGCCCAACTATTGTAATGACTCTGCCCACCACTGTTAATCACTTATCCGACCTCTAATAATGACTTTGCCCAACATATGTAATGACTTTGCCGACCACTGTTTATCATTTATCCGACCTCTATAAATGACTTTGCCCAACAATTGTAATGACTTTGCCAACCACTGTTAATCACTTATCCGACCTCTAAAAATGACTTTACCCAACAATTGTAATGACTTTGCCAAACAAAGTAAATCACTAATCCGACTTCTAAAAATGACTTTGCCAAACAATTGTAATGAATTTGCCCACCACTGTTAATCATTTATCCGACCTCTATAAATGACTTTGCCCAACAATTAAAATGACTTTGCCCACCACTGTTAATCACTTATCCGACCTCTAAAAATGACTTTGCCCAACAATTGTAATGATTCTGCCAACCACTGTTAATCATTTATCCGACCTCTAATAATTACTTTGCCCAACATTTGTAATGACTTTGCCAACCACTGTTTATCACTTATCCGACTTCTATAAATGACTTTGCCCAACAATTGTAATGACTTTGCCAACCACTGTTAATCACTTATCCGACCTCTAAAAATGACTTTGCCCAACAATTTTAAAGACTTTGCCAACCACTGTTAATCACTTATCCGACCTCTAAAAATGACTTTGCCCAACAATTGTAATGACTTTGCCCACCACTGTTAATCACTAATCCGACCTCTAAAAATGACTTTGCCCAATAATTGTAAAGACTTTGCCAACCACTGTTAATCATATTTCCGACCTCTAAAAATGACTTTGCCCAATAATTGTAATGACTTTGCCAACCACTGTTAATCATAATTCAGACCTCTAGAAAATGACTTTGCCCAACAATTGTAATGACTTTGCCCCCCACTGTTAATCACTTATCCGACCTCTATAAATGACTTTGCCCAGCAATTGTAATGACTTTGCCAACCACTGTTAATCATTTATCCGACCTCTAAAAAGGACTTTGCCCAACAATTGTAATGACTTTGCCAACCACTGTTAATAATATATCCGACCTCTAAAAATGACTTTGCCCAACACTGGTAATGACTTTGCCCACCACTGTTAATCACTTATCCGACCTCTAGAAAATGACTTTGCCCAACAATTGTAATGACTTTGCCCCCCACTGTTAATCACTTATCCGACCTCTATAAATGACTTTGCCCAACAATTGAAATGACTTTGCCAACCACTGTTAATCACTTATCCGACCTCTAAAAATGACTTTGCCCACCAAAGTTTATCACTTATCCGACTTCTAAAAATTACTTTGCCCAACAATTTTAATGACTTTGCCAACCACTGTTAATCATTTATCCGACCTCTAAAAAAGACTTTGCCCAACTATTGTAATGACTCTGCCCACCACTGTTAATCACTTATCCGACCTCTAATAATGACTTTGCCCAACATATGTAATGACTTTGCCAACCACTGTTTATCATTTATCCGACCTCTATAAATGACTTTGCCCAACAATTGTAATGACTTTGCCAACCACTGTTAATCACTTATCCGACCTCTAAAAATGACTTTACCCAACAATTGTAATGACTTTGCCAAACAAAGTAAATCACTAATCCGACTTCTAAAAATGACTTTGCCAAACAATTGTAATGAATTTGCCCACCACTGTTAATCATTTATCCGACCTCTATAAATGACTATGCCCAACAATTAAAATGACTTTGCCCACCACTGTTAATCACTTATCCGACCTCTAAAAATGACTTTGCCCAACAATTGTAATGATTCTGCCAACCACTGTTAATCATTTATCCGACCTCTAATAATGACTTTGCCCAACATTTGTAATGACTTTGCCAACCACTGTTTATCACTTATCCGACTTCTATAAATGACTTTGCCCAACAATTGTAATGACTTTGCCAACCACTGTTAATCACTTATCCGACCTCTAAAAATGACTTTGCCCAACAATTTTAAAGACTTTGCCAACCACTGTTAATCATTTATCCGACCTCTAAAAAAGACTTTGCCCAACTATTGTAATGACTCTGCCCACCACTGTTAATCACTTATCCGACCTCTAATAATGACTTTGCCCAACATATGTAATGACTTTGCCAAACACTGTTTATCAGTTATCCGACCTCTATAAATGACTTTGCCCAACAATTGTAATGACTTTGCCAACCACTGTTAATCACTTATCCGACCTCTAAAAATGACTTTACCCAACAATTGTAATGACATTGCCAAACAAAGTAAATCACTAATCCGACTTCTAAAAATGACTTTGCCAAACAATTGTAATGAATTTGCCCACCACTGTTAATCATTTATCCGACCTCTATAAATGACTATGCCCAACAATTAAAATGACTTTGCCCACCACTGTTAATCACTTATCCGACCTCTAAAAATGACTTTGCCCAACAATTGTAATGATTCTGCCAACCACTGTTAATCATTTATCCGACCTCTAATAATTACTTTGCCCAACATTTGTAATGACTTTGCCAACCACTGTTTATCACTTATCCGACTTCTATAAATGACTTTGCCCAACAATTGTAATGACTTTGCCAACCACTGTTAATCACTTATCCGACCTCTAAAAATGACTTTGCCCAACAATTTTAAAGACTTTGCCAACCACTGTTAATCATTTATCCGACCTCTAAAAAAGACTTTGCCCAACTATTGTAATGACTCTGCCCACCACTGTTAATCACTTATCCGACCTCTAATAATGACTTTGCCCAACATATGTAATGACTTTGCCAACCACTGTTTATCATTTATCCGACCTCTATAAATGACTTTGCCCAACAATTGTAATGACTTTGCCAACCACTGTTAATCACTTATCCGACCTCTAAAAATGACTTTACCCAACAATTGTAATGACTTTGCCAAACAAAGTAAATCACTAATCCGACTTCTAAAAATGACTTTGCCAAACAATTGTAATGAATTTGCCCACCACTGTTAATCATTTATCCGACCTCTATAAATGACTTTGCCCAACAATTAAAATGACTTTGCCCACCACTGTTAATCACTTATCCGACCTCTAAAAATGACTTTGCCCAACAATTGTAATGATTCTACCAACCACTGTTAATCATTTATCCGACCTCTAAAAATAACTTTTCCCAACTATTGTTAAGACTTTGCCAACCACTGTTAATCACTAATACGACCTCTTTAAATGACCTTGCCCAACAATTGGAATGACTTTGCCAACCACTGTTAATCACTTATCCGACCTCTAAAAATGACTTTGCCCAACAATTGTAAAGACTTTGCCAACCACTGTTAATCACTTATCCGACCTCTAAAAATCACTTTGCCCAACAATTGTAATGACTTTGCCCACCACTGTTAATCACTAATCCGACCTCTAAAAATGACTTTGCCCAACAATTGTAAAGACTTTGCCAACCACTGTTAATCATATTTCCGACCTCTAGAAAATGACTTTGCCCAACAATTGTTAATCATATTTCCGACCTCTAAAAAAGACTATGCTCAAATATTGTAATGACTTTGCCAACCACTGTTAATCATATTTCCGACCTCTAGAAAATGACTTTGCCCAACAATTGTAATGACTTTGCCCCCCACTGTTAATCACTTATCCGACCTCTATAAATGACTTTGCCCAACAATTGTAATGACTTTGCCAACCACTGTTAATCATTTATCCGACCTCTAAAAAAGACTTTGCCCAACAATTGTAATGACTTTGCCAACCACTGTTAATATTATATCCGACCTCTAGAAAATGACTTTGCCCAACAATTGTAATGACTTTGCCCCCCACTGTTAATCATTTATCCGACCTCTAAAAAAGACTTTGCCCAACAATTGTAATGACTCTGCCAACCACTATTAATCATTTATCCGACCTCTAAAAAAGACTTTGCTCAACAATTGTAAAGAATTTGCCAACCACTGTTAATAATATATTCGACCTCTAAAAATGACTTTGCCCAACACTGGTAATGACTTTGCCCACCACTGTTAATCACTTATCCGACCTCTAAAAATGACTTTGCCCAACAATTGTAATGACTTTGCCCTACACTGTTAATCACATATCCGACCTCTAAAAATGACTTTGCCCAACAAATGTTTTTACTTTGCAAACCACTGTTAATCACTTATCCGACTTCTAAAAATGACTTTTCCCAACAATTGTAATGACTTTGCCAACCACTGTTAATCACTTATCCGACCACTAAAAATGACTTTGCCCAACAATTGAAATGACTTTGCCAACCACTGTTTATCACTTATCCGACCTCCAAAAATGACTTTACCCAACAATTGTAATGACTTTGCCAAACAATGTAAATCAATAATCCGACCTCTAAAAATGACCATGCCCAACAATTGTAATGACTTTGCCAACCACTGTTAATCACTTATCCGACCTCTAAAAATGACTTTACCCAACAATTGTAATGACTTTGCCAAACAAAGTAAATCACTAATCCGACTTCTAAAAATGACTTTGCCAAACAATTGTAATGAATTTGCCCACCACTGTTAATCATTTATCCGACCTCTATAAATGACTTTGCCCAACAATTAAAATGACTTTGCCCACCACTGTTAATCACTTATCCGACCTCTAAAAATGACTTTGCCCAACAATTGTAATGATTCTACCAACCACTGTTAATCATTTATCCGACCTCTAAAAAAAACTTTTCCCAACTATTGTTAAGACTTTGCCAACCACTGTTAATCACTAATACGACCTCTTTAAATGACCTTGCCCAACAATTGGAATGACTTTGCCAACCACTGTTTATCACTTATCCGACCTCTAAAAATGACTTTGCCCAACAATTGTAAAGACTTTGCCAACCACTGTTAATCACTTATCCGACCTCTAAAAATCACTTTGCCCAACAATTGTAATGACTTTGCCCACCACTGTTAATCACTAATCCGACCTCTAAAAATGACTTTGCCCAACAATTGTAAAGACTTTGCCAACCACTGTTAATCATATTTCCGACCTCTAGAAAATGACTTTGCCCAACAATTGTTAATCATATTTCCGACCTCTAAAAAAGACTATGCTCAAATATTGTAATGACTTTGCCAACCACTGTTAATCATATTTCCGACCTCTAGAAAATGACTTTGCCCAACAATTGTAATGACTTTGCCCCCCACTGTTAATCACTTATCCGACCTCTATAAATGACTTTGCCCAACAATTGTAATGACTTTGCCAACCACTGTTAATCATTTATCCGACCTCTAAAAAAGACTTTGCCCAACAATTGTAATGACTTTGCCAACCACTGTTAATATTATATCCGACCTCTAGAAAATGACTTTGCCCAACAATTGTAATGACTTTGCCCCCCACTGTTAATCATTTATCCGACCTCTAAAAAAGACTTTGCCCAACAATTGTAATGACTCTGCCAACCACTATTAATCATTTATCCGACCTCTAAAAAAGACTTTGCTCAACAATTGTAAAGAATTTGCCAACCACTGTTAATAATATATTCGACCTCTAAAAATGACTTTGCCCAACACTGGTAATGACTTTGCCCACCACTGTTAATCACTTATCCGACCTCTAAAAATGACTTTGCCCAACAATTGTAATGACTTTGCCCTACACTGTTAATCACATATCCGACCTCTAAAAATGACTTTGCCCAACAAATGTTTTTACTTTGCAAACCACTGTTAATCACTTATCCGACTTCTAAAAATGACTTTTCCCAACAATTGTAATGACTTTGCCAACCACTGTTAATCACTTATCCGACCACTAAAAATGACTTTGCCCAACAATTGAAATGACTTTGCCAACCACTGTTTATCACTTATCCGACCTCCAAAAATGACTTTACCCAACAATTGTAATGACTTTGCCAAACAATGTAAATCAATAATCCGACCTCTAAAAATGACCATGCCCAACAATTGAAATGACTTTGCCCACCACTGTTAATCACTTATCCGACCTCTATAAATGACTTTGCCCAACAATTGTAATGACTTTGCCAACCACTGTTAATCATTTATCCGACCTCTAAAAAGACTTTGTCCAACAATTGTAATGACTTTGCCAACCACTGTTAATAATATATCCGACCTCTAAAAATGACTTTGCCCAACACTGGTAATGACTTTGCCCACCACTGTTAATCACTTATCCGACCTCTGAAAATGACTTTGCCCAACAATTGTAATGACTCTGCCAACCACTAATAATCATTTATCCGACCTCTAAAAAATACTTTGCTCAACAATTGTAAAGACTTTGCCAACCACTGTTAATAATATATTCGACCTCTAAAAATGACTTTGCCCAACACTGGTAATGACTTTGCCCACCACTGTTAATCACTTATCCGACCTCTAAAAATGACTTTGCCCAACAATTGTAATGACTTTGCCCTACACTGTTAATCACATATCCGACCTCTAAATAACTTTACCCAACAATTGTAATGACTTTGCCAACCACTGTTAATCATATATCCGACCTCTAAAAATTACTTTGCCCAACAAATGTTTTTACTTTGAAAACCACTGTTAATCACTTATCCGACTTCTAAAAATGACTTTTCCCAACAATTGTAATGACTTTGCCAACCACTGTTGATCACTTATCCGACCTCTAAAAATGACTTTGCCCAACAATTAAAATGACTTTGCCAAACAATGTAAATCAATAATCCGACCTCTAAAAATGACCATGCCCAACAATTGAAATGACTTTGCCCACCACTGTTAATCACTTTTCCGACCTCTATAAATGACTTTGCCCAACAATTCTAATGACTTTGCCAACCACTGTTAATCATAAATCCGACCACTTAAAAAGACCTTGCCCAACTATTGTAATGCCTCTGCCAACCACTGTTAATCACTTATCCGACCTCTAAAAATGACTTTGCCCACCACTGTGAATCACTTATCCGACCTCTAAAAATGACTTTGCCCAACAATTGTAATGACTTTGCCAAACAATTGTAATTACTTTGCGCAACAATTGTAACGACTTGGCACAGCAATTGTAATGACTTTGCCAAAAACTGTAAATCACTTATTCGACCTCTAAAAATGACTTTTCCTAACAATTGTAATTACTTTGCGAACCACTGTTAATCACTTATTCGACCTCTAAAAATGACTTTGCCTAACACTTGTTATTACTTTGCAAACCTAAGGTAATGACTTTGCCCACCACTGTTAATCACTTATCCGACCTCTAAAAATGACTTTTCCCAACAATTGTAATGACTTTGCCCACCACTGTTAATCACTTATCCGACCTCTATAAATGACTTTGCCAAACAATTGTAATGACTTTGCCAACCATTGTTAATCATTTATCCGACCTCTAAAAATGACTTTGCCCAACATTTGTAATGATTTTGCCAACCACTGTTAATCATTTATCCGACCTCTAAAAAAGACTTTGCCCAAATATTGTAATGACTTTGCCAACCACTGTTAATCATATTCCCGACCTCTAAAAATGACTTTGCCCAACAATTGTAATGACTTTGCCCCCCACTGTTAATCACTTATCCGACCTCTAAAAATGACTTTGCCCAACAAATGAAATGACTTTGCCAAACACTGGTAATGACTTTGCCCACCACTGTTAATCACTTATCCGACCTCTAAAAATGACTTTGCCCAACATTTGCAATGACTTTGCCAACCACTGTTAATCATTTATCCGACCTCTAAAAAAGACTTTGCCCAATTATTGTAATGACTTTTCCAACGACTGTTAATCATATATCCGACCTCTAAAAATGACTTTGCCCATCAATTGTAATGACTTTGCCAAACACTGGTAATGACTTTGCCCACCACTGTAAATCACTTATCCGATCTCTAAAAATGACTTTGCCCAACAATTGTAATGACTTTGCCAACCACACTTAATCACTTATTCGACTTCTAAAAATGACTTTGCCCAACTATTGTTATTACTTTGCCAATCACTGTTAATCACTAAAACGACCTCTTTAAATGACTTTGCCCAACAATTGTAATGACTTTGCCAACCACTGTTAATATTATATACGACCTCTAAAGTTGACTTTGCCCAACACTGGTAATGATTTTGCCCACCACTGTTAATCACTTATCCGACCTCTTAAAATGACTTTGCCCAACAATTGTGATGACTTTGCCAAACACTGGTAATGACTTTGCCCACCACTGTTAATCACTTATCCGACCACTAAAAATGACTTTGCCCAACAATTGTAATGACTTTGCCAACCACAGTTAATCACTTATCCGACCTCAAAAAATGACTTTGCCCAACAATTGTAAGACTTTGCCAACCACTGATAATCATTTATCCGACCTCTAAAAATGACTTTGCCCAACAATTGGAATGACTTTGCCCCCCACTGTTAATCACTTTTCCGACCTCTAAAAATGACTTTGCCCAACAACTGTAATGACTTTGCCAAACACCGTTAATCATTTATCCGACCTCTAAAAAAGACTTTGCCCAACAATTGTAATGACTTTGCCAACCACTGTTAATCACTTTTCCGACCTCTAAAAATGTTTTTGCCCAACAATTGTAATGACTTTGCCAACCACTGTTAATCATTTCGACCAATAAAAAAGACTTCGCCCAACAATTGTAATGACGTTGCCAACCACTGGTAATGACTTTGCCCACCACTGTTAATCACTTATCCGACCTATATAAATGACTTTGCTTAACATTTGTAATGGTTTTGCCTCCCACTGTTAATCATATATCCGAACTCTAAAAATGACTTTGCCCATCAATTGTAATGACTTTGCCCCCCACTGTTAATCACTTATCCGACCTCTAAAAATGACTTTGCCCAACAATTGTAATGACTTTGCCGAACACTGGTAATGACTTTGCCCACCACTGTTAATCACTTATCCGACTTCTAAAAATGACTTTGCCCAACTATTGCTATGACTTTGCCAATCACTGTTAATCACTAATACGACCTCTTAAAATGACTTTGCCCAACAATTGTAATGAGTTTGCCAACCACTGTTAATATTATATCCGACCTCTAAAAATGACTTGGCCCAACAATTGTAATGACTTTGCCAACCACACTTAATCACTTATCCGACTTCTAAAAATGACTTTGCCCAACTATTGCTATGACTTTGCCAATCACTGTTAATCACTAATACGACCTCTTAAAATGACTTTGCCCAACAATTGTAATGACTTTGCCAACCACTGTTAATATTATATCCGACCTCTAAAAATGACTTTGCCCAACACTGGTAATGACGTTGCCAACCACTGGTAATGACTTTGCCCACCACTGTTAATCACTTATCCGACATCTAAAAATGACTTTGCTTAACATTTGTAATGACATTGCCTACCACTGTTAATCATATATCCGAACTCTAAAAATGACTTTGCCCATCAATTGTAATGACTTTGCCCCCCACTGTTAATCACTTATCGGACCCCTAAAAATGACTTTGCCCAACAATTGTAATGACTTTGCCAAACACTGGTAATGACTTTGCCCACCACTGTAAATCACTTATCCGACCTCTAAAAATGACTTGGCCCAACAATTGTAATGACTTTGCCAACCACACTAAATCACTCATACGACTTCTAAAAATGACTTTGCCCAACTATTGTTATGACTTTGCCAATCACTGTTAATCACTAATACGACCTCTTTAAATGACTTTGCCCAACTATTGTAATGACTTTGCCAACCACTGTTAATATTATATCCGACCTCTAAAAATGACTTTGCCCAACACTGGTAATGACTTTGCCCACCACTGTTAATCACTTATCCGACCTCTAAATATGACTTTGCCAAACAATTGTAATGACTTTGCCAAACACTGGTAATGACTTTGCCCACCACTGTTAATCACTTATACGACCTCTAAAAATGACTTTGCCAAACAATTGTAATGACTTTTCCAACCACTGTTAATCATTTATCCGACCTCTAAAAATGACTTTGCCCAACAATTGTAATGACTTTGACCCCCACTGTTAATCACTTTTCCGACCTCTAAAATTGACTTTGCCCAACAATTGGAATGACTTTGCCAAACACTGTTAATCATTTATCCGACCTCTAAAAAAGACTTTGCCCAACAATTGTAATGACTTTGCCAACCAGTGTTAATCACTTTTCCGACCTCTAAAAATGACTTTGCCTAACAATTGTAATGACTTTGCCAACCACTGAAAATCATTTATCCGACCTCTAAAAAAGACTTTGCCCAACAATTGTAATGACTTTGCCAACCACTGTTAATATTATATCCGACCTCTAAAAATGACTTTGCCCAACACTGGTAATGACTTTGCCTACCACTGTTAATCATTTATCCGACCTCTTAAAAAGACTTTGCCCAACAATTGTAATGACTTTGCCCCCCACTGTTAATCACTTATCCGACCTCTAAAAATGACTTTGCCCAACAATTGTAGTGACTTTTCCAAACACTTGTTATGACTTTGCCCACCACTGTTAATCACTTATCCGACCTCTAAAAATGACTTTGCCCAACATTTGTAATGACTTTGCCCCCCACTGTTAATCACTTATCCGACCTCTAAAAATGACTTTGCCCAACAATTGTAGTGACTTTGCCCAACAATTGTAATGACTTTGCCCACCACTGTTAATCACTTATCCGACCTCTAAAAATGACTTTGCCCAACAATTGTAATGACTTTGCCAACAACTGTTAATCACTTATCTGACCTCTAAAAATGACTTTGCCCAACAATTGTAAGACTTTGCCAACCACTGTTAAGCATTTATCCGACCTCTAAAAATGACTTTGCCCAACATTTGCAATGACTTTGCCAACCACTGTTAATCATTTATCCGACCTCTAAAAAAGACTTTGCCCATTTATTGTAATGACTTTTCCAACCACTGTTAATCATATATCCGACCTCTAAAAATGACTTTGCCCATCAATTGTAATGACTTTGTTAAACACTGGTAATGACTTTGTCCACCACTGTTAATCACTTATCCGACCTCTAAAAATCACTTTTCCCAACATTTGTAATGACTTTGCCAACCACTGTTAATCATTTATCCGACCTCTAAAAAAGACTTTGCCCAAATATTGTAATGACTTTGCCAACCACTGTTAGTCATATTTCCGTCCTCTAAAAATGACTTTGCCTAAAAATTGTAATGACTTTGCCAACCACTGAAAATCATTTATCCGACCTCTAAAAAAGACTTTGCCCAACAATTGTAATGACTTTGCCAACCACTGTTAATATTATATCCGACCTCTAAAAATGACTTTGCCCAACACTGGTAATGACTTTGCCTACCACTGTTAATCATTTATCCGACCTCTTAAAAAGACTTTGCCCAACAATTGTAATGACTTTGCCCACCACTGTTAATCACTTATCCGACCTCTAAAAATGACTTTGCCCAACAATTGTAGTGACTTTGCCCAACAATTGTAATGACTTTGCCCACCACTGTTAATCACTTATCCGACCTCTAAAAATGACTTTGCCCAACAATTGTAATGACTTTGCCAACAACTGTTAATCACTTATCTGAACTCTAAAAATGACTTTGCCCAACAATTGTAAGACTTTGCCAACCACTGTTAAGCATTTATCCGACCTCTAAAAATGACTTTGCCCAACATTTGCAATGACTTTGCCAACCACTGTTAATCATTTATCCGACCTCTAAAAAAGACTTTGCCCATTTATTGTAATGACTTTTCCAACCACTGTTAATCATATATCCGACCTCTAAAAATGACTTTGCCCATCAATTGTAATGACTTTGTTAAACACTGGTAATGACTTTGTCCACCACTGTTAATCACTTATCCGACCTCTAAAAATGACTTTGCCAAACAATTGCAATGACTTTGCCAACCACAATTAATCACTTATCCGACCTCTAAAAATGACTTTGCCCAACAATTGTAAGACTTTGCCAACCACTGTTAATCATTTTTCTGACCTCTAAAAATGACTTTGCCCAACTATTGTTATAACTTTGCCAACCACTGTTAATCATTTATCCGACCTCTAAAAAAGACTTTTCCCAACAATTGTAATGACTTTGCCAACCACTGTTAATAATATATACGACCTCTAAAAATGACTTTGCCCAACACTGGTAATGACTTTGCCCACCACTGTTAATCACTTATCCGACCTCTTAAAATCACTTTTCCCAACATTTGTAATGACTTTGCCAACCACTGTTAATCATTTATCCGACCTCTAAAAAAGACTTTGCCCAAATATTGTAATGACTTTGCCAACCACTGTTAGTCATATATCCGTCCTCTAAAAATGACTTTTTCAAACAATTGAAATTACTTTGCGAACCACTGTTAATCACTTATCCGACCTAAAAAAAAGACTTTTCCCAACAATTGTCATTACTTTGCAAACCACTGGTAATGACTTTGCCCACCACTGCTAATCACCTATCCGACCTCTAAAAATGACTTTTCCCATCAATTGTAATGACTTTGCCAACCACTGTTAATCACTTATTCGACCTCTATAAATGTTTTTGCCCAACAATTGTAATGACTTTGCCCCCCACTGTTAATCACTTATCCGACCTCTAAAAATGACTTTGCCCAACAATTGTAATGACTTTGCCAAACACTGGTAATGACTTTGCCCACCACTGTAAATCACTTATCCGACCTCTAAAAATGACTTTGCCCAACAATTGTAATGACTTTGCCAACCACACTTAATCACTTATCCGACTTCTAAAAATGACTTTGCCCAACTATTGTTATGACTTTGCCAATCACTGTTAATCACTAATACGACCTCTTTAAATGACTTTGCCCAACAATTGTAATGACTTTGCCAACCACTGTTAATATTATATCCGACCTCTAAAAATGACTTTGCCCAACACTGGTAATGACTTTGCCCACCACTGTTAATCACTTATACGACCTCTTAAAATGACTTTGCCCAACAATTGTAATGACTTTGCCAAACACTGGTAATGAATTTGCCCACCACTATTAATCACTTATCCGACCTCTAAAAATGACTATGCCAACAATTGTAATGACTTTGCCAACCATAGTTAATCACTTATCCGACCTCTAAAAATGACTTTGCCCAACAATTGAAAGACTTTGCCAACCACTGTTAATCATTTATCCGACCTCTAAAAATGACTTTGCCCAACAATTGTAATGACTTTGCCCCCCACTGTGAATCACTTTTCCGACCTCTAAAAATGACTTTGCCCAACAATTGTAATGACTTTGCCAAACACTGTTAATCATTTATCGGACCTCTAAAAAAGACTTTCCCAAACAATTGTAATGACTTTGCCAACCACTGTTAATCACTTTTCCGACCTCTTTAAAATGACTTTGCCCAACAATTGTAATGACTTTGCCAACCACAGTTAATCACTTACCCGACCTCTAAAAATGACTTTGCCCAACAATTGTAAGACTTTTCCAACCACTGTTAATCATATATCCGACCTCTAAAAATGACTTTGCCCATCAATTGTAATGACTTTGCCCCCCACTGTTAATCACTTATCCGATCTCTAAAAATGACTTTGCCCAACAAATGTAATGACTTTGTTAAACACTGGTAATGACTTTGTCCACCACTGTTAATCACTTATCCGACCTCTAAAAATGACTTTGCCAAACAATTGCAATGACTTTGCCAACCACAATTAATCACTTATCCGACCTCTAAAAATGACTTTGCCCAACAATTGTAAGACTTTGCCAACCACTGTTAATCATTTTTCTGACCTCTAAAAATGACTTTGCCCAACTATTGTTATGACTTTGCCAAACACTGTTAATCATTTATCCGACCTCTAAAAAAGACTTTTCCCAACAATTGTAATGACTTTGCCAACCACTGTTAATAATATATACGACCTCTAAAAATGACTTTGCCCAACACTGGTAATGACTTTGCCCACCACTGTTAATCACTTATCCGACCTCTAAAAATCACTTTTCCCAACATTTGTAATGACTTTGCCAACCACTGTTAATCATTTATCCGACCTCTAAAAAAGACTTTGCCCAAATATTGTAATGACTTTGCCAACCACTGTTAGTCATATATCCGTCCTCTAAAAATGACTTTGCCTAACAATTGTAATGACTTTGCCAACCAATGTTAATCACTTATCCGACCTCTAAAAATGACTTTTTCAAACAATTGAAATTACTTTGCGAACCACTGTTAATCACTTATCCGACCTAAAAAAAGACTTTTCCCAACAATTGTCATTACTTTGCAAACCACTGGTAATGACTTTGCCCACTACTGCTAATCACTTATCCGACCTCTAAAAATGACTTTTCCCATCAATTGTAATGACTTTGCCAACCACTGTTAATCACTTATCCGACCTCTTTAAATGTTTTTGCCCAACAATTGTAATGACTTTGCCCCCCACTGTTAATCACTTATCCGACCTCTAAAAATGACTTTGCCCAACAATTGTAATGACTTTGCCAAACACTGGTAATGACTTTGCCCACCACTGTAAATCACTTATCCGACCTCTAAAAATGACTTTGCCCAACAATTGTAATGACTTTGCCAACCACACTTAATCACTTATCCGACTTCTAAAAATGACTTTGCCCAACTATTGTTATGACTTTGCCAATCACTGTTAATCACTAATACGACCTCTTTAAATGACTTTGCCCAACAATTGTAATGACTTTGCCAACCACTGTTAATATTATATCCGACCTATAAAAATGACTTTGCCCAACACTGGTAATGACTTTGCCCACCACTGTTAATCACTTATCCGACCTCTTAAAATGACTTTGCCCAACAATTGTAATGATTTTGCCAAACACTGGTAATGACTTTGCCCACCACTATTAATCACTTATCCGACCTCTAAAAATGACAATGCCAACAATTGTAATGACTTTGCCAACCATAGTTAATCACTTATCCGACCTCTAAAAATGACTTTGCCCAACAATTGTAAGACTTTGCCAACCACTGTTAATCATTTATCCGACCTCTAAAAATGACTTTGCCCAACAATTGTAATGACTTTGCCCCCCACTGTGAATCACTTTTCCGACCTCTAAAAATGACTTTGCCCAACAATTGTAATGACTTTGCCAAACACTGTTTATCATTTATCCGACCTCTAAAAATGACTTTTTCAAACAATTGAAATTACTTTGCGAACCACTGTTAATCACTTATCCGACCTAAAAAAAAGACTTTTCCCAACAATTGTCATTACTTTGCAAACCACTGGTAATGACTTTGCCCACTACTGCTAATCACTTATCCGACCTCTAAAAATGACTTTTCCCATCAATTGTAATGACTTTGCCAACCACTGTTAATCACTTATCCGACCTCTTTAAATGTTTTTGCCCAACAATTGTAATGACTTTGCCCCCCACTGTTAATCACTTATCCGACCTCTAAAAATGACTTTGCCCAACAATTGTAATGACTTTGCCAAACACTGGTAATGACTTTGCCCACCACTGTAAATCACTTATCCGACCTCTAAAAATGACTTTGCCCAACAATTGTAATGACTTTGCCAACCACACTTAATCACTTATCCGACTTCTAAAAATGACTTTGCCCAACTATTGTTATGACTTTGCCAATCACTGTTAATCACTAATACGACCTCTTTAAATGACTTTGCCCAACAATTGTAATGACTTTGCCAACCACTGTTAATATTATATCCGACCTATAAAAATGACTTTGCCCAACACTGGTAATGACTTTGCCCACCACTGTTAATCACTTATCCGACCTCTTAAAATGACTTTGCCCAACAATTGTAATGATTTTGCCAAACACTGGTAATGACTTTGCCCACCACTATTAATCACTTATCCGACCTCTAAAAATGACAATGCCAACAATTGTAATGACTTTGCCAACCATAGTTAATCACTTATCCGACCTCTAAAAATGACTTTGCCCAACAATTGTAAGACTTTGCCAACCACTGTTAATCATTTATCCGACCTCTAAAAATGACTTTGCCCAACAATTGTAATGACTTTGCCCCCCACTGTGAATCACTTTTCCGACCTCTAAAAATGACTTTGCCCAACAATTGTAATGACTTTGCCAAACACTGTTTATCATTTATCCGACCTCTAAAAAAGACTTTGCCAAACAATTGTAATGACTTTGCCAACCACTGTTAATCACTTATCCGACCTCTAAAAATGACTATGCCAACAATTGTAATGACTTTGCCAACCATAGTTAATCACTTATCCGACCTCTAAAAATGACTTTGCCCAACAATTGAAAGACTTTGCCAACCACTGTTAATCATTTATCCGACCTCTAAAAATGACTTTGCCCAACAATTGTAATGACTTTGCCCCCCACTGTGAATCACTTTTCCGACCTCTAAAAATGACTTTGCCCAACAATTGTAATGACTTTGCCAAACACTGTAAATCATTTATCCGACCTCTAAAAAAGACTTTCCCAAACAATTGTAATGACTTTGCCAACCACTGTTAATCACTTTTCCGACCTCTTTAAAATGACTTTGCCCAACAATTGTAATGACTTTGCCAACCACAGTTAATCACTTACCCGACCTCTAAAAATGACTTTGCCCAACAATTGTAAGACTTTTCCAACCACTGTTAATCATATATCCGACCTCTAAAAATGACTTTGCCCATCAATTGTAATGACTTTGCCCCCCACTGTTAATCACTTATCCGATCTCTAAAAATGACTTTGCCCAACAAATGTAATGACTTTGTTAAACACTGGTAATGACTTTGTCCACCACTGTTAATCACTTATCCGACCTCTAAAAATGACTTTGCCAAACAATTGCAATGACTTTGCCAACCACAATTAATCACTTATCCGACCTCTAAAAATGACTTTGCCCAACAATTGTAAGACTTTGCCAACCACTGTTAATCATTTTTCTGACCTCTAAAAATGACTTTGCCCAACTATTGTTATGACTTTGCCAAACACTGTTAATCATTTATCCGACCTCTAAAAAAGACTTTTCCCAACAATTGTAATGACTTTGCCAACCACTGTTAATAATATATACGACCTCTAAAAATGACTTTGCCCAACACTGGTAATGACTTTGCCCACCACTGTTAATCACTTATCCGACCTCTAAAAATCACTTTTCCCAACATTTGTAATGACTTTGCCAACCACTGTTAATCATTTATCCGACCTCTAAAAAAGACTTTGCCCAAATATTGTAATGACTTTGCCAACCACTGTTAGTCATATATCCGTCCTCTAAAAATGACTTTGCCTTACAATTGTAATGACTTTGCCAACCAATGTTAATCACTTATCCGACCTCTAAAAATGACTTTTTCAAACAATTGAAATTACTTTGCGAACCACTGTTAATCACTTATCCGACCTAAAAAAAAGACTTTTCCCAACAATTGTCATTACTTTGCAAACCACTGGTAATGACTTTGCCCACTACTGCTAATCACTTATCCGACCTCTAAAAATGACTTTTCCCATCAATTGTAATGACTTTGCCAACCACTGTTAATCACTTATCCGACCTCTTTAAATGTTTTTGCCCAACAATTGTAATGACTTTGCCCCCCACTGTTAATCACTTATCCGACCTCTAAAAATGACTTTGCCCAACAATTGTAATGACTTTGCCAAACACTGGTAATGACTTTGCCCACCACTGTAAATCACTTATCCGACCTCTAAAAATGACTTTGCCCAACAATTGTAATGACTTTGCCAACCACACTTAATCACTTATCCGACTTCTAAAAATGACTTTGCCCAACTATTGTTATGACTTTGCCAATCACTGTTAATCACTAATACGACCTCTTTAAATGACTTTGCCCAACAATTGTAATGACTTTGCCAACCACTGTTAATATTATATCCGACCTATAAAAATGACTTTGCCCAACACTGGTAATGACTTTGCCCACCACTGTTAATCACTTATCCGACCTCTTAAAATGACTTTGCCCAACAATTGTAATGATTTTGCCAAACACTGGTAATGACTTTGCCCACCACTATTAATCACTTATCCGACCTCTAAAAATGACTATGTCAACAATTGTAATGACTTTGCCAACCATAGTTAATCACTTATCCGACCTCTAAAAATGACTTTGCCCAACAATTGTAAGACTTTGCCAACCACTGTTAATCATTTATCCGACCTCTAAAAATGACTTTGCCCAACAATTGTAATGACTTTGCCCCCCACTGTGAATCACTTTTCCGACCTCTAAAAATGACTTTGCCCAACAATTGTAATGACTTTGCCAAACACTGTTTATCATTTATCCGACCTCTAAAAAAGACTTTGCCAAACAATTGTAATGACTTTGCCAACCACTGTTAGTCACTTTTCCGACCTCTTTAAAATGACTTTGCCCAACAATTGTAATGACTTTGCCAACCACAGTTAATCACTTATCCGACCTCTAAAAATGACTTTGCCCAACAATTGTAAGACTTTTCCAACCACTGTTAATCATTTATCCGACCTCTGAAAATGACTTTGCCCAACAATTGTAATGACTTTGCCCCCCACTGTTAATCACTTTTCCGACCTCTAAAAATCACTTTGCCCAACATTTGTAATAACTTTGCCAACCACTGTTAATCATTTATCCGACCTCTAAAAAAGACTTTGCCCAAATATTGTAATGACTTTGCCAACCATTGTTAGTCATATATCTGTCCTCTAAAAATGACTTTGCACAACAATTGTAATGACTTTGCCAACCACTGTTAATAATATATACGACCTCTAAAAATGACTTTGCCCAACTATTGTTATGACTTTGCCAACCACTGTTAATCATTTATCCGACCTCTAAAAAAGACTTTGCCCAACAATTGTAATGACTTTGCCAACCACTGTTAATAATATATACGACCTCTAAAAATGACTTTGCCCAACACTGGTAATGACTTTGCCCACCACTGTTAATCACTCATCCGACCTCTAAAAATCACTTTGCCCAACATTTGTAATAACTTTGCCAACCACTGTTAATCATTTATCCGACCTCTAAAAAAGACTTTGCCCAAATATTGTAATGACTTTGCCAACCATTGTTAGTCATATATCTGTCCTCTAAAAATGACTTTGCACAACAATTGTAATGACTTTGCCAACCAATGTTAATCACTTATCCGACCTCTAAAAATGACTTTTTCAAACAATTGAAATTACTTTGCGAACAACTGTTAATCACTTATCCGACCTAAAAAAAAACTTATCCCAACAATTGTCATTACTTTGCAAACCACTGGTAATGACTTTGCCCACCACTGCTAATCACTTATCCGACCTCTAAAAATGACTTTTCCAATCAATTGTAATGACTTTGCCCACCACTGTTAATCACTTATCCGACCTCTATAAATGTTTTTGCCCAACAATTGTAATGACTTTGCCCCCCACTGTTAATCACTTATCCGACCTCTAAAAATGACTTTGCCCAACAATTGTAATGACTTTGCCAAACACTGGTAATGACTTTGCCCACCACTGTAAATCACTTATCCGACCTCTAAAAATGACTTTGCCCAACAATTGTAATGACTTTGCCAAACACTGGTAATGACTTTGCCCACCACTGTAAATCACTTATCCGACCTCTAAAAATGACTTTGCCCAACTATTGTTATGACTTTTCCAATCACTGTTAATCACTAATACGACCTCTTTAAATGACTTTGCCCAACAATTGTAATGACTTTGCCAACCACTGTTAATATTATATCCGACCTCTAAAAATGACTTTGCCCCCCACTGTTAATCACTTTTCCGACCTCTAAAAATGACTTTGCCAAACAATTGCAATGACTTTGCCAACCACATGCAATCACTGATCCGACCTCTAAAAATTACTTTGCCCAACAATTGTAAGACTTTGCCAACCACTGTTAATCATTTATCCGACCTCTAAAAAAGACTTTGCCCAGCAATTGTAATGACTTTGCCAACCACTATTAATAATATATACGACCTCTAAAAATGACTTTGCCCAACACTGGTAATGACTTTGCCCACCACTGTTAATCACTCATCCGACCTCTAAAAATCACTTTGCACAACAATTGTAATGACTTTGCCAACCAATGTTAATCACTTATCCGACCTCTAAAAATGACTTTTTCAAACAATTGAAATTACTTTGCGAACCACTGTTAATCACTTATCCGACCTAAAAAAAAACTTTTCCCAACAATTGTCATTACTTTGCAAACCACTGGTAATGACTTTGCCCACCACTGCTAATCACTTATCCGACCTCTAAAAATGACTTTGCCCCCCACTGTTAATCACTTTTCCGACCTCTAAAAATGACTTTGCCAAACAATTGCAATGACTTTGCCAACCACATGCAATCACTGATCCGACCTCTAAAAATTACTTTGCCCAACAATTGTAAGACTTTGCCAACCACTGTTAATCATTTATCCGACCTCTAAAAAAGACTTTGCCCAGCAATTGTAATGACTTTGCCAACCACTATTAATAATATATACGACCTCTAAAAATGACTTTGCCCAACACTGGTAATGACTTTGCCCACCACTGTTAATCACTCATCCGACCTCTAAAAATCACTTTGCACAACAATTGTAATGACTTTGCCAACCAATGTTAATCACTTATCCGACCTCTAAAAATGACTTTTTCAAACAATTGAAATTACTTTGCGAACCACTGTTAATCACTTATCCGACCTAAAAAAAAACTTTTCCCAACAATTGTCATTACTTTGCAAACCACTGGTAATGACTTTGCCCACCACTGCTAATCACTTATCCGACCTCTAAAAATGACTTTTCCCATCAATTGTAATGACTTTGCCCACCACTGTTAATCAATTATCCGACCTCTTTAAATGTTTTTGTCCAACAATTGTAATGACTTTGCCCCCCACTGTTAATCACTTATCCGACCTCTAAAAATGACTTTGTTCAACAATTGTAATGACTTTGCCAAACACTGGTAATGACTTTGCCCACCACTGTAAATCACTTATCCGACCTCTAAAAATGACTTTGCCCAACAATTGTAATGACTTTGCCCCCCACAGTTAATCACTGATCCGACCTCTAAAAATTACTTTGCCCAACAATTGTAAGACTTTGCCAACCACTGTTAATCATTTATCCGACCTCTAAAAAAGACTTTGCCCAGCAATTGTAATGACTTTGCCAACCACTATTAATAATATATACGACCTCTAAAAATGACTTTGCCCAACACTGGTAATGACTTTGCCCACCACTGTTAATCACTCATCCGACCTCTAAAAATCACTTTGCACAACAATTGTAATGACTTTGCCAACCAATGTTAATCACTTATCCGACCTCTAAAAATGACTTTTTCAAACAATTGAAATTACTTTGCGAACCACTGTTAATCACTTATCCGACCTAAAAAAAAACTTTTCCCAACAATTGTCATTACTTTGCAAACCACTGGTAATGACTTTGCCCACCACTGCTAATCACTTATCCGACCTCTAAAAATAACTTTGTCCAACAATTGTAATGACTTTGCCAAACACTGGTAATAACTTTGCCCACCACTGTAAATCACTTATCCGACCTCTAAAAATGACTTTGCCCAACAATTGTAAGACTTTGCCAACCACTGTTAATCACTTATCTGACCTCTAAAAATGACTTTGCCCAACTATTGTTATGACTTTGCCAACCACTGTTAATCATTTATCCGACCTCTAAAAAAGACTTTGCCCAACAATTGTAATGACTTTGCCAACCACTGTTAATAATATATACGACCTCTAAAAATGACCTTGCCCAACACTGGTAATGACTTTGCCCACCACTGTTAATCACTCATCCGACCTCTAAAAATCACTTTGCCCAACATTTGTAATAACTTTGCCAACCACTGTTAATCATTTATCCGACCTCTAAAAAAGACTTTGCCCAAATATTGTAATGACTTTGCCAACCATTGTTAGTCATATATCTGTCCTCTAAAAATGACTTTGCACAACAATTGTAATGACTTTGCCAACCAATGTAAATCACTTATCCGACCTCTAAAAATGACTTTTTCAAACAATTGAAATTACTTTGCGAACCACTGTTAATCACTTATCCGACCTAAAAAAAAACTTATCCAAACAATTGTCATTACTTTGCAAACCACTGGTAATGACTTTGCCCACCACTGCTAATCACTTATCCGACCTCTAAAAATGACTTTTCCAATCAATTGTAATGACTTTGCCCACCACTGTTAATCACTTATCCGACCTCTATAAATGTTTTTGCCCAACAATTGTAATGACTTTGCCCCCCACTGTTAATCACTTATCCGACCTCTAAAAATGACTTTGCCCAACAATTGTAATGACTTTGCCAAACACTGGTAATGACTTTGCCCACCACTGTAAATCACTTATCCGACCTCTAAAAATGACTTTGCCCAACAATTGAAATGAATTTGCCAACCACACTTAATCACTTATCCGACTTCTAAAAATGACTTTGCCCAACTATTGTTATGACTTTGCCAATCACTGTTAATCACTTATCCGACCTCTAAAAATGACTTTTTCAAACAATTGAAATTACTTTGCGAACCACTGTTAATCACTTATACGACCTAAAAAAAAACTTTTCCCAACAATTGTCATTACTTTGCAAACCACTGGTAATGACTTTGCCCACCACTGCTAATCACTTATCCGACCTCTAAAAATGACTTTTCCCATCAATTGTAATGACTTTGCCCACCACTGTTAATCAATTATCCGACCTCTTTAAATGTTTTTGCCCAACAATTGTAATGACTTTGCCCCCCACTGTTAATCACTTATCCGACCTCTAAAAATGACTTTGTCCAACAATTGTAATGACTTTGCCAAACACTGGTAATAACTTTGCCCACCACTGTAAATCACTTATCCGACCTCTAAAAATGACTTTGCCCAACAATTGTAAGACTTTGCCAACCACTGTTAATCACTTATCTGACCTCTAAAAATGACTTTGCCCAACTATTGTTATGACTTTGCCAACCACTGTTAATCATTTATCCGACCTCTAAAAAAGACTTTGCCCAACAATTGTAATGACTTTGCCAACCACTGTTAATAATATATACGACCTCTAAAAATGACTTTGCCCAACACTGGTAATGACTTTGCCCACCACTGTTAATCACTCATCCGACCTCTAAAAATCACTTTGCCCAACATTTGTAATAACTTTGCCAACCACTGTTAATCATTTATCCGACCTCTAAAAAAGACTTTGCCCAAATATTGTAATGACTTTGCCAACCATTGTTAGTCATATATCTGTCCTCTAAAAATGACTTTGCACAACAATTGTAATGACTTTGCCAACCAATGTTAATCACTTATCCGACCTCTAAAATGACTTTTTCAAACAATTGAAATTACTTTGCGAACCACTGTTAATCACTTATCCAACCTAAAAAAAAACTTATCCCAACAATTGTCATTACTTTGCAAACCACTGGTAATGACTTTGCCCACCACTGCTTATCATTTATCCGACCTCTAAAAATGACTTTTCCAATCAATTGTAATGACTTTGCCCACCACTGTTAATCACTTATCCGACCTCTAAAAATGACTTTGCCCAACAATTGTAATGACTTTGCCAAACACTGGTAATGACTTTGCCCACCACTGTAAATCACTTATCCGACCTCTAAAAATGACTTTGCCCAACAATTGAAATGAATTTGCCAACCACACTTAATCACTTATCCGACCTCTAAAAATCACTTTGCACAACAATTGTAATGACTTTGCCAACCAATGTTAATCACTTATCCGACCTCTAAAAATGACTTTTTCAAACAATTGAAATTACTTTGCGAACCACTGTTAATCACTTATCCGACCTAAAAAAAAACTTTTCACAACAATTGTCATTACATTGCAAACCACTGGTAATGACTTTGCCCACCACTGCTAATCACTTATCCGACCTCTAAAAATGACTTTTCCCATCAATTGTAATGACTTTGCCCACCACTGTTAATCAATTATCCGACCTCTTTAAATGTTTTTGCCCAACAATTGTAATGACTTTGCCCCCCACTGTTAATCACTTATCCGACCTCTAAAAATGACATTGTCCAACAACTGTAATGACTTTGCCAAACACTGGTAATAACTTTGCCCACCACTGTAAATCACTTATCCGACCTCTAAAAATGACTTTGCCCAACAATTGTAAGACTTTGCCAACCACTGTTAATCACTTATCTGACCTCTAAAAATGACTTTGCCCAACTATTGTTATGACTTTGCCAACCACTGTTAATCATTTATCCGACCTCTAAAAAAGACTTTGCCCAACAATTGTAATGACTTTGCCAACCACTGTTAATAATATATACGACCTCTAAAAATGACTTTGCCCAACACTGGTAATGACTTTGCCCACCACTGTTAATCACTCATCCGACCTCTAAAAATCACTTTGCCCAACATTTGTAATAACTTTGCCAACCACTGTTAATCATTTATCCGACCTCTAAAAAAGACTTTGCCCAAATATTGTAACGACTTTGCCAACCATTGTTAGTCATATATCTGTCCTCTAAAAATGACTTTGCACAACAATTGTAATGACTTTGCCAACCAATGTTAATCACTTATCCGACCTCTAAAAATGACTTTTTCAAACAATTGAAATTACTTTGCGAACCACTGTTAATCACTTATCCGACCTAAAAAAAACTTATCCCAACAATTGTCATTACTTTGCAAACCACTGGTAATGACTTTGCCCACCACTGCTAATCACTTATCCGACCTCTAAAAATGACTTTTCCAATCAATTGTAATGACTTTGCCCACCACTGTTAATCACTTATCCGACCTCTATAAATGTTTTTGCCCAACAATTGTAATGACTTTGCCCCCCACTGTTAATCACTTATCCGACCTCTAAAAATGACTTTGCCCAACAATTGTAATGACTTTGCCAAACACTGGTAATGACTTTGCCCACCACTGTAAATCACTTATCCGACCTCTAAAAATGACTTTGACCAACAATTGAAATGAATTTGCCAACCACACTTAATCACTTATCCGACCTCTAATAATTACTTTGCCCAACAATTGTAAGACTTTGCCAACCACTGTTAATCATTTATCTGACCTCTAAAAATGACTTTGCCCAACTATTGTTATGACTTTGCCAACCACTGTTAATCATTTATCCGACCTCTAAAAAAGACTTTGCCCAGCAATTGTAATGACTTTGCCAACCACTGTTAATAATATATACGACCTCTAAAAATGACTTTGCCCAACACTGGTAATGACTTTGCCCACCACTGTTAATCACTCATCCGACCTCTAAAAATCACTTTGCACAACAATTGTAATGACTTTGCCAACCAATGTTAATCACTTATCCGACCTCTAAAAATGACTTTTTCAAACAATTGAAATTACTTTGCGAACCACTGTTAATCACTTATCCGACCTAAAAAAAAACTTTTCCCAACAATTGTCATTACTTTGCAAACCACTGGTAATGACTTTGCCCACCACTGCTAATCACTTATCCGACCTCTAAAAATGACTTTTCCCATCAATTGTAATGACTTTGCCCACCACTGTTAATCAATTATCCGACCTCTTTAAATGTTTTTGCCCAACAATTGTAATGACTTTGCCCCCCACTGTTAATCACTTATCCGACCTCTAAAAATGACTTTGCCCAACAATTGTAATGACTTTGCCAAACACTGGTAATAACTTTGCCCACCACTGTAAATCACTTATCCGACCTCTAAAAATGAGTTTGCCCAACAATTGTAATGACTTTGCCAACCACACTCAATCACTTATCCGACTTCTAAAAATGACTTTGCCCAACTATTGTTATGACTTTGCCAATCACTGTTAATCACTAATACGACCTCTTTAAATGACTTTGCCCAACAATTGTAATGACTTTGCCAACCACTGTTAATATTATATCCGACCTCTAAAAATGACTTTGCCCAACACTGGTAATGACTTTGCCCACCACTGTTAATCACTTATCCGACCTCTTAAAATGACTTTGCCCAACAATTGTAATGACTTTGCCAAACACTGGTAATGACTTTGCCCACCACTATTAATCACTTATCCGACCTCTAAAAATGACTTTGCCCAACAATTGTAATGACTTTGCCAACCACAGTTTATCACTTATCCGACCTCTAAAAATGACTTTGCCTAACAATTGTATGACTTTGCCAACCACTGTTAATCATTTATCCGACCTCTAAAAATGACTTTGTCCAGCAATTGTAATGACTTTGCCCCCCACTGTGAATCACTTTTCCGACCTCTAAAAATGACTTTGCCCAACAATTGTAATGACTTTGCCAAACACTGTTAATCATTTATCCGACCTCTAAAAAAGACTTTGCCAAACAATTGTAATGACTTTGCCAACCACTGTTAATCACTTTTCCGACCTCTTTAAAATGACTTTGCCCAACAATTGTAATGACTTTGCCAACCACAGTTAATCACTTATCCGACCTCTAAAAATGATTTTGCCCAACAATTGTAAGACTTTTCCAACCACTGTTAATCACTTTTCCGACCTCTAAAAATGACTTTGCCCAACAATTGTAATGACTTTGCCCCCCACTGTTAATCACTTTTCCGACCTCTAAAATTGACTTGGCCCAACAATTGTTATGACTTTGCCAAACACTGTTAATCATTTATCCAACCTCTAAAAAAGACTTTGCCCAACAATTGTAATGACTTTGCCAACCACTGTTAATATTATATCCGACCTCTAAAAATGACTTTGCCCAACACTGGTAATGACTTTGCCCACCACTGTTAATCACTTATCCGACCTCTTAAAATGACTTTGCCCAACAATTGTAATGACTTTGCCAAACACTGGTAATGACTTTGCCCACCACTATTAATCACTTATCCGACCTCTAAAAATGACTTTGCCCAACAATTGTAATGACTTTGCCAACCACAGTTAATCACTTATCCGACCTCTAAAAATGACTTTGCCTAACAATTGTATGACTTTGCCAACCACTGTTAATCATTTATCCGACCTCTAAAAATGACTTTGCCCAGCAATTGTTATGACTTTGCCCCCCACTGTGAGTCACTTTTCCGACCTCTAAAAATGACTTTGCCCAACAATTGTAATGACTTTGCCAAACACTGTTAATCATTTATCCGACCTCTAAAAAAGACTTTGCCAAACAATTGTAATGACTTTGCCAACCACTGTTAATCACTTTTCCGACCTCTTTAAAAAGACTTAGCCCAACAATTGTAATGACTTTGCCAACCACAGTTAATCACTTATCCGACCTCTAAAAATGATTTTGCCCAACAATTGTAAGACTTTTCCAACCACTGTTAATCAATTATCCGACCTCTAAAAATGACTTTGCCCAACAATTGTAATGACTTTGCCCCCCACTGTTAATCACTTTTCCGACCTCTAAAATTGACTTGGCCCAACAATTGTTATGACTTTGCCAAACACTGTTAATCATTTATCCAACCTCTAAAAAAGACTTTGCCCAACAATTGTAATGACTTTGCCAACCAGTGTTAATCACTTTTCCGACCTCTAAAAATGACTTTGCCCAACAATTGTAATGACTTTGCCTACCACTGTTAATCACTTATCCGACCTCTAAAAAAGACTTTGCCCAACAATTGTAGTGACTTTGCCCAACAATTGTAATGACTTTGCCAACCAGTGTTTATCACTTTTCCGACCTCTAAAAATGACTTTGCCCAACATTTGTAATGACTTTGCCTACCACTATTAATATTATATCCGACCTCTAAAATTGACTTTGCCCAACGCTGGTAATGACTTTGCCCACCACTGTTAATCACATATCCGACCTCTAAAAATGACTTTGCCCAACACTGGTAATGACTTTGCCCACCACTGTTAATCACTTATCCGACCTCTAAAAATGACTTTGCCCAACATTTGTAATGACTTTGCCTACCACTGTTAATCACTTATCCGACCTCTAAAAATGACTTTGCCCAACAATTGTAGTGACTTTGCCAAACACTTGTTTTGACTTTGCCCACCACTGTTAATCACTTATCCGACCTTTAAAAATGACTTTGCCCAACATTTGTAATGACTTTGCCTACCACTGTTAATCACTTATCCGACCTCTAAAAATGACTTTGCCCAACAATTGTAGTGACTTTGCCAAACACATGTTATGACTTTGCCCAACACTGGTAATGACTTTGCCCACCACTGTTAATCATTATCCGACCTCTAAAAATGACTTTGCCCAACATTTGTAATGACTTTGCCTACCACTGTTAATCACTTATCCGACCTCTAAAAATGACTTTGCCCAGCAATTGTAGTGACTTTTCCAAACACTTGTTTTGACTTTGCCTACCACTGTTAATCACTTATCCGACCTCTAAAAATGACTTTGCCCAACAATTGTAGTGACTTTGCCAAACACTTGTTATGACTTTGCCCACCACTGTTAATCACTTATCCGACGTCTAAAAATCACTTTGCCCAACAATTGTAATGACTTTGCCAACCACTGTTAATCATTTATCCGACCTCTAAAAAAGACTTTGCCCAATTATTGTAATGACTTTTCCAACCACTGTTAATCATATATCCGACCTCTAGAAATGACTTTGCCCATCAATTGTAATGACTTTGCCCCCCACTGTAAATCACTTATCCGATCTCTAAAAATGACTTTGCCCAACAAATGTAATGACTTTGTTAAACACTGGTAATGACTTTGTCCACCACTGTTAATCACTTATCCGACCTCTAAAAATGACTTTGCCCAACAATTGTAATGACTTTGCCAAATACTGTTAATCATTTATCCGACCTCTAAAAAAGACTTTGCCCAACAATTGTAATGACTTTGCCAACCACTGTTAATCATTTTTCCGACCTCTTTAAAATGACTTTTCCCAACAATTGCAATGACTTTGCCAACCACAGTTAATCACTTTTCCGACCTCTAAAAATGACTTTGCCCAACAATTGTAATGACTTTTCCAACCACTGTTAATCACATATCCGACCTCTAAAAATGACTTTGCCCAACACTGGTAATGACTTTGCCCACCACTGTTAATCACTTATCCGACCTCTAAAAATGACTTTGCCCAACATTTGTAATGACTTTGCCTACCACTGTTAATCACTTATCCGACCTCTAAAAATGACTTTGCCCAACAATTGTAGTGACTTTGCCAAACACTTGTTTTGACTTTGCCCACCACTGTTAATCACTTATCCGACCTTTAAAAATGACTTTGCCCAACATTTGTAATGACTTTGCCTACCACTGTTAATCACTTATCCGACCTCTAAAAATGACTTTGCCCAACAATTGTAGTGACTTTGCCAAACACATGTTATGACTTTGCCCAACACTGGTAATGACTTTGCCCACCACTGTTAATCATTATCCGACCTCTAAAAATGACTTTGCCCAACATTTGTAATGACTTTGCCTACCACTGTTAATCACTTATCCGACCTCTAAAAATGACTTTGCCCAGCAATTGTAGTGACTTTTCCAAACACTTGTTTTGACTTTGCCTACCACTGTTAATCACTTATCCGACCTCTAAAAATGACTTTGCCCAACAATTGTAGTGACTTTGCCAAACACTTGTTATGACTTTGCCCACCACTGTTAATCACTTATCCGACGTCTAAAAATCACTTTGCCCAACAATTGTAATGACTTTGCCAACCACTGTTAATCATTTATCCGACCTCTAAAAAAGACTTTGCCCAATTATTGTAATGACTTTTCCAACCACTGTTAATCATATATCCGACCTCTAGAAATGACTTTGCCCATCAATTGTAATGACTTTGCCCCCCACTGTAAATCACTTATCCGATCTCTAAAAATGACTTTGCCCAACAAATGTAATGACTTTGTTAAACACTGGTAATGACTTTGTCCACCACTGTTAATCACTTATCCGACCTCTAAAAATGACTTTGCCCAACAATTGTAATGACTTTGCCAAATACTGTTAATCATTTATCCGACCTCTAAAAAAGACTTTGCCCAACAATTGTAATGACTTTGCCAACCACTGTTAATCATTTTTCCGACCTCTTTAAAATGACTTTTCCCAACAATTGCAATGACTTTGCCAACCACAGTTAATCACTTTTCCGACCTCTAAAAATGACTTTGCCCAACAATTGTAATGACTTTTCCAACCACTGTTAATCATTTATCCGACCTCTAAAAATGACTTTGCCCAACAATTGTAATGACTTTGCCCCCAAGAGTTAATCACTTTTCCGACCTCTAAAATTGACTTTGCCCAACAATTGTAATGACTTTGCCAAACACAGTTAATCACTTATCCGACCTTTAAAAATGACTTTGCCCAACAATTGCAAGACTTTGCCAATCACTGTTAATCATTTATCTGACCTCTAAAAAAGACTTTGCCCAACAATTGTAATGACTTTGCCAACCACTGTTAATATTATATCCGACCTCTAAAAATGACTTTGCCCAACAATTGTAATGACTTTGCCAACCACTGTTAATATTATATCCGACCTCTAAAAATGACTTTGCCCAACAAATGTAATGACTTTGTTAAACACTGGTAATGACTTTGTCCACCACTGTTAATCACTTATCCGACATCTAAAAATGACTTTGCCCAACAATTGTAGTGACTTTGCCAAACACTTGTTATGACTTTGCCCACCACTGTTAATCACTTATCCGACCTCTAAAAATGACTTTGCCCAACAATTGTAATGACTTTGCCAACCACTGTTAATCATTTATCCGACCTCTAAAAAAGACTTTGCCCAATTATTGTAATGACTTTTCCAACCACTGTTAATCATGTATCCGACCTTTAAAAATGACTTTGCCCAACAAATGTAATGACTTTGTTAAACACTGGTAATGACTTTGTCCACCACTGTAAATCACTTATCCGACCTCTAAAAATGACTTTGCCCAACAATTGTAATGACTTTGCCAAACACTGTTAATCATTTATCCGACCTCTAAAAAAGACTTTGCCCAACAATTGTAATGACTTTGCTTACCACTGTTAATCCTTTTTCCGACCTCTTTAAAATGACTTTGCCCAACAATTGTAATGACTTTGCCCCCCACTGTTAATCACTTTTCCGACCTCTAAAATTGACTTTGCCCAACAATTGTAATGACTTTGCCAAACACTGTAAATCATTTATCCGACCTCTAAAAAAGACTTTGCCCAACAATTGTAATGACTTTGCCAGCCAGTGTAAATCACTTTTCCGACCTCTAAAAAAGACTTTGCCCAACATTTGTAATGACTTTGCCTACCACTGTTAATCATTTATCCGACCTCTTAAAAAGAATTTTCGCAACATTTGTAATGACTTTGCCCCCCACTGTTAATCACATATCCGACCTCTAAAAATGACTTTGCCCAACATTTGTAATGACTTTGCCTACCACTGTTAATCATTTATCCGACCTCTTAAAAAGAATTTTCGCAACATTTGTAATGACTTTGCCCCCTACTGTTAATCACTTATCCGACCTCTAAAAATGACTTTGCCCAACAATTGTAGTGACTTTTCCAAACACTTGTTATGACTTTGCCCACCACTGTTAATCACTTATCCGACCTCTAAAAAAGACTTTGCCCAACAATTGTAATGACTTTGCCAACCACAGTAAATCACTTATCTGACCTCTAAAAATGACTTTGCCCAACAAATGTAATGACTTTGTTAAACACTGGTAATGACTTTGTCCACCACTGTAAATCACTTATCCGACCTCTAAAAATGACTTTTCCCAACAATTGTAATGACTTTGCCAAACACTGTTAATCATTTATCCGACCTCTAAAAAAGACTTTGCCCAACAATTGTAATGACTTTGCTTACCACTGTTAATCCTTTTTCCGACCTCTTTAAAATGACTTTGCCCAACAATTGTAATGACTTTGCCCCCCACTGTTAATCACTTTTCCGACCTCTAAAATTGACTTTGCCCAACAATTGTAATGACTTTGCCAAACACTGTTAATCATTTATCCGACCTCTAAAAAAGATTTTGCCCAACAATTGTAATGACTTTGCCAACCAGTGTAAATCACTTTTCCGACCTCTAAAAAAGACTTTGCCCAACAATTGTAATGACTTTGCCAACCACTGTTAATATTATATCCGACCTCTAAAAATGACTTTGCCCAACACTGGTAATGACTTTGCCCACCACTGTTAATCACATATCCGACCTCTCAAAATGACTTTGCCCAACATTTGTAATGACTTTGCCTACCACTGTTAATCATTTATCCGACCTCTTAAAAAGACTTTTCGCAACATTTGTAATGACTTTGCCCCTCACTGTTAATCACTTATCCGACCTCTAAAAATGACTTTGCCCAACAATTGTAGTGACTTTTCCAAACACTTGTTATGACTTTGCCCACCACTGTTAATCACTTATCCGACCTCTAAAAATGACTTTGCCCAACAATTGTAATGACTTTGCCAACCACAGTTAATCACTTATCTGACCTCTAAAAATGACTTTGCCCAACAATTGTAAGACTTTGCCAACCACTGTTAATCATTTATCCGACCTCTAAAAATGACTTTGCCCAACATTTGCAATGACTTTGCCAACCACTGTTAATCATTTATCCGACCTCTAAAAAAGACTTTGCCCAATTATTGTAATGACTTTTCCAACCACTGTTAATCATATATCCGACCTCTAAAAATGACTTTGCCCATCAATTGTAATGACATTGCCCCCCACTGTTAATCACTTATCCGATCTCTAAAAATCACTTTGCCTAACAAATGTAATGACTTTGTTAAACACTGGTAATGACTTTGTCCACCACTGTTAATCAATTATCCGAACTCTAAAAATGACTTTGCCAAACAATTGCAATGACTTAGCCAACCACAGTTAATCAATTATCCGACCTCTAAAAATGACTTTGCCCAACAATTGTAATGACTTTGCCAACCACTGTTAATCATTTATCCGACCTCTAAAAAAGACTTTGCCCAACAATTGTAATGACTTTACCAACCACTGTTAATAATATATCCGACCTCTAAAAATGACTTTGCCCAACACTGGTAATGACTTTGCCCACCACTGTTAATCACTTATCCGACCTCTAAAAATGACTTTGCCAAACAATTGCAATGACTTTGCCAACCACAGTTAATCACTTATCCGACCTCTAAAAATGACTTTGCCCAACAATTGTAAGACTTTGCCAACCACTGTTAATCATTTATCCGACCTCTAAAAATGACTTTGCCCAACTATTGTTATGACTTTGCCAATCACTGTTAATCACTAATACGGCCTCTTTAAATGACTTTGCCCAACAATTGTAATGACTTTGCCAACCACTGTTAATCATTTATCCGACCTCTAAAAAAGACTTTGCCCAACAATTGTAATGACTTTGCCAACCACTGTTAATAATATATCCGACCTGTAAAAATGACTTTGCCAAACAATTGTAAGACTTTGCCAACCACTGTAAATCATTTATCCGACCTCTAAAAATGACTTTGCCCAACTATTGTTATGACTTTGCCAATCACTGTTAATCACTAATACGGCCTCTTTAAATGACTTTGCCCAACAATTGTAATGACTTTGCCCACCACTGTTAATAATATATCCGACCTCTAAAAATGACTTTGCCCAACACTGGTAATGACTTTGCCCACCACTGTTAATCACTTATCCGACCTCTAAAAATGACTTTGCCCAACACTGGTAATGACTTTACCAACCACTGTTAATTATATATCCGACCTCTAAAAATGACTTTGCCCAACACTGGTAATGACTTTGCCCACCACTGTTAATCACTTATCCGACCTCTAAAAATGACTTTGCCAAACAATTGAAATGACTTTGCCAACCTCAGTTAATCACTTATCCGACCTCTGAAAATGACTTTTGCCCAACAATTGTAAGACTTTGCCAACCACTGTTAATCATTTATCCGACCTCTAAAAATGACTTTGCCCAACTATTGTTATGACTTTGCCAATCACTGTTAATCACTAATACGGCCTCTTTAAATGACTTTGCCCAACAATTGTAATGACTTTGCCAACCACTGTTAATCATTTATCCGACCTCTAAAAAAGACTTTGCCCAACAATTGTAATGACTTTGCCAACCACTGTTAATAATATATCCGACCTGTAAAAATGACTTTGCCAAACAATTGTAAGACTTTGCCAACCACTGTTAATCATTTATCCGACCTCTAAAATTGACTTTGCCCAACTATTGTTATGACTTTGCCAATCACTGTTAATCACTAATACGGCCTCTTTAAATGACTTTGCCCAACAATTGTAATGACTTTGCCCACCACTGATAATAATATATCCGACCTCTAAAAATGACTTTGCCCAACACTGGTAATGACTTTGCCCACCACTGTTAATCACTTATCCGACCTCTAAAAATGACTTTGCCCAACACTGGTAATGACTTTACCCACCACTGTTAATCACTTATCCGACCTCTAAAAATGACTTTGCCCAACATTTGTAATGACTTTGCCAACCACTGTTAATCATTTATCCGACCTCTTAAAAAGACTTTGCCCAACAATTGTAATGACTTTGCCCCCCACTGTTAATCACTAATCCGACCTCTAAAAAAGACTTTGCCCAACAATTGTAATGACCTTGCTTACCACTGTTAATCATTTATCCGACCTCTAAAAATGACTTTGCCCAACTATTGTTATGACTTTGCCAATCACTGTAAATCACTAATACGGCCTCTTTAAATGACTTTGCCCAACAATTGTAATGACTTTGCCCACCACTGTTAATCATTTATCCGACCTCTAAAAAAGACTTTGCCCAACAATTGTAATGACTTTGCCAACCACTGTTAATAATATATCCGACCTGTAAAAATGACTTTGCCAAACAATTGTACGACTTTGCCAACCACTGTTAATCATTTATCCGACCTCTAAAATTGACTTTTCCCAACTATTGTTATGACTTTGCCAATCACTGTTAATCACTAATACGGCCTCTTTAAATGACTTTGCCCAACAATTGTAATGACTTTGCCCACCATAGTTAATAATATATCCGACCTCTAAAAATGACTTTGCCCAACACTGGTAATGACTTTGCCCACCACTGTTAATCACTTATCCGACCTCTAAAAATGACTTTGCCCAACACTGGTAATGACTTTACCCACCACTGTTAATCATTTATCCGACCTCTTAAAAAGACTTTGCCCAACAATTGTAATGACTTTGCCCCCCACTGTTAATCACTTATCCGACCTCTAAAAATGACTTTGCCCACCACTGTTAATCACTTATCCGACCTCTAAAAATGACTTTGCCCAACAATTGTAATGACTTTGCCAACCACAGTTAATCACTTATCTGACCTCTAAAAATGACTTTGCCAAACAATTGTAAGACTTTGCCAACCACTGTTAATCATTTATCCGACCTCTGAAAATGACTTTGCCCAACTATTGTTATGACTTTGCCAACCGCTGTTAATAATATATCCGACCTCTAAAAAAGACTTTGCCCAACAATTGTAATGACTTTGCCAACCACTGTTAATAATATATCCGACCTCTAAAAATCACTTTGCCCAACATTTGCAATGACTTTGCCAACCACTGTTAATCATTTATCCGACCTCTAAAATAGACTTTGCCCAATTATTGGAATGACTTTTCCAACCACTGTTAATCATATATCCGACCTCTAAAAATGACTTTGCCCATCAATTGTAATGACTTTGCCCCCCACTATTAATCACTTATCCGATCTCTAAAAATGACTTTGCCCAACAAATGTAATGACTTTGTTAAACACTGGTAATGACTTTGTCCACCACTGTTAATCACTTATCCGACCTCTAAAAATGACTTTGCCCAACAATTGTAATGACTTTGCCAACCACACTTAATCACTTATCCGACCTCTAAAAATGACTTTGCCCACCAATTGTAATGACTTTGCCAACCACACTTAATCACTTATCCGACTTCTAAAAATGACTTTGCCCAACTATTGTTATGACTTTGCCAATCACTGTTAATCACTAATACGACCTCTTTAAATGACTTTGCCCAACAATTGTAATGACTTTGCCAAACACTGGTAATGACTTTGCCCACCACTATTAATCACTTATCCGACCTCTAAAAATTACTTTGCCCAACAATTGTAATGACTTTGCCAACCACAGTTAATCACTTATCCGACCTCTAAAAATAACTTTGCCCAACACTGGTAATGACTTTGCCCACCACTGTTGATCACTTATCCGACCTCTAAAAATCACTTTGCCCAACATTTGTAATGACTTTGCCAACCACTGTTAATCATTTATCCGACCTCTAAAAAAAACTTTGCCCAAATATTTAAATGACTTTGCCAACCACTGTTAGTCATATATCCGTCCTCTAAAAATGACTTTGCCCAACAATTGTAATGACTTTGCCAACCAATGTTAATCACTTATCCGACCTCTAAAAATGACTTTTTCAAACAATTGAAATAACTTTGCGAACCACTGTTAATCACTTATCCGACCTAAAAATAAGCCTTTTCCCAACAATTGTCATTACTTAGCAAACCACTGGTAATGACTTTGCCCACCACTGCTAATCACATATCCGACCTCTAAAAATGACTTTTCCCATCAATTGTAATGACTTTGCCCACCACTGTTAATCACTTATCCGACCTCTATAAATATTTTTGCCCAACAATTGTAATGACTTTGCCCCCCACTGTTAATCACTTATCCGACCTCTAAAAATGACTTTGCCCAACAATTGTAATGATTTTGCCAAACACTGGTAATGACTTTGCCCACCACTGTAAATCACTTATCCGACCTCTAAAAATGACTTTGCCCAACAATTGTAATGACTCTGCCAACCACACTTTATCACTTACCCGACTTCTAAAAATGACTTTGCCCAACTATTGTTATGACTTTGCCGATCACTGTTAATCACTAATACGACCTCTTTAAATGACTTTGCCCAACAATTGTAATGACTTTGCCAACCACTGTTAATATTATATCCGACCTCTAAAAATGACTTTGCCCAACACTGGTAATGACTTTGCCCAACAATTGTAATGACTTTGCCAAACACTGTTAATCACTTTTCCGACCTCTTAAAAATGACTTTGCCCAACAATTGTAATGACTTTGCCAACCACTGTTAATCATTTATCCGACCAATAAAAAAGACTTTGCCCAACAATTGTAATGACGTTGCCAACCACTGGTAATGACTTTGCCCACCACTGTTAATCACTTATCCGACCTCTAAAAATGACTTTGCCCAACATTTGTAATGACTTTGCCTACCACTGTTAATCATATATCCGAACTCTAAAAATGACTTTGCCCATCATTTGTAATGACTTTGCCCCCCACTGTTAATCACTTATCCGACCTCTAAAAATGACTTTGCCCAACAATTGTAATGACTTTGCCTAACACTGGTAATGACTTTGCCCACCACTGTTAATCACTTATCCGACCTCTAAAAATGACTTTGCCCAATAATTGTGATGACTTTGCCAACCACACTTAATCACTTATCCTACTTCTAAAAATAACTTTGCCTAACTATTGTTATGACTTTGCCAACCACTGTTAATATTATATCCGACCTCTAAAAATTACTTTGCCCAACACTGGTAATGACTTTGCCCCCCACTGTTAATCACTTTTCCGACCTCTAAAAATGACTTTGCCCAACAATTGTAATGACTTTGCCAAACACTGGTAATGACTTTGCCCACCACTGTTAATCACTTTTCCGACCTCTAAAATTGACTTTGCCCAACAATTGTAATGACTTTGCCAAACACTATTAATCATTTATCCGACCTCTAAAAAAGACTTTGCCCAACAATTGTAATGACTTTGCCAACCAGTGCTAATCACTTTTCCGACCTCTAAAAATGACTTTGCCCAACAATTGTAATGACTTTGCCAACCACTGTTAATCATTTATCCGACCTCTAAAAAAGACTTTGCCCAACAATTGTAATGACTTTGCCAACCACTGTTAATATTATATCTGACCTCTAAAAATGATTTTGCCCAACAATTGTAATGACTTTGCCAACCACACTTAATCACTTATCCGACTTCTAAAAATGACTTTGCCCAACTATTGTTATGACTTTGCCAAACACTGGTAATGACTTTGCCCACCACTATTAATCACTTATCCGACCTCTAAAAATTACTTTGCCCAACAATTGTAATGACTTTGCCAACCACTGTTAATATTATATCCGACCTCTAAAAATGACTTTGCCCAACACTGGTAATGACTTTGCCCACCACTGTTAATCACTTATCCGACCTCTTAAAATGACTTTGCCCAACAATTGTAATGACTTTGCCAAACACTGTTAATCACTTTTCCGACCTCTTTAAAATGACTTTGCCCAACAATTGTAATGACTTTGCCAACCACTGTTAATCATTTATCCGACCAATAAAAAAGACTTTGCCCAACAATTGTAATGACGTTGCCAACCACTGGTAATGACTTTGCCCACCACTGTTAATCACTTATCCGACCTCTAAAAATGACTTTGCCCAACATTTGTAATGACTTTGCCTACCACTGTTAATCATATATCCGAACTCTAAAATGACTTTGCCCATCAATTGTAATGACTTTGCCCCCCACTGTTAATCACTTATCCGACCTCTAAAAATGACTTTGCCCAACAATTGTAATGACTTTGCCTAACACTGGTAATGACTTTGCCCACCACTGTTAATCACTTATCCGACCTCTAAAAATGACTTTGCCCAATAATTGTAATGACTTTGCCAACCACACTTAATCACTTATCCTACTTCTAAAAGTAACTTTGCCTAACTATTGTTATGACTTTGCCAACCACTGTTAATATTATATCCGACCTCTAAAAATTACTTTGCCCAACACTGGTAATGACTTTGCCCCCCACTGTTAATCACTTTTCCGACCTCTAAAAATGACTTTGCCCAACAATTGTAATGACTTTGCCAAACACTGGTAATGACTTTGCCCACCACTGTTAATCACTTTTCCGACCTCTAAAATTGACTTTGCCCAACAATTGTAATGACTTTGCCAAACACTATTAATCATTTATCCGACCTCTAAAAAAGACTTTGCCCAACAATTGTAATGACTTTGCCAACCAGTGCTAATCACTTTTCCGACCTCTAAAAATGACTTTGCCCAACAATTGTAATGACTTTGCCAACCACTGTTAATCATTTATCCGACCTCTAAAAAAGACTTTGCCCAACAATTGTAATGACTTTGCCAACCACTGTTAATATTATATCTGACCTCTAAAAATGATTTTGCCCAACAATTGTAATGACTTTGCCAACCACACTTAATCACTTATCCGACTTCTAAAAATGACTTTGCCCAACTATTGTTATGACTTTGCCAAACACTGGTAATGACTTTGCCCACCACTATTAATCACTTATCAGACCTCTAAAAATTTCTTTGCCCAACAATTGTAATGACTTTGCCAACCACAGTGAATCACTTATCCGACCTCTAAAAATGACTTTGCCCAACTATTGTTATGACTTTGCCAATCACTGTTAATCACTAATACGATCTCTAAGAAAGACTTTGCCCAACAATTGTAATGACTTTGCCAACCACTGTTAGTCATATTTCCGTCCTCTAAAAATGACTTTGCCCAACAATTGTAACGACTTTGCCAACCAATGTTAATCAATTATCCGACCTCTAAAAATGACTTTTTCAAACAATTGAAATTACTTTGCGAACCACTGTTAATCACTTATCCGACCTCTAAAAAAGACTTTGCCCAAATTTTGTAATGACTTTGCCAACCACTGTTAGTCATATTTCCGTCCTCTAAAAATGACATTGCCCAACAATTGTAATGACTTTGCCTACCAATGTTAATCACTTATCCGACCTCTAAAAATGACTTTTTCAAACAATTGAAATTACTTTGCGAACCACTGTTAATCACTTATCCGACCTAAAAAAAAGCCTTTTCCCAACAACTGTCATTACTTTGCAAACCACTGGTAATGACTTTGCCCACCACTGCAAATCACTTATCCGACCTCTAAAAATGACTTTGCCCAACAATTGTAATGACTTTGCCAAACACTGGTAATGACTTTGCCCACCACTGTAAATCACTTATCCGACCTCTAAAAATGACTTTGCCCAACAATTGTAATGACTCTGCCAACCACACTTAATCACTTATCCGACTTCTAAAAATGACTTTGCCCAACTATTGTTATGACTTTGCCAATCACTTTTAATCACTAATACGACCTCTTTAAATGACTTTGCCCAACAATTGTAATGACTTTGCAAACCACTGGTAATGACTTTGCCCACCACTGCTAATCACTTATCCGACCTCTAAAAATGACTTTTCCCATCAATTGTAATGACTTTGCCCACCACTGTTAATCATTTATCCGACCTCTAAAAATGACTTTGCCCAACAATTGTAATGACTTTGCCAAACACTGGTAATGACTTTGCCCACCACTGTAAATCACTTATCCGACCTCTAAAAATGACTTTGCCCAACAATTGTAATGACTCTGCCAACCACACTTAATCACTTATCCGACTTCTAAAAATGACTTTGCCCAACTATTGTTATGACTTTGCCAATCACTTTTAATCACTAATACGACCTCTTTAAATGACTTTGCCCAACAATTGTAATGACTTTGCAAACCACTGGTAATGACTTTGCCACCACTGCTAATCACTTATCCGACCTCTAAAAATGACTTTTCCCATCAATTGTAATGACTTTGCCCACCACTGTTAATCACTTATCCGACCTCTGAAAATGACTTTGCCCAACAATTGTAATGACTTTGCCAAACACTGGTAATGACTTTGCCCACCACTCTTAATCACTTATCCGACCTCTAAAAATGACTTTGCCCAACAATTGTAATGACTCTGCCAACCACACTTAATCACTTATCCGACTTCTAAAAATGACTTTGCCCAACTATTGTTATGACTTTGCCAATCACTGTTAATCACTAATACGACCTCTTTAAATGACTTTGCCCAGCAATTGTAATGACTTTGCCAACCACTGTTAATATTATATCCGACCTCTAAAAATGACTTTGCCCAACACTGGTAATGACTTTGCCCACCACTGTTAATCACTTATCCGACCTCTTAAAATGACTTTGCCCAACAATTATAATGACTTTGCCAAACACTGGTTATGACTTTGCCCATCACTATTAATCACTTATCCGACCTCTAAAAATTACTTTGCCCAACAATTGTAATGACTTTGCCAACCACAGTTAATCACATATCCGACCTCTAAAAATGACTTTGCCCAACTATTGTTATGACTTTGCCAATCACTGTTAATCACTAATACGACCTATTTAAATGACTTTGCCCAACAATTGTAATGACTTTGCCAACCACTGTTAATATTATATCCGACCTCTAAAATGACTTTGCCCAACACTGGTAATGACTTTGCCCACCACTGTTAATCACTTATCCGACCTCTTAAAATGACTTTGCCCAACAATTATAATGACTTTGCCAAACACTGGTAATGACTTTGCCCATCACTATTAATCACTTATCCGACCTCTAAAAATTACTTTGCCCAACAATTGTAATGACTTTGCCAACCACAGTTAATCACATATCCGACCTCTAAAAATGACTTTGCCCAACTATTGTTATGACTTTGCCAATCACTGTTAATCACTAATACGACCTCTTTAAATGACTTTGCCCAACAATTGTAATGACTTTGCCAACCACTGTTAATATTATATCCGACCTCTAAAAATTACTTTGCCCAACACTGGTAATGACTTTGCCCACTACTGTTAATCACTTATCCGACCTCTAAAAAAGACTTTGCCCAACGATTGTAATGACTTTGCCAACCACTGTTAATCACTTATCCGACCTCTAAAAATGACTTTTCCCATCAATTGTAATGACTTTGCCCACCACTGTTAATCACTTATCCGACCTCTAAAAATGACTTTGCCCAACAATTGTAATGACTTTGCCAAACACTGGTAATGACTTTGCCCACCACTGTAAATCACTTATCCGACCTCTAAAAATGACTTTGCCCAACAATTGTAATGACTCTGCCAACCACACTTAATCACTAATCCGACTTCTAAAAATGACTTTGCCTTACTATTGTTATGACTTTGCCAATCACTGTTAATCACTAATACGACCTCTTTAAATGACTTTGCCCAACACTGGTAATGACTTTGCCCACCACTGTTAATCACTTATCCGACCTCTTAAAATGACTTTGCCCAACAATTATAATGACTTTGCCAAACACTGGTAATGACTTTGCCCATCACTATTAATCACTTATCCGACCTCTAAAAATTACTTTGCCCAACAATTGTAATGACTTTGCCAACCACAGTTAATCACATATCCGACCTCTAAAAATGACTTTGCCCAACTATTGTTATGACTTTGCCAATCACTGTTAATCACTAATACGACCTCTTTAAATGACTTTGCCCAACAATTGTAATGACTTTGCCAACCACTGTTAATATTATATCCGACCTCTAAAAATTACTTTGCCCAACACTGGTAATGACTTTGCCCACCACTGTTAATCACTTATCCGACCTCTAAAAATGACTTTGCCCAACAATTGTAATGACTCTGCCAACCACACTTAATCACTTATCCGACTTCTAAAAATGACTTTGCCCAACTATTGTTATGACTTTGCCAATCACTGTTAATCACTAATACGACCTCTTTAAATGACTTTGCCCAACAATTGTAATGACTTTGCAAACCACTGGTAATGACTTTGCCCACCACTGCTAATCACTTATCCGACCTCTAAAAATGACTTTTCCCATCAATTGTAATGACTTTGCCCACCACTGTTAATCACTTATCCGACCTCTGAAAATGACTTTGCCCAACAATTGTAATGACTTTGCCAAACACTGGTAATGACTTTGCCCACCACTGTAAATCACTTATCCGACCTCTAAAAATGACTTTGCCTAACAATTGTAATGACTCTGCCAACCACACTTAATCACTTATCCGACTTCTAAAAATGACTTTGCCCAACTATTGTTATGACTTTGCCAATCACTGTTAATCACTAATACGACCTCTTTAAATGACTTTGCCCAACACTGGTAATGACTTTGCCCACCACTGTTAATCACTTATCCGACCTCTTAAAATGACTTTGCCCAACAATTATAATGACTTTGCCAAACACTGGTAATGACTTTGCCCATCACTATTAATCACTTATCCGACCTCTAAAAATTACTTTGCCCAACAATTGTAATGACTTTGCCAACCACAGTTAATCACATATCCGACCTCTAAAAATGACTTTGCCCAACTATTGTTATGACTTTGCCAATCACTGTTAATCACTAATACGACCTCTTTAAATGACTTTGCCCAACAATTGTAATGACTTTGCCAACCACTGTTAATATTATATCCGACCTCTAAAAATTACTTTGCCCAACACTGGTAATGACTTTGCCCACCACTGTTAATCACTTATCCGACCTCTAAAAAAGACTTTGCCCAACAATTGTAATGACTTTGCCAACCACTGTTAATCACTTTTCCGACCTCTTTAAAATGACTTTGCCCGACAATTGTAATGACTTTGCCAACCACTGTTAATCATTTATCCGACCAATAAAAAGACTTTGCCCAACAATTGTAATGACGTTGCCAACCACTGGTAATGACTTTGCCCACCACTGTTAATCACTTATCCGACCTCTAAAAATGACTTTGCCCAACATTTGTAATGACTTTGCCTACCACTTTAATCATATATCCGAACTCTAAAAATGACTTTGCCCATCAATTGTAATGACTTTGCCCCCCACTGTGAATCACTTATCCGACCTCTAAAAATGACTTTGCCCAACAATTGTAATGACTTTGCCTAACACTGGTAATGACTTTGCCAACCACACTTAATCACTTATCCGACTTCTAAAAATGACTTTGCCTAACTATTGTTATGACTTTGCCAATCGCTGTTAATCACTTTTCCGACCTCTAAAATTGACTTTGCCCAACAATTGTAATGACTTTGCCAAACACTATTAATCATTTATCCGACCTCTAAAAAAGACCTTGCCCAACAATTGTAATGACTTTGCCAACCAGTGTTAATATTATATCCGACCTCTAAAAATGACTTTGCCCAACAATTGTAATGACTTTGCCAACCACTGTTAATCATTTATCCGACCTCTAAAAAAGACTTTGCCCAACAATTGTAATGACTTTACCAACCACTGTTAATATTATATCCGACCTCTAAAAATGACTTTGCCCAACACTGGTAATGACTTTGCCCACCACTGTTAATCACTAATCCGACCTCTGAAAATGACTTTGCCCAACAATTGTAATGACTTTGCCTAACACTGGTAATGACTTTGCCCACCACTGTAAATCACTTATCCGACCTCTAAAAATGACTTTGCCCAACAATTGTAATGACTCTGCCAACCACACTTAATCACTTATCCGACTTCTAAAAATGACTTTGCCCAACTATTGTTATGACTTTGCCAATCACTGTTAATCACTAATACGACCTCTTTAAATGACTTTGCCCAACAATTGTAATGACTTTGCAAACCACTGGTAATGACTTTGCCCACCACTGCTAATCACTTATCCGACCTCTAAAAATGACTTTTCCCATCAATTGTAATGACTTTGCCCACCACTGTTAATCACTTATCCGACCTCTGAAAATGACTTTGCCCAACAATTGTAATGACTTTGCCAAACACTGGTAATGACTTTGCCCACCACTGTAAATCACTTATCCGACCTCTAAAAATGACTTTGCCCAACAATTGTAATGACTCTGCCAACCACACTTAATCACTTATCCGACTTCTAAAAATGACTTTGCCCAACTATTGTTATGACTTTGCCAATCACTGTTAATCACTAATACGACCTCTTTTAATGACTTTGCCCAACAATTGTAATGACTTTGCCAACCACTGTGAATATTATATCCGACTTCTAAAAATGACTTTGCCCAACACTGGTAATGACTTTGCCCACCACTGTTAATCACTTATCCGACCTCTTAAAATGACTTTGCCCAACAATTATAATGACTTTGCCAAACACTGGTAATGACTTTGCCCACCACTGTTAATCACTTATCCGACCTCTAAAAAAGACTTTGCCCAACAATTGTAATGACTTTGCCAACCACTGTTAATCACTTTTCCGACCTCTTTAAAATGACTTTGCCCGACAATTGTAATGACTTTGCCAACCACTGTTAATCATTTATCCGACCAATAAAAAAGACTTTGCCCAACAATTGTAATGACGTTGCCAACCACTGGTAATGACTTTGCCCACCACTGTTAATCACTTATCCGACCTCTAAAAATGACTTTGCCCAACATTTGTAATGACTTTGCCTACCACTTTAATCATATATCCGAACTCTAAAAATGACTTTGCCCATCAATTGTAATGACTTTGCCCCCCACTGTGAATCACTTATCCGACCTCTAAAAATGACTTTGCCCAACAATCGTAATGACTTTGCCTAACACTGGTAATGACTTTGCCAACCACACTTAATCACTTATCCGACTTCTAAAAATGACTTTGCCTAACTATTGTTATGACTTTGCCAATCGCTGTTAATCACTTTTCCGACCTCTAAAATTGACTTTGCCCAACAATTGTAATGACTTTGCCAAACACTATTAATCATTTATCCGACCTCTAAAAAAGACCTTGCCCAAAAATTGTAATGACTTTGCCAACCAGTGTTAATATTATATCCGACCTCTAAAAATGACTTTGCCCAACAATTGTAATGACTTTGCCAACCACTGTTAATATTATATCCGACCTCTAAAAATGACTTTGCCCAACACTGGTAATGACTTTGCCCACCACTGTTAATCACTAATCCGACCTCTGAAAATGACTTTGCCCAACAATTGTAATGACTTTGCCTAACACTGGTAATGACTTTGCCCACCACTGTAAATCACTTATCCGACCTCTAAAAATGACTTTGCCCAACAATTGTAATGACTCTGCCAATCACTGTTAATCACTAATACGACCTCTTTAAATGACTTTGCCCATCAATTGTAATGACTTTGCCCCCCACTGTGAATCACTTATCCGACCTCTAAAAATGACTTTGCCCAACAATCGTAATGACTTTGCCTAACACTGGTAATGACTTTGCCAACCACACTTAATCACTTATCCGACTTCTAAAAATGACTTTGCCTAACTATTGTTATGACTTTGCCAATCGCTGTTAATCACTTTTCCGACCTCTAAAATTGACTTTGCCCAACAATTGTAATGACTTTGCCAAACACTATTAATCATTTATCCGACCTCTAAAAAAGACCTTGCCCAAAAATTGTAATGACTTTGCCAACCAGTGTTAATATTATATCCGACCTCTAAAAATGACTTTGCCCAACAATTGTTAATCATTTATCCGACCTCTAAAAAAGACTTTGCCCAACAATTGTAATGACTTTACCAACCACTGTTAATATTATATCCGACCTCTAAAAATGACTTTGCCCAACACTGGTAATGACTTTGCCCACCACTGTTAATCACTAATCCGACCTCTGAAAATGACTTTGCCCAACAATTGTAATGACTTTGCCTAACACTGGTAATGACTTTGCCCACCACTGTAAATCACTTATCCGACCTCTAAAAATGACTTTGCCCAACAATTGTAATGACTCTGCCAATCACTGTTAATCACTAATACGACCTCTTTAAATGACTTTGCCCAACAATTGTAATGACTTTGCAAACCACTGGTAATGACTTTGCCCACCACTGCTAATCACTTATCCGACCTCTAAAAATGACTTTTCCCATCAATTGTAATGACTTTGCCCACCACTGTTAATCACTTATCCGACCTCTGAAAATGACTTTGCCCAACAATTGTAATGACTTTGCCAACCACTGTTAATCATTTATCCGACCTCTAAAAAAGACTTTGCCCAACAATTGTAATGACTTTACCAACCACTGTTAATATTATATCCGACCTCTAAAAATGACTTTGCAAACCACTGGTAATGACTTTGCCCACCACTGCTAATCACTTATCCGACCTCTAAAAATGACTTTTCCCATCAATTGTAATGACTTTGCCCACCACTGTTAATCACTTATCCGACCTCTGAAAATGACTTTGCCCAACAATTGTAATGACTTTGCCAAACACTGGTAATCATTTATCCGACCTCTAAAAAAGACTTTGCCCAACAATTGTAATGACTTTACCAACCACTGTTAATATTATATCCGACCTCTAAAAATGACTTTGCCCAACACTGGTAATGACTTTGCCCACCACTGTTAATCACTAATCCGACCTCTGAAAATGACTTTGCCCAACAATTGTAATGACTTTGCCTAACACTGGTAATGACTTTGCCCACCACTGTAAATCACTTATCCGACCTCTAAAAATGACTTTGCCCAACAATTGTAATGACTCTGCCAATCACTGTTAATCACTAATACGACCTCTTTAAATGACTTTGCCCAACAATTGTAATGACTTTGCAAACCACTGGTAATGACTTTGCCCACCACTGCTAATCACTTATCCGACCTCTAAAAATGACTTTTCCCATCAATTGTAATGACTTTGCCCACCACTGTTAATCACTTATCCGACCTCTGAAAATGACTTTGCCCAACAATTGTAATGACTTTGCCAACCACTGTTAATCATTTATCCGACCTCTAAAAAAGACTTTGCCCAACAATTGTAATGACTTTACCAACCACTGTTAATATTATATCCGACCTCTAAAAATGACTTTGCCCAACACTGGTAATGACTTTGCCCACCACTGTTAATCACTAATCCGACCTCTGAAAATGACTTTGCCCAACAATTGTAATGACTTTGCCTAACACTGGTAATGACTTTGCCCACCACTGTAAATCACTTATCCGACCTCTAAAAATGACTTTGCCCAACAATTGTAATGACTCTGCCAATCACTGTTAATCACTAATACGACCTCTTTAAATGACTTTGCCCAACAATTGTAATGACTTTGCAAACCACTGGTAATGACTTTGCCCACCACTGCTAATCACTTATCCGACCTCTAAAAATGACTTTTCCCATCAATTGTAATGACTTTGCCCACCACTGTTAATCACTTATCCGACCTCTGAAAATGACTTTGCCCAACAATTGTAATGACTTTGCCAAACACTGGTAATGACTTTGCCCACCACTGTAAATCACTTATCCGACCTCTAAAAATGACTTTGCCCAACAATTGTAATGACTCTGCCAACCACACTTAATCACTTATCCGACTTCTAAAAATGACTTTGCCCAACTATTGTTATGACTTTGCCAATCACTGTTAATCACTAATACGACCTCTTTAAATGACTTTGCCCAACAATTGTAATGACTTTGCCAACCACTGTGAATATTATATCCGACTTCTAAAAATGACTTTGCCCAACACTGGTAATGACTTTGCCCACCACTGTTAATCACTTATCCGACCTCTTAAAATGACTTTGCCCAACAATTATAATGACTTTGCCAAACACTGGTAATGACTTTGCCCATCACTATTAATCACTTATCCGACCTCTAAAAATTACTTTGCCCAACAATTGTAATGACTTTGCCAACCACAGTTAATCACATATCCGACCTCTAAAAATGACTTTGCCCAACTATTGTTATGACTTTGCCAACCACTGTTAATCATTTATCCGACCTCTAAAAAAGACTTTGCCCAACAATTTTAATGACTTTGCCAACCACTGTTAATATTATATCTGACCTCTAAAAATGATTTTGCCCAACAATTGTAATGACTTTGCCATACACACTTAATCACTTATCCGACTTCTAAAAATGACTTTGCCCAACTATTGTTATGACTTTGCCAAACACTGGTAATGACTTTGCCCACCACTATTAATCACTTATCCGACCTCTAAAAATTTCTTTGCCCAACAATTGTAATGACTTTGCCAACCACAGTGAATCACTTATCCGACCTCTAACAATGACTTTGCCCAACTATTGTTATGACTTTGCCAATCACTGTTAATCACTAATACGATCTCTAAGAAAGACTTTGCCCAACAATTGTAATGACTTTGCCAACCACTGTTAGTCATATTTCCGTCCTCTAAAAATGACTTTGCCCAACAATTGTAACGACTTTGCCAACCAATGTTAATCAATTATCCGACCTCTAAAAATGACTTTTTCAAACAATTGAAATTACTTTGCGAACCACTGTTAATCACTTATCCGACCTCTAAAAAAGACTTTGCCCAAATATTGTAATGACTTTGCCAACCACTGTTAGTCATATTTCCGTCCTCTAAAAATGACATTGCCCAACAATTGTAATGACTTTGCCAACCAATGTTAATCACTTATCCGACCTCTAAAAATGACTTTTTCAAACAATTGAAATTACTTTGCGAACCACTGTTAATCACTTATCCGACCTAAAAAAAAGCCTTTTCCCAACAATATCATTACTTTGCAAACCACTGGTAATGACTTTGCCCACCACTGCTAATCACTTATCCGACCTCTAAAAATGACTTTTCCCATCAATTGTAATGACTTTGCCCACCACTGTTAATCACTTATCCGACCTCTAAAAATGACTTTGCCCAACAATTGTAATGACTTTGCCAAACACTGGTAATGACTTTGCCCACCACTGTAAATCACTTATCCGACCTCTAAAAATGACTTTGCCCAACAATTGTAATGACTCTGCCAACCACACTTAATCACTTATCCGACTTCTAAAAATGACTTTGCCCAACTATTGTTATGACTTTGCCAATCACTTTTAATCACTAATACGACCTCTTTAAATGACTTTGCCCAACAATTGTAATGACTTTGCAAACCACTGGTAATGACTTTGCCCACCACTGCTAATCACTTATCCGACCTCTAAAAATGACTTTTCCCATCAATTGTAATGACTTTGCCCACCACTGTTAATCACTTATCCGACCTCTGAAAATGACTTTGCCCAACAATTGTAATGACTTTGCCAAACACTGATAATGACTTTGCCCACCACTGTAAATCACTTATCCGACCTCTAAAAATGACTTTGCCCAACAATTGTAATGACTCTGCCAACCACACTTAATCACTTATCCGACTTCTAAAAATGACTTTGCCCAACTATTGTTATGACTTTTCCAATCACTGTTAATCACTAATACGACCTCTTTAAATGACTTTGCCCAACAATTGTAATGACTTTGCCAACCACTGTTAATATTATATCCGACCTCTAAAAATGACTTTGCCCAACACTGGTAATGACTTTGCCCACCACTGTTAATCACTTATCCGACCTCTTAAAATGACTTTGCCCAACAATTATAATGACTTTGCCAAACACTGGTTATGACTTTGCCCATCACTATTAATCACTTATCCGACCTCTAAAAATTACTTTGCCCAACAATTGTAATGACTTTGCCAACCACAGTTAATCACATATCCGACCTCTAAAAATGACTTTGCCCAACTATTGTTATGACTTTGCCAATCACTGTTAATCACTAATACGACCTCTTTAAATGACTTTGCCCAACAATTGTAATGACTTTGCCAACCACTGTTAATATTATATCCGACCTCTAAAAATGACTTTGCCCAACACTGGTAATGACTTTGCCCACCACTGTTAATCACTTATCCGACCTCTTAAAATGACTTTGCCCAACAATTATAATGACTTTGCCAAACACTGGTAATGACTTTGCCCATCACTATTAATCACTTATCCGACCTCTAAAAATTACTTTGCCCAACAATTGTAATGACTTTGCCAACCACAGTTAATCACATATCCGACCTCTAAAAATGACTTTGCCCAACTATTGTTATGACTTTGCCAATCACTGTTAATCACTAATACGACCTCTTTAAATGACTTTGCCCAACAATTGTAATGACTTTGCCAACCACTGTTAATATTATATCCGACCTCTAAAAATTACTTTGCCCAACACTGGTAATGACTTTGCCCACCACTGTTAATCACTTATCCGACCTCTAAAAAAGACTTTGCCCAACAATTGTAATGACTTGGCCAACCACTGTTAATCACTTATCCGACCTCTAAAAATGACTTTTCCCATCAATTGTAATGTCTTTGCCCACCACTGTTAATCACTTATCCGACCTCTAAAAATGACTTTACCCAACAATTGTAATGACTTTGCCAAACACTGGTAATGACTTTGCCCACCACTGTAAATCACTTATCCGACCTCTAAAAATGACTTTGCCTAACAATTGTAATGACTCTGCCAACCACACTTAATCACTTATCCGACTTCTAAAAATGACTTTGCCTTACTATTGTTATGACTTTGCCAATCACTGTTAATCACTAATACGACCTCTTTAAATGACTTTGCCCAACAATTGTAATGACTTTGCAAACCACTGGTAATGACTTTGCCCACCACTGCTAATCACTTATCCGACCTCTAAAAATGACTTTTCCCATCAATTGTAATGACTTTGCCCACCACTGTTAATCACTTATCCGACCTCTGAAAATGACTTTGCCCAACAATTGTAATGACTTTGCCAAACACTGGTAATGACTTTGCCCACCACTGTAAATCACTTATCCGACCTCTAAAAATGACTTTGCCCAACAATTGTAATGACTCTGCCAACCACACTTAATCACTTATCCGACTTCTAAAAATGACTTTGCCCAACTATTGTCATGACTTTGCCAATCACTGTAAATCACTAATACGACCTCTTTAAATGACTTTGCCCAACAATTGTAATGACTTTGCCAACCACTGTTAATATTATATCCGACCTCTAAAAATAACTTTGCCCAACACTGGTAATGACTTTGCCCACCACTGTTAATCACTTATCCGACCTCTTAAAATGACTTTGCCCAACAATTATAATGACTTTGCCAAACACTGGTAATGACTTTGCCCATCACTATTAATCACTTATCCGACCTCTAAAAATTACTTTGCCCAACAATTGTAATGACTTTGCCAACCACAGTTAATCACATATCCGACCTCTAAAAATGACTTTGCCCAACTATTGTTATGACTTTGCCAATCACTGTTAATCACTAATACGACCTCTTTAAATGACTTTGCCCAACAATTGTAATGACTTTGCCAACCACTGTTAATATTATATCCGACCTCTAAAAATTACTTTGCCCAACACTGGTAATGACTTTGCCCACCACTGTTAATCACTTATCCGACCTCTAAAAAGACTTTGCCCAACAATTGTAATGACTTTGCCAACCACTGTTAATCACTTTTCCGACCTCTTTAAAATGACTTTGCCCAACAATTGTAATGACTTTGCCAACCACTGTTAATCATTCATCCGACCAATAAAAAAGACTTTGCCCAACAATTGTAATGACGTTGCCAACCACTGGTAATGACTTTGCCCACCACTGTTAATCACTTATCCGACCTCTAAAAATGACTTTGCCCAACATTTGTAATGACTTTGCCTACCACTTTAATCATATATCCGAACTCTAAAAACGACTTTGCCCATCAATTGTAATGACTTTGCCCCCCACTGTTAATCACTTATCCGACCTCTAAAAATGACTTTGCCCAACAATTGTAATGACTTTGCCTAACACTGGTAATGACTTTGCCAACCACACTTAATCACTTATCCGACTTCTAAAAATGACTTTGCCTAACTATTGTTATGACTTTGCCAATCGCTGTTAATCACTTTTCCGACCTCTAAAATTGACTTTGCCCAACAATTGTAATGACTTTGCCAAACACTATTAATCATTTATCCGACCTCTAAAAAATACCTTGCCCAACAATTGTAATGACTTTGCCAACCAGTGTTAATATTATATCCGACCTCTAAAAATGACTTTGCCCAACAATTGTAATGACTTTGCCAACCACTGTTAATCATTTATCCGACCTCTAAAAAAGACTTTGCCCAACAATTGTAATGACTTTACCAACCACTGTTAATATTATATCCGACCTCTAAAAATGACTTTGCCCAACACTGGTAATGACTTTGCCCACCACTGTTAATCACTAATCCGACCTCTGAAAATGACTTTGCCCAACAATTGTAATGACTTTGCCAAACACTGGTAATGACTTTGCCCACCACTGTAAATCACTTATCCGACCTCTAAAAATGACTTTGCCCAACAATTGTAATGACTCTGCCAACCACAATTAATCACTTATCCGACTTCTAAAAATGACTTTGCCCAACTATTGTTATGACTTTGCCAATCACTGTTAATCACTAATACGACCTCTTTAAATGACTTTGCCCAACAATTGTAATGACTTTGCAAACCACTGGTAATGACTTTGCCCACCACTGCTAATCACTTATCCGACCTCTAAAAATGACTTTTCCCATCAATTGTAATGACTTTGCCCACCACTGTTAATCACTTATCCGACCTCTGAAAATGACTTTGCCCAACAATTGTAATGACTTTGCCAAACACTGGTAATGACTTTGCCCACCACTGTAAATCACTTATCCGACCTCTAAAAATGACTTTGCCCAACAATTGTAATGACTCTGCCAACCACACTTAATCACTTATCCGACTTCTAAAAATGACTTTGCCCAACTATTGTTATGACTTTGCCAATCACTGTTAATCACTAATACGACCTCTTCAAATGACTTTGCCCAACAATTGTAATGACTTTGCCAACCACTGTGAATATTATATCCGACTTCTAAAAATGACTTTGCCCAACACTGGTAATGACTTTGCCCACCACTGTTAATCACTTATCCGACCTCTTAAAATGACTTTGCCTAACAATTATAATGACTTTGCCAAACACTGGTAATGACTTTGCCCATCACTATTAATCACTTATCCGACCTCTAAAAATTACTTTGCCCAACAATTGTAATGACTTTGCCAACCACAGTTAATCACATATCCGACCTCTAAAAATGACTTTACCCAACTATTGTTATGACTTTGCCAATCACTGTTAATCACTAATACGACCTCTTTAAATGACTTTGCCCTACAATTGTAATGACTTTGCCAACCACTGTTAATATTATATCCGACCTCTAAAAATTACTTTGCCCAACACTGGTAATGACTTTGCCCACCACTGTTAATCACTTATCCGACCTCTAAAAAAGACTTTGCCCAACAATTGTAATGACTTTGCCAACCACTGTTAATCACTTTTCCGACCTCTTAAAAATGACTTTGCCCAACAATTGTAATGACTTTGCCAACCACTGTTAATCATTTATCCGACAAATAAAAAAGACTTTGCCCAACAATTGTAATGACGTTGCCAACCACTGGTAATGACTTTGCCCACCACTGTTAATCACTTATCCGACCTCTAAAAATGACTTTGCCCAACATTTGTAATGACTTTGCCTACCACATTAATTATATATCCGAACTCTAAAAATGACTTTGCCCATCAATTGTAATGACTTTGCCCCCCACTGTTAATCACTTATCCGACCTCTAAAAATGACTTTGCCCAACAATTGTAATGACTTTGCCTAACACTGGTAATGACTTTGCCAACCACACTTAATCACTTATCCGACTTCTAAAAATGACTTTGCCTAACTATTGTTATGACTTTGCCAATCGCTGTTAATCACTTTTCCGACCTCTAAAATTGACTTTGCCCAACAATTGTAATGACTTTGCCAAACACTATTAATCATTTATCCGACCTCTAAAAAAGACTTTGCCCAACAATTGTAATGACTTTGCCAACCAGTGTTAATCACTTTTCCGACCTCTAAAAATGACTTTGCCCAACAATTGTAATGACTTTGCCAACCACTGTTAATCATTTATCCGACCTCTAAAAAAGACTTTGCCCAACAATTGTAATGACTTTACCAACCACTGTTAATATTATATCCGACCTCTAAAAAAGACTTTGCCCAACAATTGTAATGACTTTGCCAAACACTGGTAATGACTTTGCCCACCACTGTAAATCACTTATCCGACCTCTAAAAATGACTTTGCCCAACAATTGTAATGACTCTGCCAACCACACTTAATCACTTATCCGACTTCTAAAAATGACTTTGCCCAACTATTGTTATGACTTTGCCAATCACTGTTAATTACTAATACGACCTCTTTAAATGACTTTGCCCAACAATTGTAATGACTTTGCCAACCACTGTTAATATTATATCCGACTTCTAAAAATGACTTTGCCCAACACTGGTAATGACTTTGCCCACCACTGTTAATAACTTATCCGACCTCTTAAAATGACTTTGCCCAACAATTATAATGACTTTGCCAAACACTGGTAATGACTTTGCCCATCACTATTAATCACTTATCCGACCTCTAAAAATTACTTTGCCCAACAATTGTAATGACTTTGCCAACCACAGTTAATCACATATCCGACCTCTAAAAATGACTTTGCCCAACTATTGTTATGACTTTGCCAATCACTGTTAATCACTAATACGACCTCTTTAAATGACTTTGCCCAACAATTGTAATGAATTTGCCAACCACTGTTAATATTATATCCGACCTCTAAAAATTACTTTGCCCAACACTGGTAATGACTTTGCCCACCACTGTTAATCACTTATCCGAACTCTAAAAAAGACTTTGCCCAACAATTGTAATGACTTTGCCAACCACTGTTAATCACTTTTCCGACCTCTTAAAAATGACTTTGCCCAACAATTGTAATCACTTTGCCAACCACTGTTAATCATTTATCCGACAAATAAAAAAGACTTTGCCCAACAATTGTAATGACGTTGCCAACCACTGGTAATGACTTTGCCCACCACTGTTAATCACTTATCCGACCTCTAAAAATGACTTTGCCCAACATTTGTAATGACTTTGCCTACCACTTTAATTATATATCCGAACTCTAAAAATGACTTTGCCCATCAATTGTAATGACTTTGCCCCCCACTGTTAATCACTTATCCGACCTCTAAAAATGACTTTGCCCAATTATTGTAATGACTTTGCCTAACACTGGTAATGACTTTGCCAACCACACTTAATCACTTATCCGACTTCTAAAAATGACTTTGCCTAACTATTGTTATGACTTTGCCAATCGCTGTTAATCACTTTTCCGACCTCTAAAATTGACTTTGCCCAACAATTGTAATGACTTTGCCAAACACTATTAATCATTTATCCGACCTCTAAAAAAGACTTTGCCCAACAATTGTAATGACTTTGCCAACCAGTGTTAATCACTTTTCCGACCTCTAAAAATGACTTTGCCCAACAATTGTAATGACTTTGCCAACCACTGTTAATCATTTATCCGACCTCTAAAAAAGACTTTGCCCAACAATTGTAATGACTTTACCAACCACTGTTAATATTATATCCGACCTCTAAAAAAGACTTTGCCCAACAATTGTAATGACTTTGCCAAACACTGGTAATGACTTTGCCCACCACTGTAAATCACTTATCCGACCTCTAAAAATGACTTTGCCCAACAATTGTAATGACTCTGCCAACCACACTTAATCACTTATCCGACTTCTAAAAATGACTTTGCCCAACTATTGTTATGACTTTGCCAATCACTGTTAATTACTAATACGACCTCTTTAAATGACTTTGCCCAACAATTGTAATGACTTTGCCAACCACTGTTAATATTATATCCGACTTCTAAAAATGACTTTGCCCAACACTGGTAATGACTTTGCCCACCACTGTTAATCACTTATCCGACCTCTTAAAATGACTTTGCCCAACAATTGTAATGACTTTGCCAACCACTGTTAATATTATATCCGACTTCTAAAAATGACTTTGCCCAACACTGGTAATGACTTTGCCCATCACTATTAATCACTTATCCGACCTCTAAAAATTACTTTGCCCAACAATTGTAATGACTTTGCCAACCACAGTTAATCACATATCCGACCTCTAAAAATGACTTTGCCCAACTATTGTTATGACTTTGCCAATCACTGTTAATCACTAATACGACCTCTTTAAATGACTTTGCCCAACAATTGTAATGAATTTGCCAACCACTGTTAATATTATATCCGACCTCTAAAAATTACTTTGCCCAACACTGGTAATGACTTTGCCCACCACTGTTAATCACTTATCCGACCTCTAAAAAAGACTTTGCCCAACAATTGTAATGACTTTGCCAACCACTGTTAATCACTTTTCCGACCTCTTAAAAATGACTTTGCCCAACAATTGTAATGACTTTGCCAACCACTGTTAATCATTTATCCGACAAATAAAAAAGACTTTGCCCAACAATTGTAATGACGTTGCCAACCACTGGTAATGACTTTGCCCACCACTGTTAATCACTTATCCGACCTCTAAAAATGACTTTGCCCAACACTGGTAATGACTTTGCCCACCACTGTTAATCACTTATCCGAACTCTAAAAAAGACTTTGCCCAACAATTGTAATGACTTTGCCAACCACTGTTAATCACTTATCCGACCTCTAAAAATGACTTTGCCCAACAATTGTAATGACTTTGCCTAACACTGGTAATGACTTTGCCAACCACACTTAATCACTTATCCGACTTCTAAAAATGACTTTGCCTAACTATTGTTATGACTTTGCCAATCGCTGTTAATCACTTTTCCGACCTCTAAAATTGACTTTGCCCAACAATTGTAATGACTTTGCCAAACACTATTAATCATTTATCCGACCTCTAAAAAAGACTTTGCCCAACAATTGTAATGACTTTGCCAACCAGTGTTAATCACTTTTCCGACCTCTAAAAATGACTTTGCCCAACAATTGTAATGACTTTGCCTAACACTGGTAATGACTTTGCCAACCACACTTAATCACTTATCCGACTTCTAAAAATGACTTTGCCTAACTATTGTTATGACTTTGCCAATCGCTGTTAATCACTTTTCCGACCTCTAAAATTGACTTTGCCCAACAATTGTAATGACTTTGCCAAACACTATTAATCATTTATCCGACCTCTAAAAAAGACTTTGCCCAACAATTGTAATGACTTTGCCAACCAGTGTTAATCACTTTTCCGACCTCCAAAAATGACTTTGCCCAACAATTGTAATGACTTTGCCAACCACTGTTAATCATTTATCCGACCTCTAAAAAAGACTTTGCCCAACAATTGTAATGACTTTACCAACCACTGTTAATATTATATCCGACCTCTAAAAAAGACTTTGCCCAACAATTGTAATGACTTTGCCAAACACTGGTAATGACTTTGCCCACCACTGTAAATCACTTATCCGACCTCTAAAAATGACTTTGCCCAACAATTGTAATGACTCTGCCAACCACACTTAATCACTTATCCGACTTCTAAAAATGACTTTGCCCAACTATTGTTATGACTTTGCCAATCACTGTTAATTACTAATACGACCTCTTTAAATGACTTTGCCCAACAATTGTAATGACTTTGCCAACCACTGTTAATATTATATCCGACTTCTAAAAATGACTTTGCCCAACACTGGTAATGACTTTGCCCACCACTGTTAATCACTTATCCGACCTCTTAAAATGACTTTGCCCAACAATTATAATGACTTTGCCAAACACTGGTAATGACTTTGCCAATCACTATTAATCACTTATCCGACCTCTAAAAATTACTTTGCCCAACAATTGTAATGACTTTGCCAACCACAGTTAATCACATATCCGACCTCTAAAAATGACTTTGCCCAACTATTGTTATGACTTTGCCAATCACTGTTAATCACTAATACGACCTCTTTAAATGACTTTGCCCAACAATTGTAATGACTTTGCCAACCACTGTTAATATTATATCCGACCTCTAAAAATTACTTTGCCCAACACTGGTAATGACTTTGCCCACCACTGTTAATCACTTATCCGACCTCTAAAAAGACTTTGCCCAACAATTGCAATGACTTTGCCAACTACTGTTAATCACTTTTCCGACCTCTTAAAAATGACTTTGCCCAACAATTGTAATGACTTTGCCAACCACTGTTAATCATTTATCCGACAAATAAAAAAGACTTTGCCCAACAATTGTAATGACGTTGCCAACCACTGGTAATGACTTTGCCCACCACTGTTAATCACTTATCCGACCTCTAAAAATGACTTTGCCCAACATTTGTAATGACTTTGCCTACCTCTAAAAATGACTTTGCCCAACAATTGTAATGACTTTGCCTAACACTGGTAATGACTTTGCCAACCACACTTAATCACTTATCCGACTTCTAAAAATGACTTTGCCTAACTATTGTTATGACTTTGCCAATCGCTGTTAATCACTTTTCCGACCTCTAAAATTGACTTTGCCCAACAATTGTAATGACTTTGCCAAACACTATTAATCATTTATCCGACCTCTAAAAAAGACTTTGCCCAACAATTGTAATGACTTTGCCAACCAGTGTTAATCACTTTTCCGACCTCTAAAAATGACTTTGCCCAACAATTGTAATGACTTTGCCAACCACTGTTAATCATTTATCCGACCTCTAAAAAAGACTTTGCCCAACAATTGTAATGACTTTACCAACCACTGTTAATATTATATCCGACCTCTAAAAATGACTTTGCCCAACACTGGTAATGACTTTGCCCACCACTGTTAATCACTAATCCGACCTCTAAAAATGACTTTGCCCAACATTTGTAATGACTTTGCCTACCACTGCTAATCATTTTTCCGACCTCTAAAATAGACTTTGCCCAACAATTGTAATGACTTTGCCCCCCACTGTTAATCACTTATCCGACCTCTAAAAATGACTTTGCCCAGCAATTGTAGTGACTTTGCCAAACTCTTGTTATGACTTTGCCTACCACTGTTAATCACTTATCCGACCTCTAAAAATGACTCTGCCTAACAATTGTAATGACTTTGCCAACCACAGTTAATCACTTATCTTACCTCTAAAAATGACTTTGCCCAACAATTGTAAGACTTTGCCAACCACTGTTAATCATTTATCCGACCTCTTAAAATTACTTTGCCCAACACTTGTAATGATTTTGCCCCCCACTATTAATCACTTTTCCGACCTCTAAAAATGACTTTGCCCAACAATTGTAATGACTTTGCCAAACACTGGTAATGACTTTGCCCACCACTGTTAATCACTTATCCGACCTCTAAAAATGACTTTTCCCAACACTGGTAATGACTTTGCCAACCACAGTTAATCACTTATCCGACCGCTAAAAATGACTTTGCCCAACAATTGTAAGACTTTGCCAACCATTGTTAATCATTTATCCGACCTCTAAAAATTACTTTGCCCAACAATTGTAATGGCTTTGCCCTCCACTGTTAATCACTTTTCCGACCTCTAAAAATGACTTTGTCAAACAATTGTAATGACTTTGCCAAACACTGGTAATGACTTTGCCCACCACTGTTAATCACTTAACCGACCTCTAAAAATGACTTTTCCCATCAATTGTAATGACTTTGCCCACCACTGTTAATCACTTTTCCGACCTCTAAAAATGACTTTGCCCAACAATTGTAATGACTTTGCCAAACACTGGTAATGACTTTTCCCACCACTGTTAATCACTTAACCGACCTCTAAAAATGACTTTTCCCATCAATTGTAATGACTTTGCCCACCACTGTTAATCACTTATCCGACCTTTATAAATGACTTTGCCCAACAATTGTAATGACTCTGCCAACCACTATTAATCATTTATCCGACCTCTAAAAAAGACTTTTCCCAATTATTGTAATGACTTTGCCAACCACTGTTAATCATATATCCGACCTCTAAAAATGACTTTGCCCATCAATTGTAATGACTTTGCCCCCCACTGTTAATAACTTATCCGACCTCTAAAAATGACTTTGCCCAACAATTGTAATGACTTTGCCAAACACTGGTAATGACTTTGCCCACCACTATTAATCACTCATCAGACCTCTAGAAATGACTTTGCCCAACAATTGTAATGACTTTGCCAACCACACTTAATCACTTATCCGACTTCTAAAAATGACTTTGCTCAACAATTGTAAGACTTTGCCAACCACTGTTAATCATTTTTCCGACCTCTAAAAATGACTTTGCCCAACTATTGTTATGACTTTGCCAATCACTGTAAATCACTAATACGGCCTCTTTAAATGACTTTGCCCAACAATTGTTATGACTTTGCCAATCACTGTTAATCACTAATACGACCTCTTTAAATGACTTTGCCCAACAATTATAATGACTTTGCCTACCACTGTGAATCATTTATCCGACCTCTTAAAAAGACTTTGCCCAACAATTGTAATGACTTTGCCCCCACTGTTAATCACTTAACCGACCTCAAAAAATGACTTTTCCCATCAATTGTAATGACTTTGCCAACCACTGTTAATCATATATCCGACCTCTAAAAATGACTTTGCCCATCAATTGTAATGACTTTGCCCCCCACTGTTAATCACTTATCCGACCTCTTAAAATGACTTTGCCCAACAATTGTAATGACTTTGCCAAACACTGGTAATGACTTTGCCCACCATTATTAATCACTCATCAGACCTCTAGAAATGACTTTGCCCAACAATTGTAATGACTTTGCCAACCACACTTAATCACTTATCCGACTTCTAAAAATGACTTTGCCCAACAATTGTAAGACTTTGCCAACCACTGTTAATCATTTATCCGACCTCTAAAAATGACTTTGCCCAACTATTGTTATGACTTTTCCAATCACTGTAAATCACTAATACGGCCTCTTTAAATGACTTTGCCCAACAATTGTTATGACTTTGCCAATCACTGTTAATCACTAATACGACCTCTTTAAATGACTTTGCCCAACAATTATAATGACTTTGCCAACCACTGTTAATCACTTTTCCGACCTCTAAAATGACTTTGCCCAACAATTGTAATGACTTTGCCAACCACTGTTAATATTATATCCGACCTCTAAAAATGACTTTGCCCAACACTGGTAATGACTTTGCCCACCACTGTTAATCACTTATCCGACCTCTAAAAATGACTTTGCCCAACATTTGTAATGACTTTGCCTACCACTGTGAATCATTTATCCGACCTCTTAAAAAGACTTTGCCCAACAATTGTAATGACTTTGCCACCCACTGTTAATCACTTAACCGACCTCAAAAAATGACTTTGCCCAACAATTGTTATGACTTTGCCAAACACTGGTAATGACTTTGCCCACCACTGTTAATCACTTATCCGACCTCTAGAAATGACTTTGCCCAACAATTGTAATGACTTTGCGAACCACACTTAATCACTTATCCGACTTCTAAAAATGACTTTGCCCAACAATTGTAAGACTTTGCCAACCACTGTTAATCATTTATCCGACCTCTAAAAATGACTTTGCCCAACTATTGTTATGACTTTGCCAATCACTGTTAATCACTAATACGGCCTCTTTAAATGACTTTGCCCAACAATTGTTATGACTTTGCCAATCACTGTTAATCACTAATACGACCTCTTTAAATGACCTAGCCCAACAATTATAATGACTTTGCCAACCACTGTTAATCACTTTTCCGACCTCTAAAAATGACTTTGCCCAACAATTGTAATGACTTTGCCAACCACTGTTAATATTATATCCGACCTCTAAAAATGACTTTGCCCAACACTGGTAATGACTTTGCCCACCACTGTTAATCACTTATCCGACCTCTAAAAATGACTTTGCCCAACATTTGTAATGACTTTGCCTACCACTGTGAATCATTTATCCGACCTCTAAAAAAGACTTTGCCCAACAATTGTAATGACTTTGCCCCCCATTGTTAATCACTTAACCGACCTCTAAAAATGACTTTGCCCAACAATTGTAATGACTTCGCCCACCACTGTTAATCACTTTTCCGACCTCTAAAAATGACTTTGCCCAACAATTGTAATGACTTTGCCAAACACTGGTAATGACTTTGCCCACCACTGTTAATCACTTAACCGACCTCTAAAAATGACTTTGCCCATCAATTGTAATGACTTTTCCCCCCACTGTTAATCACTTATCCGACCTCTAAAAATGACTTTGCCCAACAATTGTAATGACTTTGCCAAACACTGGTAATGACTTTGCCCACCACTGTTAATCACCTTTCCGACCTCCATAAATGACTTTGCCCAACAATTGTAATGACTCTGCCAACCACTATTAATCATTTATCCGACCTCTAAAAAAGACTTTTCCCAATTATTGTAATGACTTTGCCAACCACTGTTAATCATATATCCGACCTCTAAAAATGACTTTGCCCAACAATTGTAATGACTTTGCCAAACACTGGTAATGACTTTGCCCACCACTGTTAATCACTTATCCGACCTCTAAAAATGACTTTGCCCAACAATTGTAATGACTTTGCCAACCACACTTAATCACTTATCCGACTTCTAAAAATGACTTTGCCCAACAATTGTAAGACATTGCCAACCACTGTTAATCATTTATCCGACCTCTAAAAATGACTTTGCCAAACTATTGTTATGACTTTGCCAATCACTGTTAATAACTAATACGGCCTCTTTAAATGACTTTGCCCAACAATTGTTATGACTTTGCCAATCACTGTTAATCACTAATACGACCTCTTTAAATGACTTTGCCCAACAATTGTAATGACTTTGCCCACCACTGTTAATCACTTTTCCGACCTCTAAAAATGACTTTGCCTAACAATTGTAATGACTTTGCCAAACACTGGTAATGACTTTGCCCACCACTGTTAATCACTTAACCGACCTCTAAAAATGACTTTTCCCATCAATTGTAATGACTTTGCCCACCACTGTTAATCACTTATCCGAGCTCTATAAATGACTTTGCCAAACAATTGTAATGACTCTGCCAACCACTATTCATCATTTATTCGACCTCTAAAAAAGACTTTTCCCAATTATTGTAATGACTTTGCCAACCACTGTTAATCATATATCCGACCTCTAAAAATGACCTTGCCCATCAATTGTAATGACTTTGCCCCCCACTGTTAATCACTTATCCGACCTCTAAAAATGACTTTGCCCAACAATTGTAATGACTTTGCCAAACACTGCAAATGACTTTGCCCACCACTGTTAATCACTTATCCGACCTCTAAAAATGACTTTTCCCAACAATTGTAATGACTTTGCCAACCACACTTAATCACTTATCCGACTTCTAAAAATGACTTTGCCCAACAATTGTAAGACTTTGCCAACCACTGTTAATCATTTATCCGACCTCTAAAAATGACTTTGCCCAACTATTGTTATGACTTTGCCAATCACTGTTAATCACTAATACGGCCTCTTTAAATGACTTTGCCCAACAATTGTTATGACTTTGCCAATCACTGTTAATCACTAATACGACCTCTTTAAATGACCTAGCCCAACAATTATAATGACTTTGCCAACCACTGTTAATCACTTTTCCGACCTCTAAAAATGACTTTGCCCAACAATTGTAATGACTTTGCCAACCACTGTTAATATTATATCCGACCTCTAAAAATGACTTTGCCCAACACTGGTAATGACTTTGCCCACCACTGTTAATCACTTATCCGACCTCTAAAAATGACTTTGCACAACATTTGTAATGACTTTGCCTACCACTGTGAATCATTTATCCGACCTCTTAAAAAGACTTTGCCCAACAATTGTAATGACTTTGCCCCCCACTGTTAATCACTTAACCGACCTCTAAAAATGACTTTTCCCATCAATTGTAATGACTTTGCCCACCACTGTTAATCACTTTTCCGACCTCTAAAAATGACTTTGCCCAACAATTGTAATGACTTTGCCAAACACTGGTAATGACTTTGCCCACCACTGTTAATCACTTAACCGACCTCTAGAAATGACTTTTACTATCAATTGTAATGACTTTGCCCACCACTGTTAATCACTTATCCGACCTCTATAAATGACTTTGCCCAACAATTGTAATGACTCTGCCAACCACTATTAATCATTTATCCGACCTCTAAAAAAGACTTTTCCCAATTTTTGTAATGACTTTGCCAACCACTGTTAATCATATATCCGACCTCTAAAAATGACTTTGCCCAACAATTGTAATGACTTTGCCAACCACTGTTAATCACTTTTCCGACCTCTAAAAATGACTTTGCCCAACAATTGTAATGACTTTGCCCCCACTGTTAATCACTTAACCGACCTCAAAAAATGACTTTTCCCATCAATTGTAATGACTTTGCCAACCACTGTTAATCATATATCCGACCTCTAAAAATGACTTTGCCCATCAATTGTAATGACTTTTCCCCCCACTGTTAATCACTTATCCGACCTCTAAAAATGACTTTGCCCAACAATTGTAATGACTTTGCCAAACACTGGTAATGACTTTGCCCACCACTGTTAATCACTTATCCGACCTCTAAAAATGACTTTGCCCAACAATTGTAATGACTTTGCCAACCACACTAAATCACTTATCCGACTTCTAAAAATGACTTTGCCCAACAATTGTAAGACTTTGCCAACCACTGTTAATCATTTATCCGACCTCTAAAAATGACTTTGCCAAACTATTGTTATGACTTTGCCAATCACTGTTAATAACTAATACGGCCTCTTTAAATGACTTTGCCCAACAATTGTTATGACTTTGCCAATCACTGTTAATCACTAATACGACCTCTTTAAATGACTTTGCCCAACAATTGTAATGACTTTGCCAACCACTATTAATCATATATCCGACCTCTTTAAATGACTTTGCCCAACAATTGTAATGACTTTGCCAATCGCTGTTAATCACTTTTCCGACCTCTAAAATTGACTTTGCCCAACAATTGGAATGACTTTGCCAAACACTATTAATCATTTATCCGACCTCTAAAAAAGACTTTGCCCAACAATTGTAATGACTTTGCCAACCAGTGTTAATCACTTTTCCGACCTCTAAAAATGACTTTGCCCAACAATTGTAATGACTTTGCCAACCACTATTTATCATATATCCGACCTCTTTAAATGACTTTGCCCAACAATTGTAATGACTTTGCCAATCGCTGTTAATCACTTTTCCGACCTCTAAAATTGACTTTGCCCAACAATTGTAATGACTTTGCCAAACACTATTAATCATTTATCCGACCTCTAAAAAAGACTTTGCCCAACAATTGTAATGACTTTGCCAACCAGTGTTAATCACTTTTCCGACCTCTAAAAATGACTTTGCCCAACAATTGTAATGACTTTGCCAACCACTGTTAATCATTTATCCGACCTCTAAAAAAGACTTTGCCCAACAATTGTAAAGACTTTACCAACCACTGTTAATATTATATCCGACCTCTAAAAAAGACTTTGCCCAACAATTGTAATGACTTTGCCAAACACTGGTAATGACTTTGCCCACCACTGTAAATCACTTATCCGACCTCTAAAAATGACTTTGCCCAACAATTGTAATGACTTTGCCAACCATAGTTAATCACTTATCCGACCTCTAAAAATGACTTTGCCCAACAATTGTAAGACTTTGCCAACCACTGTTAATCATTTATATTACCTCTAAAAATGACTTTGCCCAACTATTGTTATGACTTTGCCAATCACTGTTAATCACTAATACGGCCTCTTTAAATGACTTTGCCCAACAATTGTAATGACTTTGCCAACCACTGTTAATCATTTATCCGACCTCTAAAAAAGACTCTGCCCAACAATTGTAATGACTTTGCCAACCACTGTTAATCATTTATCTTACCTCTAGAAATGACTTTGCCCAACTATTGTTATGACTTTGCCAACCACTGTTAATCATTTATCCGACCTCTAAAAAAGATTTTGCACAATAATTGTAATGACTTTGCCAACCACTGTTAATATTATATCCGACCTCTAAAAATGACTTTGCCCAACAATTGTAATGACTTTGCCACCCACAGTTAATCACTTATCCGACCTCTCAAAATGACTTTGCCCAACGATTGTAAGACTTTGCCAACCACTGTTAATCATTTATCCGACCTCTAAAAATGACTTTGCCCAACTATTGTTATGACTTTGCCAATCACTGTTAATAACCAATCGGCCTCTTTAAATGACTTTGCCCAACAATTGTAATGACTTTGCCAACCACTGTTAATCATTTATCTGACCTCTAAAAAAGACTTTGCCCAACATTTGTAATGACTTTGCCAACCACTGTTAATCATTTATCCGACCTCTAAAAAAGACTTTGCCCAACAATTGTAATGACTTTGCAAACCACTGTTAATATTATATCCGACCTCTAAAAATGACATTGCCCAACACTGGTAATGACTTTGCCTACCACTGTTAATCATTTATCCGACCTCTTAAAAAGACTTTGCCCAACAATTGTAATGACTTTGCAACCCACTGCTAATCACCTATCCCACCTCTAAAAATGACTTTGCCCAACAATTGTAATGACTTTGCCAAACACTGGTAATGACTTTGCCCACCACTGTTAATCACTTATCCGACCTCTAAAAATGACTTTTCCCAACACTGGTAATGACTTTGCCAACCACAGTTAATCACTTATCCGACCGCTAAAAATGACTTTGCCCAACAATTGTAAGACTTTGCCAATCGCCGTTAATCACTTATCCGACCTCTAAAAAAGACTTTGCCCAACAATTGTAATGACTTTGCAAACCACTGTTAATATTATATCCGACCTCTAAAAATGACTTTGCCCAACACTGGTAATGACTTTGCCTACCACTGTTAATCATTTATCCGACCTCTTAAAAATACTTTGCCCAACAATTGTAATGACTTTGCAACCCACTGCTAATCACCTATCCCACCTCTAAAAATGACTTTGCCCAACAATTGTAATGACTTTGCCAAACACTGGTAATGACTTTGCCCACCACTGTTAATCACTTATCCGACCTCTAAAAATGACTTTTCCCAACACTGGTAATGACTTTGCCAACCACAGTTAATCACTTATCCGACCGCTAAAAATGACTTTGCCCAACAATTGTAATGACTTTGCCAACCACTGTTAATCATTTATCCGACCAATAAAAAAGACTTTGCCCAACAATTGTAATGACGTTGCCAACCACTGGTAATGACTTTGCCCACCACTGTTAATCACTTATCCGACCTCTAAAAATGACTTTGCCCAACATTTGTAATGACTTTGCCTACCACTGTTAATCATATATCCGAACTCTAAAAATGACTTTGCCCATCAATTGTAATGACTTTGCCCCCCACTGTTAATCACTTATCCGACCTCTAAAAATGACTTTGCCCAACAATTGTAATGACTTTGCCTTACACTGGTAATGACTTTGCCCACCACTGTTAATCACTTAACCGACCTCTAAAAATGACTTTTCCCATCAATTGTAATGACTTTGCCCACCACTGTTAATCACTTATCCGACCTCTATAAATTACTTTGCCCAACAATTGTAATGACTCTGCCAACCACTATTAATCATTTATTCGACCTCTAAAAAAGACTTTTCCCAATTATTGTAATGACTTTGCCAACCACTGTTAATCATATATCCGACCTCTAAAAATGACTTTGCCCATCAATTGTAATGACTTTGCCCCCCACTGTTAATCACTTATCCGACCTCTAAAAATGACTTTGCCCAACAATTGTAATGACTTTGCCAAACACTGCAAATGACTTTGCCCACCACTGTTAATCACTTATCCGACCTCTAAAAATGACTTTTCCCAACAATTGTAATGACTTTGCCAACCACTGTTAATCATTTATCCGACCTCTAAAAATGACTTTGCCCAACTATTGTTATGACTTTGCCAATCACTGTTAATCACTAATACGGCCTCTTTAAATGACTTTGCCCAACAATTGTTATGACTTTGCCAATCACTGTTAATCACTAATACGACCTCTTTAAATGACTTTGCCCAACAATTATAATGACTTTGCCAACCACTGTTAATCACTTTCCCGACCTCTAAAAATGACTTTGCCCAACAATTGTAATGACTTTGCCAACCACTGTTAATATTATATCCGACCTCTAAAAATGACTTTGCCCAACACTGGTAATGACTTTGCCCACCACTGTTAATCACTTATCCGACCTCTAAAAATGACTTTGCACAACATTTGTAATGACTTTGCCTACCACTGTTAATCATTTATCCGACCTCTAAAAAAGACTCTGCCCAACAATTGTAATGACTTTGCCAACCACTGTTAATCATTTATCTTACCTCTAAAAATGACTTTGCCCAACTATTGTTATGACTTTGCCAACCACTGTTAATCATTTATCCGACCTCTAAAAAAGATTTTGCACAATAATTGTAATGACTTTGCCACCCACAGTTAATCACTTATCCGACCTCTCAAAATGACTTTGCCCAACGATTGTAAGACTTTGCCAACCACTGTTAATCATTTATCCGACCTCTAAAAATGACTTTGCCCAACTATTGTTATGACTTTGCCAATCACTGTTAATAACCAATCGGCCTCTTTAAATGACTTTGCCCAACAATTGTAATGACTTTGCCAACCACTGTTAATCATTTATCTGACCTCTAAAAAGACTTTGCCCAACATTTGTAATGACTTTGCCAACCACTGTTAATCATTTATCCGACCTCTAAAAAAGACTTTGCCCAACAATTGTAATGACTTTGCAAACCACTGTTAATATTATATCCGACCTCTAAAAATGACATTGCCCAACACTGGTAATGACTTTGCCTACCACTGTTAATCATTTATCCGACCTCTTAAAAAGACTTTGCCCAACAATTGTAATGACTTTGCAACCCACTGCTAATCACCTATCCCACCTCTAAAAATGACTTTGCCCAACAATTGTAATGACTTTGCCAAACACTGGTAATGACTTTGCCCACCACTGTTAATCACTTATCCGACCTCTAAAAATGACTTTTCCCAACACTGGTAATGACTTTGCCAACCACAGTTAATCACTTATCCGACCGCTAAAAATGACTTTGCCCAACAATTGTAAGACTTTGCCAATCGCTGTTAATCACTTATCCGACCTCTAAAAAAGACTTTGCCCAACAATTGTAATGACTTTGCAAACCACTGTTAATATTATATCCGACCTCTAAAAATGACTTTGCCCAACACTGGTAATGACTTTGCCTACCACTGTTAATCATTTATCCGACCTCTTAAAAAGACTTTGCCCAACAATTGTAATGACTTTGCAACCCACTGCTAATCACCTATCCCACCTCTAAAAATGACTTTGCCCAACAATTGTAATGACTTTGCCAAACACTGGTAATGACTTTGCCCACCACTGTTAATCACTTATCCGACCTCTAAAAATGACTTTTCCCAACACTGGTAATGACTTTGCCAACCACAGTTAATCACTTATCCGACCGCTAAAAATGACTTTGCCCAACAATTGTAATGACTTTGCCAACCACTGTTAATCATTTATACGACCAATAAAAAAGACTTTGCCCAACAATTGTAATGACGTTGCCAACCACTGGTAATGACTTTGCCCACCACTGTTAATCGCTTATCCGACCTCTAAAAATGACTTTGCCCAACATTTGTAATGACTTTGCCTACCACTGTTAATCATATATCCGAACTCTAAAAATGACTTTGCCCATCAATTGTAATGACTTTGCCCCCCACTGTTAATCACTTATCCGACCTCTAAAAATGACTTTGCCCAACAATTGTAATGACTTTGCCCACCACTGTTAATCACTTAACCGACCTCTAAAAATGACTTTTCCCATCAATTGTAATGACTTTGCCCACCACTGTTAATCACTTATCCGACCTCTATAAATTACTTTGCCCAACAATTGTAATGACTCTGCCAACCACTATTAATCATTTATTCGACCTCTAAAAAAGACTTTTCCCAATTATTGTAATGACTTTGCCAACCACTGTTAATCATATATCCGACCTCTAAAAATGACTTTGCCCATCAATTGTAATGACTTTGCCCCCCACTGTTAATCACTTATCCGACCTCTAAAAATGACTTTGCCCAACAATTGTAATGACTTTGCCAAACACTGCAAATGACTTTGCCCACCACTGTTAATCACTTATCCGACCTCTAAAAATGACTTTTCCCAACAATTGTAATGACTTTGCCAACCACACTTAATCACTTATCCGACTTCTAAAAATGACTTTGCCCAACAATTGTAAGACTTTGCCAACCACTGTTAATCATTTATCCGACCTCTAAAAATGACTTTGCCCAACTATTGTTATGACTTTGCCAATCACTGTTAATCACTAATACGGCCTCTTTAAATGACTTTGCCCAACAATTGTTATGACTTTGCCAATCACTGTTAATCACTAATACGACCTCTTTAAATGACCTAGCCCAACAATTATAATGACTTTGCCAACCACTGTTAATCACTTTTCCGACCTCTAAAAATGACTTTGCCCAACAATTGTAATGACTTTGCCAACCACTGTTAATATTATATCCGACCTCTAAAAATGACTTTGCCCAACACTGGTAATGACTTTGCCCACCACTGTTAATCACTTATCCGACCTCTAAAAATGACTTTGCACAACATTTGTAATGACTTTGCCTACCACTGTGAATCATTTATCCGACCTCTTAAAAAGACTTTGCCCAACAATTGTAATGACTTTGCCCCCCACTGTTAATCACTTAACCGACCTCTAAAAATGACTTTTCCCATCAATTGTAATGACTTTGCCCACCACTGTTAATCACTTTTCCGACCTCTAAAAATGACTTTGCCCAACAATTGTAATGACTTTGCCAAACACTGGTAATGACTTTGCCCACCACTGTTAATCACTTAACCGACCTCTAAAAATGACTTTTACTATCAATTGTAATGACTTTGCCCACCACTGTTAATCACTTATCCGACCTCTATAAATGACTTTGCCCAACAATTGTAATGACTCTGCCAACCACTATTAATCATTTATCCGACCTCTAAAAAAGACTTTTCCCAATTTTTGTAATGACTTTGCCAACCACTGTTAATCATATATCCGACCTCTAAAAATGACTTTGCCCAACAATTGTAATGACTTTGCCAAACACTGGTAATGACTTTGCCCACCACTGTTAATCACTTAACCGACCTCTAAAAATGACTTTGCCCAACAATTGTAATGACTTTGCCAACCACTGTTAATCACTTTTCCGACCTCTAAAAATGACTTCGCCCAACAATTGTAATGACTTTGCCCCCACTGTTAATCACTTAACCGACCTCAAAAAATGACTTTTCCCATCAATTGTAATGACTTTGCCAACCACTGTTAATCATATATCCGACCTCTAAAAATGACTTTGCCCATCAATTGTAATGACTTTGCCCCCCACTGTTAATCACTTATCCGACCTCTAAAAATGACTTTGCCCAACAATTGTAATGACTTTGCCAAACACTGGTAATGACTTTGGCCACCACTGTTAATCACTTATCCGACCTCTATAAATGACTTTGCCCAACAATTGTAATGACTCTGCCAACCACTATTAATCATTTATCCGACCTCTAAAAAAGACTTTTCCCAATTATTGTAATGACTTTGCCAACCACTGTTAATCATATATCCGACCTCTAAAAATGACTTTGCCCATCAATTGTAATGACTTTTCCCCCCACTGTTAATCATTTATCCGACCTCTAAAAATGACTTTGCCAAACTATTGTTATGACTTTGCCAATCACTGTTAATAACTAATACGGCCTCTTTAAATGACTTTGCCCAACAATTGTTATGACTTTGCCAATCACTGTTAATCACTAATACGACCTCTTTAAATGACTTTGCCCAACAATTGTAATGACTTTGCCAACCACTATTAATCATATATCCGACCTCTTAAAAATGATTTTGCCCAACAATTGTAATGACTTTGCCAACCACTGTTAATCACTTTTCCGACCTCTAAAAATGACTTTGCCCAACAATTGTAATGACTTTGCCAACCACTGTTAATATTATATCCGACCTCTAAAAATGACTTTGCACAACATTTGTAATGACTTTGCCTACCACTGTTAATCATTTATCCGACCTCTTAAAAAGACTTTGCCCAACAATTGTAATGACTTTGCAACCCACTGCTAATCACCTATCCCACCTCTAAAAATGACTTTGCCCAACAATTGTAATGACTTTGCCAACCACAGTTAATCACTTATCCGACCTCTAAAAATGACTTTGCCCAACAATTGTAAGACTTTGCCAACCACTATTAATCATTTATCTTACCTCTAAAAATGACTTTGCCCAACTATTGTTATGACTTTGCCAATCACTGTTAATCACTAATACGGCCTCTAAAAAAGACTCTGCCCAACAATTGTAATGACTTTGCCAACCACTGTTAATCACTTTTCCGACCTCTAAAAATGACTTTGCCCAACAATTGTAATGACTTTGCCAACCACTGTTAATCATTTATCCGACCTCTAAAAAAGATTTTGCACAATAATTGTAATGACTTTGCCAACCACTGTTAATATTATATCCGACCTCTAAAAATGACTTTGCTCAACACTGGTAATGACTTTGCCAACCACTGTTAATCATATATCCGTCCTCTAAGAATGACTTTGCCCAACAATTGTAATGACTTTGCCACCCACAGTTAATCACTTATCCGACCTCTCAAAATGACTTTGCCCAACGATTGTAAGACTTTGCCAACCACTGTTAATCATTTATCCGACCTCTAAAAATGACTTTGCCCAACTATTGTTATGACTTTGCCAATCACTGTTAATAACCAATCGGCCTCTTTAAATGACTTTGCCCAACAATTGTAATGACTTTGCCAACCACTGTTAATCATTTATCTGACCTCTAAAAAAGACTTTGCCCAACATTTGTAATGACTTTGCCAACCACTGTTAATCATTTATCCGACCTCTAAAAAAGACTTTGCCCAACAATTGTAATGACTTTGCAAACCACTGTTAATATTATATCCGACCTCTAAAAATGACATTGCCCAACACTGGTAATGACTTTGCCTACCACTGTTAATCATTTATCCGACCTCTTAAAAAGACTTTGCCCAACAATTGTAATGACTTTGCAACCCACTGCTAATCACCTATCCCACCTCTAAAAATGACTTTGCCCAACAATTGTAATGACTTTGCCAAACACTGGTAATGACTTTGCCCACCACTGTTAATCACTTTTCCGACCTCTAAAAATGACTTTGCTCAACACTGGTAATGACTTTGCCAACCACTGTTAATCATATATCCGTCCTCTAAGAATGACTTTGCCCAACAATTGTAATGACTTTGCCACCCACAGTTAATCACTTATCCGACCTCTCAAAATGACTTTGCCCAACGATTGTAAGACTTTGCCAACCACTGTTAATCATTTATCCGACCTCTAAAATGACTTTGCCCAACTATTGTTATGACTTTGCCAATCACTGTTAATAACCAATCGGCCTCTTTAAATGACTTTGCCCAACAATTGTAATGACTTTGCCAACCACTGTTAATCATTTATCTGACCTCTAAAAAAGACTTTGCCCAACATTTGTAATGACTTTGCCAACCACTGTTAATCATTTATCCGACCTCTAAAAAAGACTTTGCCCAACAATTGTAATGACTTTGCAAACCACTGTTAATATTATATCCGACCTCTAAAAATGACATTGCCCAACACTAGTAATGACTTTGCCCACCACTGTTAATCACTAATCCGACCTCTAAAAATGACTTTTCCCAACACTGGTAATGACTTTGCCAACCACAGTTAATCACTTATCCCACCTCTAAAAATGACTTTGCCCAACAATTGTAATGACTTTGCCAAACACTGGTAATGACTTTGCCCACCACTGTTAATCACTTTTCCGACCTCTAAAAATGACTTTGCCCAACAATTGTAATGACTTTGCCAACCACTGTTAATCATTTATCCGACCTCTAAAAAAGATTTTGCACAATAATTGTAATGACTTTGCCAACCACTGTTAATATTATATCCGACCTCTAAAAATGACTTTGCTCAACACTGGTAATGACTTTGCCAACCACTGTTAATCATATATCCGTCCTCTAAGAATGACTTTGCCCAACAATTGTAATGACTTTGCCACCCACAGTTAATCACTTATCCGACCTCTCAAAATGACTTTGCCCAACGATTGTAAGACTTTGCCAACCACTGTTAATCATTTATCCGACCTCTAAAAATGACTTTGCCCAACTATTGTTATGACTTTGCCAATCACTGTTAATAACCAATCGGCCTCTTTAAATGACTTTGCCCAACAATTGTAATGACTTTGCCAACCACTGTTAATCATTTATCTGACCTCTAAAAAAGACTTTGCCCAACATTTGTAATGACTTTGCCAACCACTGTTAATCATTTATCCGACCTCTAAAAAAGACTTTGCCCAACAATTGTAATGACTTTGCAAACCACTGTTAATATTATATCCGACCTCTAAAAATGACATTGCCCAACACTGGTAATGACTTTGCCTACCACTGTTAATCATTTATCCGACCTCTTAAAAAGACTTTGCCCAACAATTGTAATGACTTTGCAACCCACTGCTAATCACCTATCCCACCTCTAAAAATGACTTTGCCCAACAATTGTAATGACTTTGCCAAACACTGGTAATGACTTTGCCCACCACTGTTAATCACTTATCCGACCTCTAAAAATGACTTTTCCCAACACTGGTAATGACTTTGCCAACCACAGTTAATCACTTATCCGACCTCTAAAAAAGACTTTGCCCAACAATTGTAATGACTTTGCAAACCACTGTTAATATTATATCCGACCTCTAAAAATGACTTTGCCCAACACTGGTAATGACTTTGCCTACCACTGTTAATCATTTATCCGACCTCTTAAAAAGACTTTGCCCAACAATTGTAATGACTTTGCAACCCACTGCTAATCACCTATCCCACCTCTAAAAATGACTTTGCCCAACAATTGTAATGACTTTGCCAAACACTAGTAATGACTTTGCCCACCACTGTTAATCACTAATCCGACCTCTAAAAATGACTTTTCCCAACACTGGTAATGACTTTGCCAACCACAGTTAATCACTTATCCGACCGCTAAAAATGACTTTGCCCAACAATTGTAATGACTTTGCCAACCACTGTTAATCATTTATCCGACCAATAAAAAAGACTTTGCCCAACAATTGTAATGACGTTGCCAACCACTGGTAATGACTTTGCCCACCACTGTTAATCACTTATCCGACCTCTAAAAATGACTTTGCCCAACATTTGTAATGACTTTGCCTACCACTGTTAATCATATATCCGAACTCTAAAAATGACTTTGCCCATCAATTGTAATGACTTTGCCCCCCACTGTTAATCACTTATCCGACCTCTAAAAATGACTTTGCCCAACAATTGTAATGACTTTGCCTAACACTGGTAATGACTTTGCCCACCACTGTTAATCACTTATCCGACCTCTAAAAATGACTTTGCCCAACAATTGTAATGACTTTGCCAACCACACTTAATCACTTATCCGACTTCTAAAAATGACTTTGCCTAACTATTGTTATGACTTTGCCAATCGCTGTTAATCACTTTTCCGACCTCTAAAATTGACTTTGCCCAACAATTGTAATGACTTTGCCAAACACTATTAATCATTTATCCGACCTCTAAAAAAGACTTTGCCCAACAATTGTAATGACTTTGCCAACCAGTGTTAATCACTTTTCCGACCTCTAAAAATGACTTTGCCCAACAATTGTAATGACTTTGCCAACCACTGTTAATCATTTATCCGACCTCTAAAAAAGACTTTGCCCAACAATTGTAATGACTTTACCAACCTATGTTAATATTATATCCGACCTCTAAAAATGACTTTGCCCAACACTGGTAATGACTTGCCCACCACTGTTAATCACTAATCCGACCTCTAAAAATGACTTTGCCCAACATTTGTAATGACTTTGCCTACCACTGCTAATCATTTATCCGACCTCTAAAAAAGACTTTGCCCAACAATTGTAATGACTTTGCCTACCACTGTTAATCACTTATCCGACCTCTAAAAATGACTCTGCCCAACAATTGTAATGACTTTGCCAACCACAGTTAATCACTTATCTGACCTCTAAAAATGACTTTGCCCAACAATTGTAAGACTTTGCCAACCACTGTTAATCATTTATCCGACCTCTAAAAAAGACTTTGCCCAACAATTGTAATGACTTTGCCCCCCACTGTTAATCACTTAACCGACCTCTAAAAATGACTTTTCCCATCAATTGTAATGACTTTGCCCACCACTGTTAATCACTTTTCCGACCTCTAAAAAAGATTTTGCACAATAATTGTAATGACTTTGCCAACCACTGTTAATATTATATCCGACCTCTAAAAATGACTTTGCTCAACACTGGTAATGACTTTGCCAACCACTGTTAATCATATATCCGTCCTCTAAGAATGACTTTGCCCAACAATTGTAATGACTTTGCCACCCACAGTTAATATTATATCCGAACTCTAAAAATGACTTTGCCCATCAATTGTAATGACTTTGCCCCCCACTGTTAATCACTTATCCGACCTCTAAAAATGACTTTGCCCAACAATTGTAATGACTTTGCCTAACACTGGTAATGACTTTGCCCACCACTGTTAATCACTTATCCGACCTCTAAAAATGACTTTGCCCAACAATTGTAATGACTTTGCCAACCACACTTAATCACTTATCCGACTTCTAAAAATGACTTTGCCTTACTATTGTTATGACTTTGCCAATCGCTGTTAATCACTTTTCCGACCTCTAAAATTGACTTTGCCCAACAATTGTAATGACTTTGCCAAACACTATTAATCATTTATCCGACCTCTAAAAAAGACTTTGCCCAACAATTGTAATGACTTTGCCAACCAGTGTTAATCACTTTTCCGACCTCTAAAAATGACTTTGCCCAACAATTGTAATGACTTTGCCAACCACTGTTAATCATTTATCCGACCTCTAAAAAAGACTTTGCCCAACAATTGTAATGACTTTACCAACCTATGTTAATATTATATCCGACCTCTAAAAATGACTTTGCCCAACACTGGTAATGACTTGCCCACCACTGTTAATCACTAATCCGACCTCTAAAAATGACTTTGCCCAACATTTGTAATGACTTTGCCTACCACTGCTAATCATTTATCCGACCTCTAAAAAAGACTTTGCCCAACAATTGTAATGACTTTGCCTACCACTGTTAATCACTTATCCGACCTCTAAAAATGACTCTGCCCAACAATTGTAATGACTTTGCCAACCACAGTTAATCACTTATCTGACCTCTAAAAATGACTTTGCCCAACAATTGTAAGACTTTGCCAACCACTGTTAATCATTTATCCGACCTCTAAAAAAGACTTTGCCCAACAATTGTAATGACTTTGCCCCCCACTGTTAATCACTTAACCGACCTCTAAAAATGACTTTTCCCATCAATTGTAATGACTTTGCCCACCACTGTTAATCACTTTTCCGACCTCTAAAAAAGATTTTGCACAATAATTGTAATGACTTTGCCAACCACTGTTAATATTATATCCGACCTCTAAAAATGACTTTGCTCAACACTGGTAATGTCTTTGCCAACCACTGTTAATCATATATCCGTCCTCTAAGAATGACTTTGCCCAACAATTGTAATGACTTTGCCACCCACAGTTAATATTATATCCGACCTCTAAAAATGACTTTGCCCAACTATTGTTATGACTTTGCCAATCACTGTTAATAACCAATCGGCCTCTTTAAATGACTTTGCCCAACAATTGTAATGACTTTGCCGACCACTGTTAATCATTTATCTGACCTCTAAAAAAGACTTTGCCCAACATTTGTAATGACTTTGCCAACCACTGTTAATCATTTATCCGACCTCTAAAAAAGACTTTGCCCAACAATTGTAATGACTTTGCAAACCACTGTTAATATTATATCCGACCTCTAAAAATGACATTGCCCAACACTGGTAATGACTTTGCCTACCACTGTTAATCATTTATCCGACCTCTTAAAAAGACTTTGCCCAACAATTGTAATGACTTTGCAACCCACTGCTAATCACCTATCCCACCTCTAAAAATGACTTTGCCCAACAATTGTAATGACTTTGCCAAACACTGGTAATGACTTTGCCCACCACTGTTAATCACTTATCCGACCTCTAAAAATGACTTTTCCCAACACTGGTAATGACTTTGCCAACCACAGTTAATCACTTATCCGACCGCTAAAAATGACTTTGCCCAACAATTGTAAGACTTTGCCAATCGCTGTTAATCACTTATCCGACCTCTAAAAAAGACTTTGCCCAACAATTGTAATGACTTTGCAAACCACTGTTAATATTATATCCGACCTCTAAAAATGACTTTGCCCAACACTGGTAATGACTTTGCCTACCACTGTTAATCATTTATCCGACCTCTTAAAAAGACTTTGCCCAACAATTGTAATGACTTTGCAACCCACTGCTAATCACCTATCCCACCTCTAAAAATGACTTTGCCCAACAATTGTAATGACTTTGCCAAACACTGGTAATGACTTTGCCCACCACTGTTAATCACTTATCCGACCTCTAAAAATGACTTTTCCCAACACTGGTAATGACTTTGCCAACCACAGTTAATCACTTATCCGACCGCTAAAAATGACTTTGCCCAACAATTGTAATGACTTTGCCAACCACTGTTAATCATTTATCCGACCAATAAAAAAGACTTTGCCCAACAATTGTAATGACGTTGCCAACCACTGGTAATGACTTTGCCCACCACTGTTAATCACTTTTCCGACCTCTAAAAATGACTTTGCCCAACATTTGTAATGACTTTGCCTACCACTGTTAATCATATATCCGAACTCTAAAAATGACTTTGCCCATCAATTGTAATGACTTTGCCCCCCACTGTTAATCACTTATCCGACCTCTAAAAATGACTTTGCCCAACAATTGTAATGACTTTGCCTAACACTGGTAATGACTTTGCCCACCACTGTTAATCACTTATCCGACCTCTAAAAATGACTTTGCCCAACAATTGTAATGACTTTGCCAACCACACTTAATCACTTATCCGACTTCTAAAAATGACTTTGCCTAACTATTGTTATGACTTTGCCAATCGCTGTTAATCACTTTTCCGACCTCTAAAATTGACTTTGCCCAACAATTGTAATGACTTTGCCAAACACTATTAATCATTTATCCGACCTCTAAAAAAGACTTTGCCCAACAATTGTAATGACTTTGCCAACCAGTGTTAATCACTTTTCCGACCTCTAAAAATGACTTTGCCCAACAATTGTAATGACTTTGCCAACCACTGTTAATCATTTATCCGACCTCTAAAAAAGACTTTGCCCAACAATTGTAATGACTTTACCAACCTATGTTAATATTATATCCGACCTCTAAAAATGACTTTGCCCAACACTGGTAATGACTTGCCCACCACTGTTAATCACTAATCCGACCTCTAAAAATGACTTTGCCCAACATTTGTAATGACTTTGCCTACCACTGCTAATCATTTATCCGACCTCTAAAAAAGACTTTGCCCAACAATTGTAATGACTTTGCCTACCACTGTTAATCACTTATCCGACCTCTAAAAATGACTCTGCCCAACAATTGTAATGACTTTGCCAACCACAGTTAATCACTTATCTAACCTCTAAAAATGACTTTGCCCAACAATTGTAAGACTTTGCCAACCACTGTTAATCATTTATCCGACCTCTAAAAATTACTTTGCCCAACAATTGTAATGGCTTTGCCCCCCACTGTTAATCACTTTTCCGACCTCTAAAAATGACTTTGCCAAACAATTGTAATGACTTTGCCAAACACTGATAATGACTTTGCCCACCACTGTTAATCACTTAACCGACCTCTAAAAAAGACTCTGCCCATCAATTGTAATGACTTTGCCCACCACTGTTAATCACTTTTCCGACCTCTAAAAATGACTTTGCCCAACAATTGTAATGACTTTGCCAAACACTGGTAATGACTTTGCCCACCACTGTTAATCACTTAACCGACCTCTAAAAATAACTTTTTCCATCAATTGTAATGACTTTGCCCACCACTGTTAATCACTTATCCGGCCTCTATAAATGACTTTGCCCAACAATTGTAATGACTCTGCCAACCACTATTAATCATTTATCCGACCTCTAAAAAAGACTTTTCCCAATTATTGTAATGACTTTGCCAACCACTGTTAATCATATATCCGACCTCTAAAAATGACTTTGCCCATCAATTGTAATGACTTTGCCCCCCACTGTTAATCACTTATCCGACCTCTAAAAATGACTTTGCCCAACAATTGTAATGACTTTGCCAAACACTGGAAATGACTTTGCCCACCACTGTGAATCACTTATCCCACCTCTAGAAATGACTTTGCCAACCACACTTAATCACTTATCCGACTTCTTAAAATGACTTTGCCCAACAATTGTAAGACTTTGCCAACCACTGTTAATCACTTATCCGACCTCTAAAAATGACTCTGCCCAACAATTGTAATGACTTTGCCAACCACAGTTAATCACTTATCTGACCTCTAAAAATGACTTTGCCCAACAATTGTAAGACTTTGCCAACCACTGTTAATCATTTATCCGACCTCTAAAAATTACTTTGCCCAACAATTGTAATGGCTTTGCCCCCCACTGTTAATCACTTTTCCGACCTCTAAAAATGACTTTGCCAAACAATTGTAATGACTTTGCCAAACACTGGTAATGACTTTGCCCACCACTGTTAATCACTTAACCGACCTCTAAAAAAGACTCTGCCCATCAATTGTAATGACTTTGCCCACCACTGTTAATCACTTTTCCGACCTCTAAAAATGACTTTGCCCAACAATTGTAATGACTTTGCCAAACACTGGTAATGACTTTGCCCACCACTGTTAATCACTTAACCGACCTCTAAAAATAACTTTTCCCATCAATTGTAATGACTTTGCCCACCACTGTTAATCACTTATCCGGCCTCTATAAATGACTTTGCCCAACAATTGTAATGACTCTGCCAACCACTATTAATCATTTATCCGACCTCTAAAAAAGACTTTTCCCAATTATTGTAATGACTTTGCCAACCACTGTTAATCATATATCCGACCTCTAAAAATGACTTTGCCCATCAATTGTAATGACTTTGCCCCCCACTGTTAATCACTTATCCGACCTCTAAAAATGACTTTGCCCAACAATTGTAATGACTTTGCCAAACACTGGTAATGACTTTGCCCACCACTGTGAATCACTTATCCCACCTCTAGAAATGACTTTGCCAACCACACTTAATCACTTATCCGACTTCCTAAAATGACTTTGCCCAACAATTGTAAGACTTTGCCAACCACTGTTAATCATTTATCCGACCTCTAAAAATGACTTTGCCCAACTATTGTTATGACTTTGCCAATCACTGTTAATCACTAATACGGCCTCTTTAAATGACTTTGCCCAACAATTGTTATGACTTTGCCAATCACTGTTAATCACTAATACGACCTCTTTAAATGACTTTGCCCCCCACTGTTAATCACTAATCCGACCTCTAAAAATGACTTTGCCCAACAATTGTAATGACTTTGCCAAACACTGGTAATGACTTTGCCCACCACTGTTAATCACTTATCCGACCTCTAGAAATGACTTTGCCCAACAATTGTAAAGACTTTGCCAACCACACTTAATCACTTATCCGACTTCTAAAAATGACTTTGCCCAACAATTGTAAGACTTTGCCAACCACTGTTAATCATTTATCCGACCTCTAAAAATGACTTTGCCCAACTATTGTTATGACTTTGCCAATCACTGTTAATCACTTATCCGACCTCTAAAAATGACTTTGCCCAACAATTGAAATGACTTTGCCAATCACTGTAAATCACTAATACGACCTCTTTAAATGACTTTGCCAAACAATTATAATGACTTTGCCAACCACTGTTAATCACTTTTCCGACCTCTAAAAATGACTTTGCCCAACAATTGTAATGACTTTGCCAACCACTGTTAATATTATATCCGACCTCTAAAAATGACTTTGCCCAACACTGGTAATGACTTTGCCCACCACTGTTAATCACTTATCCAACCTCTAAAAATGACTTTGCCCAACATTTGTAATGACTTTGCCTACCACTGTGAATCATTTATCCGACCTCTTAAAAAGACTTTGCCCAACAATTGTAATGACTTTGCCCCCCACTGTTAATCACTTAACCGACCTCTAAAAATGACTTTGCCCAACTATTGTTATGACTTTGCCAATCACTGTTAATCACTAATACGACCTCTTTAAATTACTTTGCCCAACAATTGTAATGACTTTGCCAACCACTGTTAATCACTTATCCGACCTCTAAAAATGACTTTGCCCAACAATTGTAATGACTTTGCCAAACACTGGTAATGACTTTGCCCACCACTGTTAATCACTTAACCGACCTGTAAAAATAACTTTTCCCATCAATTGTAATGACTTTGCCAACCACTATTAATCATTTATCCGACCTCTAAAAAAGACTTTTCCCAATTATTGTAATGACTTTGCCAACCACTGTTAATCATATATCCGACCTCTAAAAATGACTTTGCCCATCAATTGTAATGACTTTGCCCCCCACTGTTAATCACTTATCCGACCTCTAAAAATGACTTTGCCCAACAATTGTAATGACTTTGCCAAACACTGGTAATGACTTTGCCCACCACTGTTAATCACTTATCCGACCTCTAAAAATGACTTTGCCAAACAATTGTAATGACTTTGCCAACCACAGTTAATCACTTATCCGACCTCTAAAAATGACTTTGCCCAACAATTGTAAGACTTTGCCAACCACTGTTAATCATTTATCTTACCTCTAAAAATGACTTTGCCCAACTATTGTTATGACTTTGCCAATCACTGTTAATCACTAATACGGCCTCTTTAAATGACTTTGCCCAACAATTGTAATGACTTTGCCAACCACTGTTAATCATTTATCCGACCTCTAAAAAAGACTTTGCCCAACAATTGTAATGACTTTGCCAACCACTGTTAATCACTTATCCGACCTCTAAAAATGACTTTGCCAAACAATTGTAATGACTTTGCCAACCACAGTTAATCACTTATCCGACCTCTAAAAATGACTTTGCCCAACAATTGTAATGACTTTGCCAACCACTGTTAATATTATATCCGACCTCTAAAAATGACTTTGCCCAATTATTGTAATGACTTTGCCAACCACTGTTAATCATATATCCGACCTCTAAAAATGACTTTGCCCATCAATTGTAATGACTTTGCCCCCCACTGTTAATCACTTATCCGACCTCTAAAAATGACTTTGCCCAACAATTGTAATGACTTTGCCAAACACTGGTAATGACTTTGCCCACCACTGTGAATCACTTATCCCACCTCTAGAAATGACTTTGCCAACCACACTTAATCACTTATCCGACTTCTTAAAATGACTTTGCCCAACAATTGTAAGACTTTGCCAACCACTGTTAATCATTTATCCGACCTCTAAAAATGACTTTGCCCAACTATTGTTATGACTTTGCCAATCACTGTTAATCACTAATACGGCCTCTTTAAATGACTTTGCCCAACAATTGTTATGACTTTGCCAATCACTGTTAATCACTAATACGACCTCTTTAAATGACTTTGCCCAACAATTAAAATGACTGTGCCCCCCACTGTTAATCACTTATCCGACCTCTAAAAATGACTTTGCCCAACAATTGTAATGACTTTGCCAAACACTGGAAATGACTTTGCCCACCACTGTTAATCACTTATCCGACCTCTAGAAATGACTTTGCCCAACAATTGTAATGACTTTGCCAACCACACTTAATCACTTATCCGACTTCTAAAAATGACTTTGCCCAACAATTGTAAGACTTTGCCAACCACTGTTAATCATTTATCCGACCTCTAAAAATGACTTTGCCCAACTATTGTTATGACTTTGCCAATCACTGTTAATCACTAATACGTCCTCTTTAAATGACTTTGCCCAACAATTGAAATGACTTTGCCAATCACTGTAAATCACTAATACGACCTCTTTAAATGACTTTGCCAAACAATTATAATGACTTTGCCAACCACTGTTAATCACTTTTCCGACCTCTAAAAATGACTTTGCCCAACAATTGTAATGACTTTGCCAACCACTGTTAATATTATATCCGACCTCTAAAAATGACTTTGCCCAACACTGGTAATGACTTTGCCCACCACTGTTAATCACTTATCCAACCTCTAAAAATGACTTTGCCCAACATTTGTAATGACTTTGCCTACCACTGTGAATCATTTATCCGACCTCTTAAAAAGACTTTGCCCAACAATTGTAATGACTTTGCCCCCCACTGTTAATCACTTAACCGACCTCTAAAAATGACTTTTCCCATCAATTGTAATGACTTTGCCCACCACTGTTAATCACTTTTCCGACCTCTAAAAATGACTTTGCCCAACAATTGTAATGACTTTGCCAAACACTGGTAATGACTTTGCCCACCACTGTTAATCACTTATCCGACCTCTAAAAATGACTTTTCCCAACAATTGTAATGACTTTGCCCACCACTGTAAATCAATTATCCGACCACTAAAAAAGACTTTGACCAACAATTGTAATGACTTTGCCAACCACTGTTAATCATTTATTCGATCACTAAAAAAGACTTTGCCCAACTATTGTAATGACTTTGCCCACCACTGTTAATCACTTATCCGACCTCTAAAAATGACTTTGCCCAACAATTGTAATGACTTTGCCCACCACTGTAAATCAATTATCCGACCACTAAAAAAGACTTTGACCAACAATTGTAATGACTTTGCCAACCACTGTTAATCATTTATTCGATCACTAAAAAAGACTTTGCCCAACAATTGTAATGACTTTGCCAACCACTGTTAATCATTTATTCGATCACTAAAAAAGACTTTGCCCAACAATTGTAAGACTTTGCCAACCACTGTTAATCACTAATACGACCTCTTTAAATTACTTTGCCCAACAATTGTAATGACTTTGCCAACCACTGTTAATCACTTATCCGACCTCTAAAAATGACTTTGCCCAACAATTGTAATGACTTTGCCAAACACTGGTAATGACTTTGCCCACCACTGTTAATCACTTAACCGACCTGTAAAAATAACTTTTCCCATCAATTGTAATGACTTTGCCAACCACTATTAATCATTTATCCGACCTCTAAAAAAGACTTTTCCCAATTATTGTAATGACTTTGCCAACCACTGTTAATCATATATCCGACCTCTAAAAATGACTTTGCCCATCAATTGTAATGACTTTGCCCCCCACTGTTAATCACTTATCCGACCTCTAAAAATGACTTTGCCCAACAATTGTAATGACTTTGCCAAACACTGGTAATGACTTTGCCCACCACTGTTAATCACTTATCCGACCTCTAAAAATGACTTTGCCAAACAATTGTAATGACTTTGCCAACCACAGTTAATCACTTATCCGACCTCTAAAAATGACTTTGCCCAACAATTGTAAGACTTTGCCAACCACTGTTAATCATTTATCTTACCTCTAAAAATGACTTTGCCCAACTATTGTTATGACTTTGCCAATCACTGTTAATCACTAATACGGCCTCTTTAAATGACTTTGCCCAACAATTGTAATGACTTTGCCAACCACTGTTAATCATTTATCCGACCTCTAAAAAAGACTTTGCCCAACAATTGTAATGACTTTGCCAACCACTGTTAATCACTTATCCGACCTCTAAAAATGACTTTGCCAAACAATTGTAATGACTTTGCCAACCACAGTTAATCACTTATCCGACCTCTAAAAATGACTTTGCCCAACAATTGTAATGACTTTGCCAACCACTGTTAATATTATATCCGACCTCTAAAAATGACTTTGCCCAACATTTGTAATGACTTTGCCAACCACTGTTAATCATTTATCCGACCTCTAAAAAAGACTTTGCCCAACAATTGTAATGACTTTGCCAAACACTGGTTATGATTTTGCCCACCACTGTTAATCACTTATCCGACCTCTAAAAATGACTTTGCCAAACAATTGTAATGACTTTGCCAACCACAGTTAATCACTTATCCGACCTCTAAAAATGACTTTGCCCAACAATTGTAAGACTTTGCCAACCACTGTTAATCATTTATCTTACCTCTAAAAATGACTTTGCCCAACTATTGTTATGACTTTGCCAATCACTGTTAATCACTAATACGGCCTCTTTAAATGACTTTGCCCAACAATTGTAATGACTTTGCCAACCACTGTTAATCATTTATCCGACCTCTAAAAAAGACTTTGCCCAACAATTGTAATGACTTTGCCAACCACTGTTAATCACTTTTCCGACCTCTAAAAATGACTTTGCCCAACAATTGTAATGACTTTGCCATCCACTGTTAATCATTTATCCGACCTCTAAAAAATATTTTGCCCAACAATTGTAATGACTTTGCCAACCACTGTTAATATTATATCCGACCTCTAAAAATGACTTTGCCCAACATTTGTAATGACTTTGCCAACCACTGTTAATATTATATCCGACCTCTAAAAATGACTTTGCCCAACACTGGTAATGACTTTGCCTACCACTGTTAATCATTTATCCGACCTCTTAAAAAGACTTTGCCCAACAATTGTAATGACTTTGCAACCCACTGCTAATCACCTATCCCACCTCTAAAAATGACTTTGCCAAACAATTGTAATGACTTTGCCTAACACTGGTTATGACTTTGCCCACCACTGTTAATCACTTATCCGACCTATAAAAATGACTTTGCCCAACAATTGTAATGACTTTGCCAACCACAGTTAATCACTTATCCTACCTCTAAAAATGAATTTGCCCAACAATTGTAAGACTTTGCCAACCACTGTTAATCATTTATCCGACCTCTAAAAAAGACTTTGCCCAATTATTCTAATGACTTTGCCAACCACTGTTAATCATATATCCGTCCTCTAAGAATGACTTTGCCCTACAATTGTAATGACTTTGCCACCCACAGTTAATCACTTATCCGACCTCTAAAAATGACTTTGCCCAACGATTGTAAGACTTTGCCAACCACTGTTAATCATTTATCCGACCTCTAAAAAGACTTTGCCCAACAATTGTAATGACTTTGCCAACCACTGTTAATATTATATCCGACCTCTAAAAATGACTTTGCCCAACACAGGTAATGACTTTGCCTACCACTGTTAATCATTTATCCGACCTCTTAAAAAGACTTTGCCCAACAATTGTAATGACTTTGCAACCCACTGCTAATCACCTATGCCACCTCTAAAAATGACTTTGCCAAACAATTGTAATGACTTTGCCAAACACTGGTTATGACTTTGCCCACCACTGTTAATCACTTATCTGACCTCTAAAAATGACTTTGCCCAACAATTGTAATGACTTTGCCAACCACAGTTAATCACTTATCCTACCTCTAAAAATGAATTTGCCCAACAATTGTAAGACTTTGCCAACCACTGTTAATCATTTATCCGACCTCTAAAAAAGACTTTGCCCAATTATTCTAATGACTTTGCCAACCACTGTTAATCATATATCAGTCCTCTAAGAATGACTTTGCCCTACAATTGTAATGACTTTGCCACCCACAGTTAATCACTTATCCGACCTCTAAAAATGACTTTGCCCAACGATTGTAAGACTTTGCCAACCACTGTTAATCATTTATCCGACCTCTAAAAATGACTTTGCCCAACTATTGTTATGACTTTGCCAATCACTGTTAATATTATATCCGACCTCTAAAAATGACTTTGCCCAACACTGGTAATGACTTTGCCTACCACTGTTAATCATTTATCCGACCTTTTAAAAAGACTTTGCCCAACAATTGTAATGACTTTGCAACCCACAGCTAATCACCTATCCTACCTCTAAAAATGAATTTGCCCAACAATTGTAAGACTTTGCCAACCACTGTTAATCATTTATCCGACCTCTAAAAAAGACTTTGCCCAATTATTCTAATGACTTTGCCAACCACTGTTAATCATATATCCGTCCTCTAAGAATGACTTTGCCCTACAATTGTAATGACTTTGCCACCCACAGTTAATCACTTATCCGACCTCTAAAAATGACTTTGCCCAACGATTGTAAGACTTTGCCAACCACTGTTAATCATTTATCCGACCTCTAAAAAAGACTTTGCCCAACAATTGTAATGACTTTGCCAACCACTGTTAATATTATATCCGACCTCTAAAAATGACTTTGCCCAACACTGGTAATGACTTTGCCTACCACTGTTAATCATTTATCCGACCTTTTAAAAAGACTTTGCCCAACAATTGTAATGACTTTGCAACCCACAGCTAATCACCTATCCCACCTCTAAAAATGACTTTGCCCAACAATTGTAATGACTTTGCCAAACACTGGTTATGACTTTGCCCACTACTGTTAATCACTTATCTGACCTCTAAAAATGACTTTGCCCAACAATTGTAATGACTTTGCCAACCACAGTTAATCACTTATCCTACCTCTAAAAATGAATTTGCCCAACAATTGTAAGACTTTGCCAACCACTGTTAATCATTTATCCGACCTCTAAAAAAGACTTTGCCCAATTATTCTAATGACTTTGCCAACCACTGTTAATCATATATCCGTCCTCTAAGAATGACTTTGCCCTACAATTGTAATGACTTTGCCACCCACAGTTAATCACTTATCCGACCTCTAAAAATGACTTTGCCCAACGATTGTAAGACTTTGCCAACCACTGTTAATCATTTATCCGACCTCTAAAAATGACTTTGCCCAACTATTGTTATGACTTTGCCAATCACTGTTAATATTATATCCGACCTCTAAAAATGACTTTGCCCAACACTGGTAATGACTTTGCCTACCACTGTTAATCATTTATCCGACCTTTTAAAAAGACTTTGCCCAACAATTGTAATGACTTTGCAACCCACAGCTAATCACCTATCCTACCTCTAAAAATGAATTTGCCCAACAATTGTAAGACTTTGCCAAACACTGGTTATGACTTTGCCCACCACTGTTAATCACTTATCCGACCTCTAAAAATGACTTTGCCCAACAATTGTAATGACTTTGCCAACCACAGTTAATCACTTATCCGACCTCTAAAAATGAATTTGCCCAACAATTGTAAGACTTTGCCAACCACTGTTTAATCATTTATCTTACCTCTAAAAATGACTTTGCCCAACTATTGTTATGACTTTGCCAATCACTGTTAATCACTAATACGGCCTCTTTAAATGACTTTGCCCAACAATTGTAATGACTTTGCCAACCACTGTTAATCATTTATCCGACCTCTAAAAAAGACTTTGCCCAACAATTGTAATGTCTTTGCCAACCACTGTTAATCACTTTTCCGACCTCTAAAAATGACATTGCCCAACAATTGTAATGACTTTGATAACCACTGTTAATCATTTATCCGACCTCTAAAAAAGATTTTGCCCAACAATTGTAATGACTTTGCCAACCACTGTTAATATTATATCCGACCTCTAAAAATGACTTTGCCCAACATTTGTAATGACTTTGCCAACCACTGTTAATCATTTATCCGACCTCTAAAAAAGACTTTGCCCAACAATTGTAATGACTTTGCCAACCACTGTTAATATTATATCCGACCTCTAAAAATGACTTTGCCCAACAATTGTAATGACTTTGCCAACCACTGTTAATCATTTATCCGACCTCTTAAAAAGACTTTGCCCAACAATTGTAATGACTTTGCAACCCACTGCTAATCACCTATCCCACCTCTAAAAATGACTTTGCCAAACAATTGTAATGACTTTGCCAAACACTGGTTATGACTTTGCCCACCACTGTTAATCACTTATCCGACCTCTAAAAATGACTTTGCCCAACAATTGTAATGACTTTGCCAACCACAGTTAATCACTTATCCTACCTCCAAAAATGAATTTGCCCAACAATTGTAAGACTTTGCCAACCACTGTTAATCATTTATCCGACCTCTAAAAAAGACTTTGCCCAATTATTCTAATGACTTTGCCAACCACTGTTAATCATATATCCGTCCTCTGAGAATGACTTTGCCCTACAATTGTAATGACTTTGCCACCCACAGTTAATCACTTATCCGACCTCTAAAAATGACTTTGCCCAACGATTGTAAGACTTTGCCAACCACTGTTAATTATTTATCCGACCTCTAAAAATGACTTTGCCCAACTATTGTTATGAATTTGCCAATCACTGTTAATCACCAATCGGCCTCTTTAAATGACTTTGCCCAACAATTGTAATGACTTTGCCAACCACTGTTAATCATTTATCCGACCTCTAAAAAAGACTTTGCCCAACATTTGTAATGACTTTGCCAACCACTGTTAATCATTTATCCGACCTCTAAAAAAGACTTTGCCCAACAATTGTAATGACTTTGCCAACCACTGTTAATATTATATCCGACCTCTAAAAATGACTTTGCCCAACACTGGTAATGACTTTGCCTACCACTGTTAATCATTTATCCGACCTCTTAAAAAGACTTTGCCCAACAATTGTAATGACTTTGCAACCCACTGCTAATCACCTATCCCACCTCTAAAAATGACTTTGCCCAACAATTGTAATGACTTTGCCAAACACTGGTTATGACTTTGCCCACCACTGTTAATCACTTATCCGACCTCTAAAAATGACTTTGCCTTACAATTGTAATGACTTTGCCAACCACAGTTAATCACTTATCCGACCTCTAAAAATGAATTTGCCCAACAATTGTAAGACTTTGCCAACCACTGTTAATCATTTATCCGACCTCTAAAAAAGACTTTGCCCAATTATTCTAATGACTTTGCCAACCACTGTTAATCATATATCCGACCTCTAAAAATGACTTAGCCCATCAATTGTAATGACTTTGTCAGACACTGGTAATGACTTTGCCCACCACTGTTAATCACTTATCCGACCTCTAAAAATGACTTTGCCCAACTATTGTTATGACTTTGCCAATCACTGTTAATCACTAATACGGCCTCTTTAAATGACTTTGCCCAACAATTGTAATGACTTTGCCAACCACTGTTAATCATTTATCAGACCTCTAAAAAAGACTTTGCCCAACAATTGTAATGACTTTGCCAACCACTGTTAATCATTTATCCGACCTCAAAAAAAGATTTTTCCCAACAATTGTAATGACTTTGCAAACCACTGTTAATATTATATCCGACCTCTAAAAATGACTTTGCCCAACACTGGTAATGACTTTGCCAACCACTGTTAATCATATATCCGTCCTCTAAAAATGACTTTGCCCAACTATTGTTATGACCTTGCCAATCACTGTTAATCACCAATCGGCCTCTTTAAATGTCTTTGCCCAACAATTGTAATGACTTTGCTAACCACTGTTAATCATTTATCCGACCTCTAAAAAAGACTTTGCCCAACATTTGTAATGACTTTGCCTACCACTGTTAATCACTTATCCACCCTTTAAAAATGACTTTGCCCAACATTTGCAATGACTTTGCCAACCACTGTTAATCATTTATCCGACCTCTAAAAAAGACTTTGCCCAATTATTGTAATGACTTTGCCAACCACTGTTAATCATATATCCGACCTCTAAAAATGACTTTGCCCATCAATTGTAATGACTTTGCCCCCCACTGTTAATCACTTATCCGACCTCTAAAAATGACTTTGCCCAACAATTGTAAGACTTTGCCAACCACTGTTAGTCATTTATCCGACCTCTAAAAATGACTTTGCCCAACTATTGTTATGACTTTGCCAATCACTGTTAATCATTTATCGGACCTCTATAAAAGACTTTGCCCAACAATAGTAATGACTTTGCCAACTACTGTTAATCACTTATCCGACCTCTAAAAATGACCTTGCCCAACACTGGTAATGACATTGCCCACCACTGTTAATCACTTATCCGACCTCTAAAAATGAGTTTGCCCAACATTTGTAATGACTTTGCCAACCACTGTTAATCATTTATCCGACTACTTAAAAAGACTTTGTCCAAATATTATAATGACTTTGCCAACCAAAGTTAATCACTTATCCGACCTCTAAAAATCACTTTGCCCAACAATTGTAATGACTTTGCTAAACACTGTTAATCATTTATCCGACCTCTAAAAATGACTTTGCCCAACAATTGTTATGACTTTGCCAATCACTGTTAATCACCAATCGGCCTCTTTAAATGTCTTTGCCCAACAATTGTAATGACTTTGCCAACCACTGTTAATCATTTATCCGACCTCTAAAAAAGACTTTGCCCAACATTTGTAATGACTTTGCCAACCACAGTTAATCACTTATCCGACATCTAAAAAAGACTTTGCCCAATTATTGTAATGACTTTGCCAACCACTGTAAATCATATATCCGACCTCTAAAAATGACTTTGCCCATCAATTGTAATGACTTTGTCAAACACTGGTAATGACTTTGCCCACCACTGTTAATCACTTATCCGACCTCTAAAAATGACTTTGCCAAACAATTGTAATGACTTTGCCAACCACAGTTAATCACTTATCCGACCTCTAAAAATGACTTTGCCCAACAATTGTAAGACTTTGCCAACCACTGTTAATCATTTATCCGACCTCTAAAAATGACATATACCAACTATTGTTATGACTTTGCCAATCACTGTTAATCACTAAAACGGCCTCTTTAAATGACTTTGCCCAACAATTGTAATGACTTTGCCAACCACTGTTAATCATTTATCCGACCTCTAAAAAAGACTTTGCCCAACAATTGTAATGACTTTGCCAACCACTGTTAATAAGATATCCGACCTCTAAAAATGACTTTGCTCAACACTGGTAATGACTTTGCCCACCACTGTTAATCACTTATCCGACCTCTAAAAATGACTTTGCCCAACATTTGTAATGACTTTGCCAACCACTGTTAATCATTTATCCGATCACTTAAAATGACTTTGCCCAAACATTGTAATGACTTTGCTAACCACTGTAAATCATATATCCGGCCTCTAAAAATGACTTTGCCCAACAATTGTAATGACTTTGCCACCCACAGTTAATCACTTATCCGACCTCTAAAAATGACTTTGCCCAACAATTGTAAGACTTTGCCAACCACTGTTAATAAGATATCCGACCTTTAAAAATGACTTTGCTCAACACTGGTAATGACTTTGCGAACCACCGTTAATCACTTATGCGACCTCTATAAATGACTTTGCCCAACAATTGAAATGACTTTGCCAACCACTATTAATCATTTATCCGACCTCTAAAAAAGACTTTGCCCAATTATTGAAATGACTTTGCCAACCACTGTTAATCATATATCCGACCTCTAAAAATGACTTTGCCCAACAATTGTAATGACTTTGCCAAACACTGTTAATCATTTATCCGACCTCTAAAAATGACTTTGCCCAACTATTGTTATGACCTTGCCAATCACTGTTAATCACCAATCGGCCTCTTTAAATGTCTTTGCCCAACAATTGTAATGACTTTGCCAACCACTGTTAATCATTTATCCGACCTCTAAAAAAGACTTTGCCCAACATTTGTAATGACTTTGCCAACCACAGTTAATCACTTATCCGACCTCTAAAAATGACTTTGCCCAACACTGGTAATGACTTTGCCCACCACTGTTAATCACTTATCCACCCTTTAAAAATGACTTTGCCCAACATTTGCAATGACTTTGCCAACCACTGTTAATCATTTATCCGACCTCTAAAAAAGACTTTGCCCAATTATTGTAATGACTTTGCCAACCACTGTTAATCATATATCCGACCTCTAAAAATGACTTTGCCCATCAATTGTAATGACTTTGCCCCCCACTGTAAATCACTTATCCGACCTCTAAAAAAGACTTTGCCCAACATTTGTAATGACTTTGCCAACCACAGTTATTCACTTATCCGACCTCTAAAAAAGACTTTGCCCAATTATTGTAATGACTTTGCCAACCACTGTTAATCATATATCCGACCTCTAAAAATGACTTTTCCCATCAATTGTAATGACTTTGTCAAACACTGGTAATGACTTTGCCCACCACTGTTAATCACTTATCCGACCTCTAAAAATGACTTTGTCAAACAATTGTAATGACTTTGCCAACCACAGTTAATCACTTATCCGACCTCTAAAAATGACTTTGCCCAACAATTGTAAGACTTTGCCAACCACTGTTAATCATTTATCCGACCTCTAAAAATGACATTAACCAACTATTGTTATGACTTTGCCAATCACTGTTAATCACTAAAACGGCCTCTTTAAATGACTTTGCCCAACAATTGTAATGACTTTGCCAACCACTGTTAATCATTTATCCGACCTCTAAAAAAGACTTTGCCCAACAATTGTAATGACTTTGCCAACCACTGTTAATAAGATATCCGACCTCTAAAAATGACTTTGCTCAACACTGGTAATGACTTTGCCCACCACTGTTAATCACTTATCCGACCTCTAAAAATGACTTTGCCCAACATTTGTAATGACTTTGCCAACCACTGTTAATCATTTATCCGATCACTTAAAATGACTTTGCCCAAATATTGTAATGACTTATCCAACCACTGTAAATCATATATCCGGCCTCTAAAAATGACTTTGCCCAACAATTGTAATGACTTTGCCACCCACAGTTAATCACTTATCCGACCTCTAAAAATGACTTTTCCCAACAATTGTAAGACTTTGCCAACCACTGTTAATAAGATATCCGACCTCTAAAAATGACTTTGCTCAACACTGGTAATGACTTTGCGAACCACCGTTAATCACTTATGCGACCTCTATAAATGACTTTGCCCAACAATTGAAATGACTTTGCCAACCACTATTAATCATTTATCCGACCTCTAAAAAAGACTTTGCCCAATTATTGAAATGACTTTGCCAACCACTGTTAATCATATATCCGACCTCTAAAAATGACTTTGCCCATCAATTGTAATGACTTTGCCCCCCACTGTTAATCACTTATCCGACCTCTAAAAATGACTTTGCCCAACAATTGTAATGACTTTGCCAACCACTGTTAATCATTTATCCGACTACTTAAAAAGACTTTGTCCAGATATTATAATGACTTTGCCAACCAAAGTCAATCACTTATCCGACCTCTAAAAATCACTTTGCCCAACAATTGTAATGACTTTGCCAAACACTGTTAATCATTTATCCGACCTCTAAAAATGACTTTGCCCAACTATTGTTATGACTTTGCCAACCACTGTTAATCACTAATACGACCTCTTTAAATGACTTTACCCAACTATTGTTATGACCTTGCCAATCACTGTTAATCACCAATCGGCCTCTTTAAATGACTTTGCCCAACACTGGTAATGACTTTGCCCACCACTGTTAATCACTTATCCACCCTTTAAAAATGACTTTGCCCAACATTTGCAATGACTTTGCCAACCACTGTTAATCATTTATCCGACCTCTAAAAAAGACTTTGCCCAATTATTGTAATGACTTTGCCAACCACTGTTAATCATATATCCGACCTCTAAAAATGACTTTGCCCATCAATTGTAATGACTTTGCCCCCCACTGTTAATCACTTATCCGACCTCTAAAAATGACTTTGCCCAACAATTGTAAGACTTTGCCAACCACTGTTAGTCATTTATCCGACCTCTAAAAATGACTTTGCCCAACTATTGTTATGACTTTGCCAATCACTGTTAATCATTTATCGGACCTCTATAAAAGACTTTGCCCAACAATAGTAATAACTTTGCCAACTACTGTTAATCACTTATCCGACCTCTAAAAATGACCTTGCCCAACACTGGTAATGACATTGCCCACCACTGTTAATCACTTATCCGACCTCTAAAAATGAGTTTGCCCAACATTTGTAATGACTTTGCCAACCACTGTTAATCATTTATCCGACTACTTAAAAAGACTTTGTCCAAATATTATAATGACTTTGCCAACCAAAGTTAATCACTTATCCGACCTCTAAAAATCACTTTGCCCAACAATTGTAATGACTTTGCCAAACACTGTTAATCATTTATCCGACCTCTAAAAATGACTTTGCCCAACAATTGTTATGACTTTGCCAATCACTGTTAATCACCAATCGGCCTCTTTAAATGTCTTTGCCCAACAATTGTAATGACTTTGCCAACCACTGTTAATCATTTATCCGACCTCTAAAAAAGACTTTGCCCAACATTTGTAATGACTTTGCCAACCACAGTTAATCACTTATCCGACCTCTAAAAAAGACTTTGCCCAATTATTGTAATGACTTTGCCAACCACTGTTAATCATATATCCGACCTCTAAAAATGACTTTGCCCATCAATTGTAATGACTTTGTCAAACTTTGGTGATGACTTTGCCCACCACTGTTAATCACTTATCCGACCTCTAAAAATGACTTTGCCAAACAATTGTAATGACTTTGCCAACCACAGTTAATCACTTATCCGACCTCTAAAAATGTCTTTGCCCAACAATTGTAAGACTTTGCCAACCACTGTTAATCATTTATCCGACCTCTAAAAATGACATTAACCAACTATTGTTATGACTTTGCCAATCACTGTTAATCACTAAAACGGCCTCTTTAAATGACTTTGCCCAACAATTGTAATGACTTTGCCAACCACTGTTAATCATTTATCCGACCTCTAAAAAAGACTTTGCCCAACAATTGTAATGACTTTGCCAACCACTGTTAATAAGATATCCGACCTCTAAAAATGACTTTGCTCAACACTGGTAATGACTTTGCCCACCACTGTTAATCACTTATCCGACCTCTAAAAATGACTTTGCCCAACATTTGTAATGACTTTGCCAACCACTGTTAATCATTTATCCGATCACTTAAAATGACTTTGCCCAAATATTGTAATGACTTTGCCAACCACTGTAAATCATATATCCGGCCTCTAAAAATGACTTTTCCCAACAATTGTAATGACTTTGCCACCCACAGTTAATCACTTATCCGACCTCTAAAAATGACTTTGCCCAACAATTGTAAGACTTTGCCAACCACTGTTAATAAGATATCCGACCTCTAAAAATGACTTTGCTCAACACTGGTAATGACTTTGCGAACCACCGTTAATCACTTATGCGACCTCTATAAATGACTTTGCCCAACAATTGAAATGACTTTGCCAACCACTATTAATCATTTATCCGACCTCTAAAAAAGACTTTGCCCAATTATTGAAATGACTTTGCCAACCACTGTTAATCATATATCCGACCTCTAAAAATGACTTTGCCCATCAATTGTAATGACTTTGCCCCCCACTGTTAATCACTTATCCGACCTCTAAAAATGACTTTGCCCAACAATTGTAATGACTTTGCCAACCACTGTTAATCATTTATCCGTCTACTTAAAAAGACTTTGTCCAAATATTATAATGACTTTGCCAACAAAAGTCAATCACTTATCCGACCTCTAAAAATCACTTTGCCCAACAATTGTAATGACTTTGCCAAACACTGTTAATCATTTATCCGACCTCTAAAAATGACTTTGCCCAACTATTGTTATGACTTTGCCAACCACTGTAAATCACTAATACGACCTCTTTAAATGACTTTACCCAACAATTGTTATGACTTTGCCAACCACTGTTAATCACTTATCCGACCTCTAAAAATGACTTTGCCCTACAATTGTAATGACTTTGCCCAACAATTGTAATGACTTTGCCCAACAATTGTAATGACTTGGCACAAATATTGTAATGACTTTGCCAACCAATGTTAATCACTTATCCGACCTCTATAAATGACTTTTTCAAACAATTGAAATTACTTTGCGAACCACTGTTAATTACTTATCCGACCTTAAAAAAAAGACTTTTCCCAACAATTGTTATTACATTGCAACTCACTGGTAATGACTTTCCCCACCACTGTTAATCACTTATCCGACCTCTAAAAATAAGTTTGCCCAACATTTGTAATGACTTTGCCAACCACTGTTAATCATTTATCCGACCTCTTAAAAAGACTTTGTCCAAATATTATAATGACTTTGCCCCACACTGTTAATCACTTATCCGACCTCTGAAAATGACTTTGCCCAATAATTGTAATGACTTTGCCAAATACTGGTAATGACTTTGCCCACTTCTGTTAATCACTTATACGACCTCTAAAAATGACTTTGCCCAACAATAGTAATGACTTTGCCAACCAAAGTTAATCACTTATCCGACCTCTAAAAATCACCTTGCCCAACAATTGTAATGACTTTGCCAAACACTGTTAATCATTTATCCGACCTCTAAAAATGACTTTCCCCAACTATTGTTATGACTTTGCCAACCACTGTTAATCACTAATACGACCTCTTTTAATGACTTTGCCCAACAATTGTTATGACTTTGCCAACCACTGTTAATCACTTATCCGACCTCTAAAAATGACTTTGCCCAACTATTGTAATGACTTTGCCCAACAATTGTAATGACTTTGCCCAACTATTGTAATGACTTGGCACAAATATTGTAATGACTTTGCCAACCACTGTTAATCATATATCCGTCCTCTAAAAATGACCTTGCCCAGCAATTGTAATGACTTTGCCAAACACTGTTAATCATTTATCCGACCTCTAAAAATGACTTTGCCCAACTATTGTTATGATTTTGCCAACCACTGTTAATCACTTATCCGACCTCTAAAAATGACTTTTTCAAACAATTGAAATTACTTTGCGAACCACTGTTAATTACTTATCCGACCTAAAAAAAAAGACTTTTCCCAACAATTGTTATTACTTTGCAACTCTTTGGTAATGAAATTGCCCACCACTGTTAATCACTTATCCGACCTCTAAAAATGAGTCTGCCCAACATTTGTAATGACTTTGCCAACCACTGTTAATCATTTATCCGACCTCTTAAAAAGACTTTGTCCAAATATTATAATGACTTTGCCAACCACTGTTAATCATATATCCATCCTCTAAAAATGACTTTGCCCAACAATTGTAATGACTTTGCCCAACTATTGTAATGACTTGGCACAAATATTGTAATGACTTTGCCAACCACTGTTAATCATATATCCGTCCTCTAAAAATGACCTTGCCCAGCAATTGTAATGACTTTGCCAAACACTGTTAATCATTTATCCGACCTCTAAAAATGACTTTGCCCAACTATTGTTATGATTTTGCCAACCAATGTTAATCACTTATCCGACCTCTAAAAATGACTTTTTCAAACAATTGAAATTACTTTGCGAACCACTGTTAATTACTTATCCGACCTAAAAAAAAGACTTTTCCCAACAATTGTTATTACTTTGCAACTCTTTGGTAATGAAATTGCCCACCACTGTTAATCACTTATCCGACCTCTAAAAATGAGTTTGCCCAACAATTGTAATGACTTTGACCCACACTGTTAATCACTTATCCGACCTCTAAAAATGACTTTGCCCAACAATTGTAATGACTTTGCCAAATACTGGTAATGACTTTGCCCACCACTGTTAATCACTTATCCGACCTCTAAAAATGACTTTGCCCAACTATTGTAATGACTTTGCTCAACAATTGTAATGACTTTGCCCAACTATTGTAATGACTTGGCACAAATATTGTAATGACTTTGCCAACCACTGTTAATCATTTATCCGACCTCTTAAAAAGACTTTGTCCAAATATTATAATAACTTTGCCAACCACTGTTAATCATATATCCGTCCTCTAAAAATGACTTTGCCCAACAATTGTAATGACTTTGCCCCACACTGTTAATCACTTATCCGACCTCTAAAAATGACTTTGCACAATAATTGTAATGACTTTGCCAACCAAAGTTAATCACTTATCCGACCTCTAAAAATCGCCTTGCCCAACAATTGTAATGACTTTGCCAAACACTGTTAATCATTTATCCGACCTCTAAAAATGACTTTGCCCAACTATTGTTATGACTTTGCCAACCACTGTTAATCACTTATCCGACCTCTAAAAATGACTTTTTCAAGCAATTGAAATTACTTTGCGAACCACTGTTAATTACTTATCAGATCTTAAAAAAAAGACTTTTCCCAACAATTGTTATTACTTTGCAACTCACTGGTAATGACATTGCCCACCACTGTTAATCACTTATCCGACCTCTAAAAATGAGTTTGCCTAACATTTGTAATGACTTTGCCAACCACTGTTAATCATTTATCCGACCTCTTAAAAAGACTTTGTCCAAATATTATAATGACTTTGCCAACCACTGTAAATCATATATCCATCCTCTAAAAATGAATTTGCCCAACAATTGTAATGACTTTGACCCACACTGTTAATCACTTATCCGACCTCTAAAAATGACTTTGCCCAACATTTGTAATGACTTTGCCAACCACTGTTAATCATTTATCCGACCTCTTAAAAAGACTTTGTCCAAATATTATAATGACTTTGCCAACCACTGTAAATCATATATCCATCCTCTAAAAATGAATTTGCCCAACAATTGTAATGACTTTGACCCACACTGTTAATCACTTATCCGACCTCTAAAAATGACTTTGCCCAACAATTGTAATGACTTTGCCAAATACTGGTAATGACTTTGCCCACCACTGTTAATCACTTATCCGACCTCTAAAAATGACTTTGCCCAACTATTGTAATGACTTTGCCAACCACTGTTAATCACTAATACGACCTCTTTAAATGACCTTGCCCAACAATTGTTATGACTTTGCCAACCACTGTTAATCACTTATCCGACCTCTAAAAAAGACTTTGCCCAACAATTGTAATGACTTTTCCCAACAATTGTAATGACTTTGCCCAACAATTGTAATGACTTGGCACAAATATTGTAATGACTTTGCCAACCAATGTAAATCACTTATCCGACCTCTAAAAATGTCTTTTTCAAACAATTGAAATTACTTTGCGAACCACTGGTAATGACTTTCCCCACCATTGTTAATCACTTATTCGACCTCTAAAAATGAGTTTGCCCAACATTTGTAATGACTTTTCCAACTACCCTTAATTACTTATCCGACCTTAAAAAAAAGACTTTGTCCAAATATTATAATGACTTTGCCAACCACTGTTAATCATATATCCGTCCTCTAAAAATGACTTTGCCCAACAATTGTAATGACTTTGCCCCACACTGTTAATCACTTATCCGACCTCTAAAAATGACTTTGCCCAACAATTGTAATGACTTTGCCAACCAAAGTTAATCACTTATCCGACCTCTAAAAATCACTTTGCCCAACAATTGTAATGACTTTGCCAAACACTGTTAATCACTTATCCGACCTCTAAAAATGACTTTGCCCAACAATAGTAATGACTGTGCCAACCAAAGTTAATCATTTATCCGACCTCTTAAAAAGACTTTGTCCAAATATTATAATGACTTTGCCAACCACTGTTAATCACTTATCCGACCTCTAAAAATGGCTTTGCCCAACAATTGTAATGACTTTGCCAAATACTGGTAATGACTTTGCCCACCACTGTTAATCACTTATCCGTCCTCTAAAAATGACTTTGCCCAACAATAGTAATGACTTTGCCAACCAAAGTTAATCACTTATCCGACCTTTAAAAATCACTTTGCCCAACAATTGTAATGACTTTGCCAAACACTGTTAATCATTTATCCGACCTCTAAAAATGACTTTGCCCAACTATTGTTATGACTTTGCCAACCACTGTTAATCACTTATCCGACCTCTAAAAATGACTTTGAACAACAATTGTAATGACTTTGCCCAACAATTGTAATGACTTGGCACAAATATTGTAATGACTTTTCCAACCACTGTTAATCACTTATCCGACCTCTAAAAATGACTTTGCCCAACAATTGGAATGACTTTGCCATACACTGGTAATGACTTTGCCAACCACTGTTAATCACTTATCCGACCTCTAAAAATGACTTTGCCCAACAATTGTAATGACTTTGCCAACCACTGTTAATCACTTATCCGACCTCTAAAAATGACTTTGCCCAATAATTCTAATGACTTTGCCATACACTGGTAATGACTTTGCCAACCACTGTTGATTACTTATCCGACCTCTAAAAATGACTTTGCCCAACAATTGTAATGACTTTGCCAACCACTGTTAATCACTTATCCGACCTCTAAAAATGACTTTGCCCAACAATTGTAATGACTTTGCCACCCACTGTTAATCACTTATCCGACCTCTATAAATGACTTTGCCGACCACTATTAATCATTTATCCGACCTCTAAAAAAGACTTTGCCCAACTATTGTTATGACTTTGCCAACCACTGTTAATCACTTATCCGACCTCTAAAAATGACTTTGAACAACAATTGTAATGACTTTGCCCAACAATTGTAATGACTTGGCACAAATATTGTAATGACTTTTCCAACCACTGTTAATCACTTATCCGACCTCTAAAAATGACTTTGCCCAACAATTGGAATGACTTTGCCATACACTGGTAATGACTTTGCCAACCACTGTTAATCACTTATCCGACCTCTAAAAATGACTTTGCCCAACAATTGTAATGACTTTGCCACCCACTGTTAATCACTTATCCGACCTCTAAAAATGACTTTGCCCAATAATTCTAATGACTTTGCCATACACTGGTAATGACTTTGCCAACCACTATTAATCATATATCCGACCTCTAAAAATGACTTTGCCCAACAATTGTAATGACTTTGCCCAACAATTGTAATGACTTGGCACAACAATTGTAATGACTTTGCCAACCAATGTTAATCACTTTACCGACCTCTAAAAATGACTTTTTCAAACTATTGAAATTACTTTGCGAACCACTGTTAATCACTTATCCGACCTAAAAAAAAAGACTTTTCCCAACAATTGTTTTTACTTTGCAAACCACTGGTAATGACTTTGCCCACCACTGTTAATCACTTATCCGACCTCTATAAATGACTTTGCCCAACAATTGAAATGACTTTGCCAACCACTGTTAATCACTTATCCGACCTCTAAAAATGACTTTGCCCAACAATTGTAATGACTTTGCCACCCACTGTTAATCACTTATCCGACCTCTAAAAATGACTTTGCCCAATAATTCTAATGACTTTGCCATACACTGGTAATGACTTTGCCAACCACTGTTAATCACTTATCCGACCTTTAAAAATGACTTTGCCCAACAATTGTAATGACTTTGCCACCCACTGTTAATCACTTATCCGACCTCTATAAATGACTTTGCCAACCACTATTAATCATTTATCCGACCTCTAAAAAAGACTTTGCCCAACTATTGTAATGACTTTGCCAACCACTGTTAATCATATATCCGACCTCTAAAAATGACTTTGCCCAACAATTGTAATGACTTTGCCCAACAATTGTAATGACTTGGCACAACAATTGTAATGACTTTGCCAACAAATGTTAATCACTTTACCGACCTCTAAAAATGACTTTTTCAAACTATTGAAATTACTTTGCGAACCACTGTTAATCACTTATCCGACCTAAAAAAAAAGACTTTTCCCAACAATTGTTTTTACTTTGCAAACCACTGGTAATGACTTTGCCCACCACTGTTAATCACTTATCCGACCTCTATAAATGACTTTGCCCAACTATTGTTATGACTTTGCCAACCCATGTTAATCACTTATCCGACCTCTAAAAATGACTTTGAACAACAATTGCAATGACTTTGCCCAACAATTGTAATGACTTGGCACAAATATTGTAATGACTTTGCCAACCAATGTTAATCACTTATCCGACCTCTAAAAATGACTTTTTCAAACAATTGAACTTACTTTGCGAACCACTGTTAATTACTTATCCGACCTTAAAAAAAAGACTTTTCCCAACAATTGTTATTACTTTGCAACTCACTGTTAATGACTTTCCCCACCACTGTTAATCACTTATCCGACCGCTAAAAATCAATTTGCCCAACATTTGTAATGACTTTTCCAACCACTGTTAATCACTTATCCGACCTCTAAAAATGACTTTGCCCAACAATTGGAATGACTTTGCCATACACTGGTAATGACTTTGCCAACCACTGTTAATCACTTATCCGACCTCTAAAAATGACTTTGCCCAACAATTGTAATGACTTTGCCACCCACTGTTAATCACTTATCCGACCTCTAAAAATGACTTTGCCCAATAATTCTAATGACTTTGCCATACACTGGTAATGACTTTGCCAACCACTGTTGATCACTTATCCGACCTCTAAAAATGACTTTGCCCAACAATTGTAATGACTTTGCCAACCACTGTTAATCATATATCCGACCTCTAAAAATGACTTTGCCCAACAATTGTAATGACTTTGCCCAACAATTGTAATGACTTGGCACAACAATTGTAATGACTTTGCCAACCAATGTTAATCACTTTACCGACCTCTAAAAATGACTTTTTCAAACTTTTGAAATTACTTTGCGAACCACTGTTAATCACTTATCCGACCTAAAAAAAAAGACTTTTCCCAACAATTGTTTTTACTTTGCAAACCACTGGTAATGACTTTGCCCACCACTGTTAATCACTTATCCGACCTCTATAAATGACTTTGCCCAACAATTGAAATGACTTTGCCAACCACTATTAATCATTTATCCGACCTCTAAAAAAGACTTTGCCCAATTATTGTAATGACTTTGCCAACCACTGTTAATCATATATCCGACCTCTAAAAATGACTTTGCCCAACAATTGTAATGACTTTGCCACCCACTGTTAATCACTTATCCGACCTCTATAAATGACTTTGCCAACCACTATAAATCATTTATCCGACCTCTAAAAAAGACTTTGCCCAACTATTGTAATGACTTTGCCAACCACTGTTAATCATATATCCGACCTCTAAAAATGACTTTGCCCAACAATTGTAATGACTTTGCCCAACAATTGTAATGACTTGGCACAACAATTGTAATGACTTTGCCAACCAATGTTAATCACTTTACCGACCTCTAAAAATGACTTTTTCAAACTTTTGAAATTACTTTGCGAACCACTGTTAATCACTTATCCGACCTAAAAAAAAAGACTTTTCCCAACAATTGTTTTTACTTTGCAAACCACTGGTAATGACTTTGCCCACCACTGTTAATCACTTATCCGACCTCTATAAATGACTTTGCCCAACTATTGTTATGACTTTGCCAACCCATGTTAATCACTTATCCGACCTCTAAAAATGACTTTGAAAAACAATTGTAATGACTTTGCCCAACAATTGTAATGACTTGGCACAAATATTGTAATGACTTTGCCAACCAATGTTAATCACTTTACCGACCTCTAAAAATGACTTTTTCAAACTATTGAAATTACTTTGCGAACCACTGTTAATCACTTATCCGACCTAAAAAAAAAGACTTTTCCCAACAATTGTTTTTACTTTGCAAACCACTGGTAATGACTTTGCCCACCACTGTTAATCACTTATCCGACCTCTATAAATGACTTTGCCAAACAATTGAAATGACTTTGCCAACCACTATTAATCATTTATCCGACCTCTAAAAAAGACTTTGCCCAATTATTGTAATGACTTTGCCAACCACTGTTAATCATATATCCGACCTCTGAAAATGACTATGCCCATCAATTGTAATGACTTTGCCCCCCACTGTTAATCACTTATCCGACCTCTAAAAATGACTTTGCCCAACAATTGTAATGACTTTGCCACCCACTGTTAATCACTTATCCGACCTCTATAAATGACTTTGCCAACCACTATTAATCATTTATCCGACCTCTAAAAAAGACTTTGCCCAACTATTGTAATGACTTTGCCAACCACTGTTAATCATATATCCGACCTCTAAAAATGACTTTGCCCAACAATTGTAATGACTTTGCCCAACAATTGTAATGACTTGGCACAACAATTGTAATGACTTTGCCAACAAATGTTAATCACTTTACCGACCTCTAAAAATGACTTTTTCAAACTATTGAAATTACTTTGCGAACCACTGTTAATCACTTATCCGACCTAAAAAAAAAGACTTTTCCCAACAATTGTTTTTACTTTGCAAACCACTGGTAATGACTTTGCCCACCACTGTTAATCACTTATCCGACCTCTATAAATGACTTTGCCCAACTATTGTTATGACTTTGCCAACCCATGTTAATCACTTATCCGACCTCTAAAAATGACTTTGAACAACAATTGCAATGACTTTGCCCAACAATTGTAATGACTTGGCACAAATATTGTAATGACTTTGCCAACCAATGTTAATCACTTATCCGACCTCTAAAAATGACTTTTTCAAACAATTGAACTTACTTTGCGAACCACTGTTAATTACTTATCCGACCTTAAAAAAAAGACTTTTCCCAACAATTGTTATTACTTTGCAACTCACTGTTAATGACTTTCCCCACCACTGTTAATCACTTATCCGACCGCTAAAAATCAATTTGCCCAACATTTGTAATGACTTTTCCAACCACTGTTAATCACTTATCCGACCTCTAAAAATGACTTTGCCCAACAATTGGAATGACTTTGCCATACACTGGTAATGACTTTGCCAACCACTGTTAATCACTTATCCGACCTCTAAAAATGACTTTGCCCAACAATTGTAATGACTTTGCCACCCACTGTTAATCACTTATCCGACCTCTAAAAATGACTTTGCCCAATAATTCTAATGACTTTGCCATACACTGGTAATGACTTTGCCAACCACTGTTGATCACTTATCCGACCTCTAAAAATGACTTTGCCCAACAATTGTAATGACTTTGCCAACCACTGTTAATCATATATCCGACCTCTAAAAATGACTTTGCCCAACAATTGTAATGACTTTGCCCAACAATTGTAATGACTTGGCACAACAATTGTAATGACTTTGCCAACCAATGTTAATCACTTTACCGACCTCTAAAAATGACTTTTTCAAACTTTTGAAATTACTTTGCGAACCACTGTTAATCACTTATCCGACCTAAAAAAAAAGACTTTTCCCAACAATTGTTTTTACTTTGCAAACCACTGGTAATGACTTTGCCCACCACTGTTAATCACTTATCCGACCTCTATAAATGACTTTGCCCAACAATTGAAATGACTTTGCCAACCACTATTAATCATTTATCCGACCTCTAAAAAAGACTTTGCCCAATTATTGTAATGACTTTGCCAACCACTGTTAATCATATATCCGACCTCTAAAAATGACTATGCCCATCAATTGTAATGACTTTGCCCCCCACTGTTAATCACTTATCCGACCTCTAAAAATGACTTTGCCCAACAATTGTAATGACTTTGCCACCCACTGTTAATCACTTATCCGACCTCTATAAATGACTTTGCCAACCACTATAAATCATTTATCCGACCTCTAAAAAAGACTTTGCCCAACTATTGTAATGACTTTGCCAACCACTGTTAATCATATATCCGACCTCTAAAAATGACTTTGCCCAACAATTGTAATGACTTTGCCCAACAATTGTAATGACTTGGCACAACAATTGTAATGACTTTGCCAACCAATGTTAATCACTTTACCGACCTCTAAAAATGACTTTTTCAAACTTTTGAAATTACTTTGCGAACCACTGTTAATCACTTATCCGACCTAAAAAAAAAGACTTTTCCCAACAATTGTTTTTACTTTGCAAACCACTGGTAATGACTTTGCCCACCACTGTTAATCACTTATCCGACCTCTATAAATGACTTTGCCCAACTATTGTTATGACTTTGCCAACCCATGTTAATCACTTATCCGACCTCTAAAAATGACTTTGAAAAACAATTGTAATGACTTTGCCCAACAATTGTAATGACTTGGCACAAATATTGTAATGACTTTGCCAACCAATGTTAATCACTTTACCGACCTCTAAAAATGACTTTTTCAAACTATTGAAATTACTTTGCGAACCACTGTTAATCACTTATCCGACCTAAAAAAAAAGACTTTTCCCAACAATTGTTTTTACTTTGCAAACCACTGGTAATGACTTTGCCCACCACTGTTAATCACTTATCCGACCTCTATAAATGACTTTGCCAAACAATTGGAATGACTTTGCCATACACTGGTAATGACTTTGCCAACCACTGTTAATCACTTATCCGACCTCTAAAAATGACTTTGAAAAACAATTGTAATGACTTTGCCCAACAATTGTAATGACTTGGCACAAATATTGTAATGACTTTGCCAACCAATGTTAATCACTTTACCGACCTCTAAAAATGACTTTTTCAAACTATTGAAATTACTTTGCGAACCACTGTTAATCACTTATCCGACCTAAAAAAAAAGACTTTTCCCAACAATTGTTTTTACTTTGCAAACCACTGGTAATGACTTTGCCCACCACTGTTAATCACTTATCCGACCTCTATAAATGACTTTGCCAAACAATTGAAATGACTTTGCCAACCACTATTAATCATTTATCCGACCTCTAAAAAGACTTTGCCCAATTATTGTAATGACTTTGCCAACCACTGTTAATCATATATCCGACCTCTGAAAATGACTATGCCCATCAATTGTAATGACTTTGCCACCCACTGTTAATCACTTATCCGACCTCTATAAATGACTTTGCCAACCACTATTAATCATTTATCCGACCTCTAAAAAAGACTTTGCCCAACTATTGTAATGACTTTGCCAACCACTGTTAATCATATATCCGACCTCTAAAAATGACTTTGCCCAACAATTGTAATGACTTTGCCCAACAATTGTAATGACTTGGCACAACAATTGTAATGACTTTGCCAACAAATGTTAATCACTTTACCGACCTCTAAAAATGACTTTTTCAAACTATTGAAATTACTTTGCGAACCACTGTTAATCACTTATCCGACCTAAAAAAAAAGACTTTTCCCAACAATTGTTTTTACTTTGCAAACCACTGGTAATGACTTTGCCCACCACTGTTAATCACTTATCCGACCTCTATAAATGACTTTGCCCAACTATTGTTATGACTTTGCCAACCCATGTTAATCACTTATCCGACCTCTAAAAATGACTTTGAACAACAATTGCAATGACTTTGCCCAACAATTGTAATGACTTGGCACAAATATTGTAATGACTTTGCCAACCAATGTTAATCACTTATCCGACCTCTAAAAATGACTTTTTCAAACAATTGAACTTACTTTGCGAACCACTGTTAATTACTTATCCGACCTTAAAAAAAAGACTTTTCCCAACAATTGTTATTACTTTGCAACTCACTGTTAATGACTTTCCCCACCACTGTTAATCACTTATCCGACCGCTAAAAATCAATTTGCCCAACATTTGTAATGACTTTTCCAACCACTGTTAATCACTTATCCGACCTCTAAAAATGACTTTGCCCAACAATTGGAATGACTTTGCCATACACTGGTAATGACTTTGCCAACCACTGTTAATCACTTATCCGACCTCTAAAAATGACTTTGCCCAACAATTGTAATGACTTTGCCACCCACTGTTAATCACTTATCCGACCTCTAAAAATGACTTTGCCCAATAATTCTAATGACTTTGCCATACACTGGTAATGACTTTGCCAACCACTGTTGATCACTTATCCGACCTCTAAAAATGACTTTGCCCAACAATTGTAATGACTTTGCCAACCACTGTTAATCATATATCCGACCTCTAAAAATGACTTTGCCCAACAATTGTAATGACTTTGCCCAACAATTGTAATGACTTGGCACAACAATTGTAATGACTTTGCCAACCAATGTTAATCACTTTACCGACCTCTAAAAATGACTTTTTCAAACTTTTGAAATTACTTTGCGAACCACTGTTAATCACTTATCCGACCTAAAAAAAAGACTTTTCCCAACAATTGTTTTTACTTTGCAAACCACTGGTAATGACTTTGCCCACCACTGTTAATCACTTATCCGACCTCTATAAATGACTTTGCCCAACAATTGAAATGACTTTGCCAACCACTATTAATCATTTATCCGACCTCTAAAAAAGACTTTGCCCAATTATTGTAATGACTTTGCCAACCACTGTTAATCATATATCCGACCTCTAAAAATGACTATGCCCATCAATTGTAATGACTTTGCCCCCCACTGTTAATCACTTATCCGACCTCTAAAAATGACTTTGCCCAACAATTGTAATGACTTTGCCACCCACTGTTAATCACTTATCCGACCTCTATAAATGACTTTGCCAACCACTATAAATCATTTATCCGACCTCTAAAAAAGACTTTGCCCAACTATTGTAATGACTTTGCCAACCACTGTTAATCATATATCCGACCTCTAAAAATGACTTTGCCCAACAATTGTAATGACTTTGCCCAACAATTGTAATGACTTGGCACAACAATTGTAATGACTTTGCCAACCAATGTTAATCACTTTACCGACCTCTAAAAATGACTTTTTCAAACTTTTGAAATTACTTTGCGAACCACTGTTAATCACTTATCCGACCTAAAAAAAAAGACTTTTCCCAACAATTGTTTTTACTTTGCAAACCACTGGTAATGACTTTGCCCACCACTGTTAATCACTTATCCGACCTCTATAAATGACTTTGCCCAACTATTGTTATGACTTTGCCAACCCATGTTAATCACTTATCCGACCTCTAAAAATGACTTTGAAAAACAATTGTAATGACTTTGCCCAACAATTGTAATGACTTGGCACAAATATTGTAATGACTTTGCCAACCAATGTTAATCACTTTACCGACCTCTAAAAATGACTTTTTCAAACTATTGAAATTACTTTGCGAACCACTGTTAATCACTTATCCGACCTAAAAAAAAGACTTTTCCCAACAATTGTTTTTACTTTGCAAACCACTGGTAATGACTTTGCCCACCACTGTTAATCACTTATCCGACCTCTATAAATGACTTTGCCAAACAATTGAAATGACTTTGCCAACCACTATTAATCATTTATCCGACCTCTAAAAAGACTTTGCCCAATTATTGTAATGACTTTGCCAACCACTGTTAATCATATATCCGACCTCTGAAAATGACTATGCCCATCAATTGTAATGACTTTGCCCCCCACTGTTAATCACTTATCCGACCTCTAAAAATGACTTTGCCCAACAATTGTAATGACTTTGCCACCCACTGTTAATCACTTATCCGACCTCTATAAATGACTTTGCCAACCACTATTAATCATTTATCCGACCTCTAAAAAAGACTTTGCCCAACTATTGTAATGACTTTGCCAACCACTGTTAATCATATATCCGACCTCTAAAAATGACTTTGCCCAACAATTGTAATGACTTTGCCCAACAATTGTAATGACTTGGCACAACAATTGTAATGACTTTGCCAACCAATGTTAATCACTTTACCGACCTCTAGAAATGACTTTTTCAAACTATTGAAATTACTTTGCGAACCACTGTTAATCACTTATCCGACCTAAAAAAAAAGACTTTTCCCAACAATTGTTTTTACTTTGCAAACCACTGGTAATGACTTTGCCCACCACTGTTAATCACTTATCCGACCTCTATAAATGACTTTGCCCAACTATTGTTATGACTTTGCCAACCCATGTTAATCACTTATCCGACCTCTAAAAATGACTTTGAACAACAATTGTAATGACTTTGCCCAACAATTGTAATGACTTGGCACAAATATTGTAATGACTTTGCCAACCAATGTTAATCACTTATCCAACCTCTAAAAATGACTTTTTCAAACAATTGAACTTACTTTGCGAACCACTGTTAATTACTTATCCGACCTTAAAAAAAAGACTTTTCCCAACAATTGTTATTACTTTGCAACTCACTGTTAATGACTTTCCCCACCACTGTTAATCACTTATCCGACCGCTAAAAATCAATTTGCCCAACATTTGTAATGACTTTTCCAACCACTGTTAATCACTTATCCGACCTCTAAAAATGACTTTGCCCAACAATTGGAATGACTTTGCCATACACTGGTAATGACTTTGCCAACCACTGTTAATCACTTATCCGACCTCTAAAAATGACTTTGCCCAACAATTGTAATGACTTTGCCACCCACTGTTAATCACTTATCCGACCTCTAAAAATGACTTTGCCCAATAATTCTAATGACTTTGCCATACACTGGTAATGACTTTGCCAACCACTGTTGATCACTTATCCGACCTCTAAAAATGACTTTGCCCAACAATTGTAATGACTTTGCCAACCACTGTTAATCACTTATCCGACCTCTAAAAATGACTTTGCCCAACAATTGTAATGACTTTGCCACCCACTGTTAATCACTTATCCGACCTTTATAAATGACTTTGCCAACCACTATTAATCATTTATCCGACCTCTAAAAAAGACTTTGCCCAACTATTGTAATGACTTTGCCAACCACTGTTAATCATATATCCGACCTCTAAAAATGACTTTGCCCAACAATTGTAATGACTTTGCCCAACAATTGTAATGACTTGGCACAACAATTGTAATGACTTTGCCAACCAATGTTAATCACTTTACCGACCTCTAAAAATGACTTTTTCAAACTATTGAAATTACTTTGCGAACCACTGTTAATCACTTATCCGACCTAAAAAAAAAGACTTTTCCCAACAATTGTTTTTACTTTGCAAACCACTGTTAATCACTTATCCGACCTCTATAAATGACTTTGCCCAACAATTGAAATGACTTTGCCAACCACTATTAATCATTTATCCGACCTCTAAAAAAGACTTTGCCCAATTATTGTAATGACTTTGCCAACCACTGTTAATCATATATCCGACCTCTAAAAATGACTATGCCCATCAATTGTAATGACTTTGCCCCCCACTGTTAGTCACTTATCCGACCTCTAAAAATGACTTTGCCCAACAATTGTAATGACTTTGCCAAACACTCGTATTGACTTTGCCCACAACTGTTTATCACTTATCCGACCTCTAAAAATGACATTGCCCAACAATTGTAATGACTTTGCCAACCACAGTTAATCACTTATCCGACCTCTAAAAATGACTTTGCCCAACAATTGTAAGACTTTGCCATTCACTGTTGATCATTTATCCGACCTCTAAAAATGACTTTGCCCAACTATTGTTATGACTTTGCCAATCACTGTTAATCACTAATTCATCCTCTTTAAATGACTTTGCCCAAAAATTGTAATGACTTTGCCAACCACTGTTAATCATTTATCCGACCTCTAAAAAAGACTTTGCCCAACAATTGTAATGACTTTGCCAACCACTGTTAATCACTTATCCAACCTCTAAAAATGACTCTGCCCAACACTGGTAATGACTTTGCCCACCACTGTTAATCACTTATCCGACCTCTAAAAATGAGTTTGCCCAACATTTGTAATGACTTTGCCAACCACTGTTAATCATTTATCCGACCTCTTAAAAAGACTTTGCCAAAATATTATAATGACTTTGCCAACCACTGTAAATCATATATCCGTCCTCTAAAAATGACTTTGCCAAACAATTGTTATGACTTTGCCAACCACTGTTAATCACTTATCCGATCTCTAAAAATGACTTTGCCCAACAATTGTAATGACTTTGCCAAACACTGTTAATTACTAATACGACCTCTTTAAATGACTTTGCCCAACAATTGTTATGACTTTGCCAACCACTGTTAATCACTTAACCGACCTCTAAAAATGACTTTGCCCAACAATTGTAATGACTTTGCCAAACAATTGTTATGACTTTGCCCAACAATTGTAATGACTTTGCCCAACAATTGGAATGACTTTACCAAACACTGGTAATGACTTTGCCCACCACTTTTTATCACTTATCCGACCTCTAAAAATGACATTGCCCAACAATTGTAATGACTTTGCCAAGCACAGTTAATCACTTATCTGACCTCTAAAAATGACTTTGCCCAACAATTGTAAGACTTTGCCAACCACTGTTAATCATTTATCCGACCTCTAAAAATGACTTTGCCCAACTATTGTTATGACTTTGCCAATCACTGTTAATCACTAATACGACCTCTTTAAATGACTTTGCCCAACAATTGTAATGACTTTGCTAAACACTGTTAATCATTTATCCGACCTCTTAAAAAGACTTTGCCCAACAATTGTAATGACTTTGCCAACCACTGTTAATCACTTATCCGACCGCTAAAAATGACTTTGCCCAACACTGGAAATGACTTTGCTCACCACTGTTAATCACTTATCCGACCTCTAAAAATGAGTTTGCCCAACATTTGTAATGACTTTGCCAACCACTGTTAATCATTTATCCGACCTCTTAAAAAGACTTTGCCCAACAATTGTAATGACTTTGCCAAACACTGTTAATTACTAATACGACCTCTTTAAATGACTTTGCCCAACAATTGTTATGACTTTGCCAACCACTGTTAATCACTTAACCGACCTCTAAAAATGACTTTGCCCAACAATTGTAATGACTTTGCCAAACAATTGTTATGACTTTGCCCAACAATTGTAATGACTTTGCCCAACAATTGGAATGACTTTACCAAACACTGGTAATGACTTTGCCCACCACTGTTTATCACTTATCCGACCTCTAAAAATGACATTGCCCAACAATTGTAATGACTTTGCCAAGCACAGTTAATCACTTATCCGACCTCTAAAAATGACTTTGCCCAACAATTGTAAGACTTTGCCAACCACTGTTAATCATTTATCCGACCTCTAAAAATGACTTTGCCCAACTATTGTTATGACTTTGCCAATCACTGTTAATCACTAATACGACCTCTTTAAATGACTTTGCCCAACAATTGTAATGACTTTGCTAAACACTGTTAATCATTTATCCGACCTCTAAAAAAGACTTTGCCCAACAATTGTAATGACTTTGCCAACCACTGTTAATCACTTATCCGACCGCTAAAAATGACTTTGCCCAACACTGGAAATGACTTTGCCAACCACTGTTAATCATTTATCCGACCTCTTAAAAAGACTTTGCCCAACAATTGTAATGACTCTGCCCAACAATTGTAATGACTTGGCACAATAATTGTAATGACTTTGCCAACCAATGTTAATCAATTTACCGACCTCTAAAAATGACTTTTTCAAACTATTGAAATTACTTTGCGAACCACTGTAAATCACTTATTCGACCTAAAAAAAAGACTTTTCCCAACAATTGTTTTTACTTTGCAAACCACTGGTAATGACTTTGCCCACCACTGTTAATCACTTATCCGACCTCTATAAATGACTTTGCCAAACAATTGAAATGACTTTGCCAAACACTATTAATCATTTATCCGACCTCTAAAAAGGACTTTGCCCAATTATTGTAATGACTTTGCCAACCACTGTTAATCATATATCCGACCTCAAAAAATGACTATGCCCATCAATTGTAATGACTTTGCCCCCCACTGTTAATCACTTATCCGACCTCTAAAAATGACTTTGCCCAACAATTGTAATGACTTTGCCAAACACTCGTAATGACTTTTGCTACCACTGTTTATCACTTATCCGACCTCTAAAAATGACATTGCCCAAAAATTGTAATGACTTTGCCAACCACAGTTAATCACTTATCCGACCTCTAAAAATGACTTTGCCCAACAATTGTAAGACTTTGCCAACCACTGTTAATCATTTATCCGACCTCTAAAAATGACTTTGCCCAACTATTGTTATGACTTTGCCAATCACAGTTAATCACTAATTCGACCTCTTTAAATGACTTTGCCCAACAATTGTAATGACTTTGCCAACCACTGTTAATCATTTTTCCGACCTCTAAAAAAGACTTTGCCCAACAATTGTAATGACTTTGCCAACCACTGTTAATCACTTATCCGACCTCTAAAAATGACTTTGCCCAACACTGGTAATGACTTTGCCCACCACTGTTAATCACTAATACGACCTCTAAAAATGAGTTTGCCCAACATTTGTAATGACTTTGCCAACCACTGTTAATCATTTATCCGACCTCTTAAAAAGACTTTGCCCAAATATTATAATGACTTTGCAAACCACTGTTAATCATATATCCGTCCTCTAAAAATGACTTAGCCCAACAATTGTAATGACTTTGCCCCCCACTGTTAATAACTTATCCGATCTCTAAAAATGACTTTGCCCAACAATTGTAATTACTTTGCCAAACACTGTTAATCATTTATCCGACCTCTAAAAATGACTTTGCCCAACTATTGTTATGACTTTGCCAACCACTGTTAATCAGTTAACCGACCTCTAAAAATGACTTTGCCCAACAATTGTAATGACTTTGCCAAACAATTGTAATGACTTTGCCCAACAATTGTAATGACTTTGCCCAACAATTGTAATGACTTTACCAAACACTGGTAATGACTTTGCCAATCACTGTTAATCACTAATACGACCTCTTTAAATGACTTTTCCCAACAATTGTAATGACTTTGCCAACCACTGTTAATCATTTATCCGACCTCTAAAAAAGACTTTGCCCAACAATTGTAATGACTTTGCCAAACACTGTTAATCACTAATACGACCTCTTTAAATGACTTTGACCAACAATTGTTATGACTTTGCCAACCACTGTTATTCAGTTAACCGACCTCTAAAAATGACTTTGCCCAACAATTGTAATGACTTTGCCAAACAATTGTAATGACTTTGCCCAACAATTGTAATGACTTTGCCCAACAATTGTAATGACTTTACCAAACACTGGTAATGACTTTGCCCACCACTGTTTATCACTTATCCGACCTCTAAAAATGACATTGCCCAACAATTGTAATGACTTTGCCAAGCACAGTTAATCACTTATCCGACCTCTAAAAATGACTTTGCCCAACAATTGTAAGACTTTGCCAACCACTGTTAATCATTTATCCGACCTCTAAAAATGACTTTGCCCAACTATTGTTATGACTTTGCCAACCACTGTTAATCATTTATCCGACCTCTAAAAAGACTTTGCCCAACAATTGTAATGACTTTGCCAACCACTGTTAATCACTTATCCGACCTCTAAAAATGACTTTGCCCAACACTGGTAATGACTTTGCCCACCACTGTTAATCACTTATCCGACCTCTAAAAATGACTTTGCCCAACAATTGTAATTACTTTGCCAAACACTGTTAATCATTTATCCGACCTCTAAAAATGACTTTGCCCAACTATTGTTATGACTTTGCCAATCACTGTAAATCACTAATACGACCTCTTTAAATGACTTTTCCCAACAATTGTAATGACTTTGCCAACCACTGTTAATCATTTATCCGACCTCTAAAAAAGACTTTGCCCAACAATTGTAATGACTTTGCCAAACACTGTTAATCACTAATACGACCTCTTTAAATGACTTTGACCAACAATTGTTATGACTTTGCCAACCACTGTTATTCAGTTAACCGACCTCTAAAAATGACTTTGCCCAACAATTGTAATGACTTTGCCAAACAATTGTAATGACTTTGCCCAACAATTGTAATGACTTTGCCCAACAATTGTAATGACTTTACCAAACACTGGTAATGACTTTGCCCACCACTGTTTATCACTTATCCGACCTCTAAAAATGACATTGCCCAACAATTGTAATGACTTTGCCAAGCACAGTTAATCACTTATCCGACCTCTAAAAATGACTTTGCCCAACAATTGTAAGACTTTGCCAACCACTGTTAATCATTTATCCGACCTCTAAAAATGACTTTGCCCAACTATTGTTATGACTTTGCCAACCACTGTTAATCATTTATCCGACCTCTAAAAAAGACTTTGCCCAACAATTGTAATGACTTTGCCAACCACTGTTAATCACTTATCCGACCTCTAAAAATGACTTTGCCCAACACTGGTAATGACTTTGCCCACCACTGTTAATCACTTATCCGACCTCTAAAAATGACTTTGCCCAACAATTGTAATTACTTTGCCAAACACTGTTAATCATTTATCCGACCTCTAAAAATGACTTTGCCCAACTATTGTTATGACTTTGCCAATCACTGTAAATCACTAATACGACCTCTTTAAATGACTTTTCCCAACAATTGTAATGACTTTGCCAACCACTGTTAATCATTTATCCGACCTCTAAAAAAGACTTTGCCCAACAATTGTAATGACTTTGCCAAACACTGTTAATCACTTATCCGACCTCTAAAAATGACATTGCCCAACAATTGTAATGACTTTGCCAAGCACAGTTAATCACTTATCCGACCTCTAAAAATGACTTTGCCCAACAATTGTAAGACTTTGCCAACCACTGTTAATCATTTATCCGACCTCTAAAAATGACTTTGCCCAACTATTGTTATGACTTTGCCAACCACTGTTAATCATTTATCCGACCTCTAAAAAAGACTTTGCCCAACAATTGTAATGACTTTGCCAACCACTGTTAATCACTTATCCGACCTCTAAAAATGAGTTTGCCCAACATTTGTAATGACTTTGCCAACCACTGTTAATCATTTATCCGACCTCTTAAAAAGACTTTGCCCAACAATTGTAATGACTTTGCCCAACAATTGTAATGACTTGGCACAACAATTGTAATGACTTTGCCAACCAATGTTAATCAATTTACCGACCTCTAAAAATGACTTTTTCAAACTATTGAAATTACTTTGCGAACCACTGTAAATCACTTATTCGACCTAAAAAAAAGACTTTTCCCAACAATTGTTTTTACTTTGCAAACCACTGGTAATGACTTTGCCCACCACTGTTAATCACTTATCCGACCTCTATAAATGACTTTGCCAAACAATTGAAATGACTTTGCCAACCACTATTAATCATTTATCCGACCTCAAAAAAAGACTTTGCCCAATTATTGTAATGACTTTGCCAACCACTGTTAATCATATATCCGACGTCTAAAAATGACTATGCCCATCAATTGTAATGACTTTGCCCCCCACTGTTAATCACTTATCCGACCTCTAAAAATGACTTTGCCCAACAATTGTAATGACTTTTCCAAACACTCGTAATGACTTTTCCCACCACTGTTTATCACTTATCCGACCTCTAAAAATGACATTGCCCAACAATTGTAAGACTTTGCCAACCACTGTTAATCATTTATCCGACCTCTAAAAATGACTTTGCCCAACTATTGTTATGACTTTGCCAATCACAGTTAATCACTAATTCGACCTCTTTAAATGACTTTGCCCAACAATTGTAATGACTTTGCCAACCACTGTTAATCATTTATCCGACCTCTAAAAAAGACTTTGCCCAACAATTGTAATGACTTTGCCAACCACTGTTAATCACTTATCCGACCTCTAAAAATGACTTTGCCCAACACTGGTAATGACTTTGCCCACCACTGTTAATCACTAATACGACCTCTAAAAATGAGTTTGCCCAACATTTGTAATGACTTTGCCAACCGCTGTTAATCATTTATCCGACCTCTTAAAAAGACTTTGCCCAAATATTATAATGACTTTGCCAACCACTGTTAATCATATATCCGTCCTCTAAAAATGACTTAGCCCAACAATTGTAATGACTTTGCCCCCCACTGTTAATAACTTATCCGATCTCTAAAAATGACTTTGCCCAACAATTGTAATTACTTTGCCAAACACTGTTAATCACTAATACGACCTCTTTAAATGACTTTGCCCAACAATTGTTATGACTTTGCCAACCACTGTTAATCACTTATCCGACCTCTAAAAATGACTTTGCCCAACAATTGAAATGACTTTGCCAAACAATTGTAATGACTTTGCCCAACAATTGTAATGACTTTGCCCAATAATTGTAATAACTTTACCAAACACTGGTAATGACTTTGCCCACCACTGTTTATCACTTATCCGACCTCTAAAAATGACATTGCCCAACAATTGTAATGACTTTGCCAACCACAGTTAATCACTTATCCGACCTCTAAAAATGACTTTGCCCAACAATTGTAAGACTTTGCCAACCACTGTTAATCATTTATCCGACCTCTAAAAATGACTTTGCCCAACTATTGTTATGACTTTGCCAATCACTGTTAATCACTAATACGACCTCTTTAAATGACTTTGCCCAACAATTGTAATGACTTTGCCAACCACTGTTAATCATTTATCCGACCTCTAAAAAAGACTTTGCCCAACAATTGTAATGACTTTGCCAACCACTGTTAATCACTTATCCGACCTCTAAAAATGACTTTGCCCAACACTGGTAATGACTTTGCCCACCACTGTTAATCACTTATCCGACCTCTAAAAATGATTTTGCCCAACATTTGTAATGACTTTGCCAACCACTGTTAATCATTTATCCGACCTCTTAAAAAGACTTTGCCCAAATATTATAATGACTTTGCCAACCACTGTTATTCATATATCCGTCCTCTAAAAATGTCTTTGCCCAACAATTGTAATGACTTTGCCCCCCACTGTTAATTACTTATCCGATCTCTAAAAATGACTATGCCCAACAATTGTAATGTTTTTGCCAAACACTGTTAATCACTAATACGACCTCTTTAAATGACTTTGCCCAACAATTGTTATGACTTTGCCAACGACTGTTAATCGCTTATCCGACCTCTAAAAATGACTTTGCCCAACAATTGTAATGACTTTGCCAAACTATTGTTATTACTTTGCCAATCACTGTTAATCACTAATACGACCTCTTTAAATGACTTTGCCCAACAATTGTAATGACTTTGCCAAACAATTGTAATGACTTTGCCCAACAATTGAAATGACTTTGCCAAACAATTGTAATGACTTTGCCCAACAATTGTAATGACTTTGCCCAACAATTGTAATAACTTTACCAAACACTGGTAATGACTTTGCCCACCACTGTTTATCACTTATCCGACCTCTAAAAATGACATTGCCCAACAATTGTAATGACTTTGCCAACCACAGTTAATCACTTATCCGACCTCTAAAAATGACTTTGCCCAACAATTGTAAGACTTTGCCAACCACTGTTAATCATTTATCCGACCTCTAAAAATGACTTTGCCCAACTATTGTTATGACTTTGCCAATCACTGTTAATCACTAATACGACCTCTTTAAATGACTTTGCCCAACAATTGTAATGACTTTGCCAACCACTGTTAATCATTTATCCGACCTCTAAAAAAGACTTTGCCCAACAATTGTAATGACTTTGCCAACCACTGTTAATCACTTATCCGACCTCTAAAATGACTTTGCCCAACACTGGTAATGACTTTGCCCACCACTGTTAATCACTTATCCGACCTCTAAAAATGATTTTGCCCAACATTTGTAATGACTTTGCCAACCACTGTTAATCATTTATCCGACCTCTTAAAAAGACTTTGCCCAAATATTATAATGACTTTGCCAACCACTGTTATTCATATATCCGTCCTCTAAAATGTCTTTGCCCAACAATTGTAATGACTTTGCCCCCCACTGTTAATTACTTATCCGATCTCTAAAAATGACTATGCCCAACAATTGTAATGTTTTTGCCAAACACTGTTAATCACTAATACGACCTCTTTAAATGACTTTGCCCAACAATTGTTATGACTTTGCCAACGACTGTTAATCGCTTATCCGACCTCTAAAAATGACTTTGCCCAACAATTGTAATGACTTTGCCAAACTATTGTTATTACTTTGCCAATCACTGTTAATCACTAATACGACCTCTTTAAATGACTTTGCCCAACAATTGTAATGACTTTGCCAAACAATTGTAATGACTTTGCCCAACAATTGTAATGACTTTGCCCAACAATTGTAATGACTTTACCAAACACTGGTAATGACTTTGCCCACCACTGTTTATCACTTATCCGACCTCTAAAAATGACATTGCCCAACAATTGTAATGACTTTGCCAACCACAGTTAATCACTTATCCGACCTCTAAAAATGACTTTGCCCAACAATTGTAAGACTTTGCCAACCACTGTTAATCATTTATCCGACCTCTAAAAATGACTTTGCCCAACACTGGTAATGACTTTGCCCACCACTGTTAATCACTTATCCGACCTCTAAAAATGAGTTTGCCCAACATTTGTAATGACTTTGCCAACCACTGTTAATCATTTATCCGACCTCTTAAAAAGACTTTGCCCAAATATTATAATGACTTTGCCAACCACTGTTAATCATATATCCGTCCTCTAAAAATGACTTTGCCAAACAATTGTAATGTTTTTGCCAAACACTGTTAATCACTAATACGACCTCTTTAAATGACTTTGCCCAACAATTGTTATGACTTCGCCAACGACTGTTAATCACTTATCCGACCTCTAAAAATGACTTTTCCCAACAATTGTAATGACTTTGCCAAACTATTGTTATGACTTTGCCAATCACTGTTAATCACTAATACGACCTCTTTAAATGACTTTGCCCAACAATTGTAATGACTTTGCCAACCACTGTTAATCACTTATCCGACCTCTAAAAATGACTTTGCCCAACACTGGTAATGATTTTGCCCACCACTGTTAATCACTTATCCGACCTCTAAAAATGAGTTTGCCCAACATTTGTAATGACTTTGCCAACCACTGTTAATCATATATCCATCCTCTAAAAATGACTTTGCCCAACAATTGAAATGACTTTGCCCTCCACTGTTAATCACTTATCCGATCTCTAAAAATGACTTTGCCCAACAATTGTAATGACTTTGCCAAACACTGTTAATCACTAATACGACCTCTTTAAAAAACTTTGCCCAACAATTGTTATGACTTTGCCAACCACTGTTAATCACTTATCCGACCTCTAAAAATTACTTTGCCCAACAATTGTAATGACTTTGCCAAACAATTGTAATGACTTTGCCCAACAATTGTAATGACTTTGCCAACCACTGTTAATCATTTATCCGACCTCTTAAAAAGACTTTGCCCAAATATTATAATGACTTTGCCAACCACTGTTATTCATATATCCGTCCTCTAAAAATGTCTTTGCCCAACAATTGTAATGACTTTGCCCCCCACTGTTAATTACTTATCCGATCTCTAAAAATGACTATGCCCAACAATTGTAATGTTTTTGCCAAACACTGTTAATCACTAATACGACCTCTTTAAATGACTTTGCCCAACAATTGTTATGACTTTGCCAACGACTGTTAATCGCTTATCCGACCTCTAAAAATGACTTTGCCCAACAATTGTAATGACTTTGCCAAACTATTGTTATTACTTTGCCAATCACTGTTAATCACTAATACGACCTCTTTAAATGACTTTGCCCAACAATTGTAATGACTTTGCCAAACAATTGTAATGACTTTGCCCAACAATTGTAATGACTTTGCCCAACAATTGTAATGACTTTACCAAACACTGGTAATGACTTTGCCCACCACTGTTTATCACTTATCCGACCTCTAAAAATGACATTGCCCAACAATTGTAATGACTTTGCCAACCACAGTTAATCACTTATCCGACCTCTAAAAATGACTTTGCCCAACAATTGTAAGACTTTGCCAACCACTGTTAATCATTTATCCGACCTCTAAAAATGACTTTGCCCAACACTGGTAATGACTTTGCCCACCACTGTTAATCACTTATCCGACCTCTAAAAATGAGTTTGCCCAACATTTGTAATGACTTTGCCAACCACTGTTAATCATTTATCCGACCTCTTAAAAAGACTTTGCCCAAATATTATAATGACTTTGCCAACCACTGTTAATCATATATCCGTCCTCTAAAAATGACTTTGCCAAACAATTGTAATGTTTTTGCCAAACACTGTTAATCACTAATACGACCTCTTTAAATGACTTTGCCCAACAATTGTTATGACTTCGCCAACGACTGTTAATCACTTATCCGACCTCTAAAAATGACTTTTCCCAACAATTGTAATGACTTTGCCAAACTATTGTTATGACTTTGCCAATCACTGTTAATCACTAATACGACCTCTTTAAATGACTTTGCCCAACAATTGTAATGACTTTGCCAACCACTGTTAATCACTTATCCGACCTCTAAAAATGACTTTGCCCAACACTGGTAATGATTTTGCCCACCACTGTTAATCACTTATCCGACCTCTAAAAATGAGTTTGCCCAACATTTGTAATGACTTTGCCAACCACTGTTAATCATATATCCATCCTCTAAAAATGACTTTGCCCAACAATTGAAATGACTTTGCCCTCCACTGTTAATCACTTATCCGATCTCTAAAAATGACTTTGCCCAACAATTGTAATGACTTTGCCAAACACTGTTAATCACTAATACGACCTCTTTAAAAAACTTTGCCCAACAATTGTTATGACTTTGCCAACCACTGTTAATCACTTATCCGACCTCTAAAAATTACTTTGCCCAACAATTGTAATGACTTTGCCAAACAATTGTAATGACTTTGCCCAACAATTGTAATGACTTTGCCAAACACTGTTAATCATTTATCCGACCTCTAAAAATGACTTTGCCCAACTATTGTTATGACTTTGCCAACCACTGTTAATCAATTATCCGACCTCTAAAAATGACTTTGCCCAACAATTGTAATGACTTTGCCCAACAATTGTAATGACTTTGCCCAACAATTGTAATGACTTGGCACAAAAATTGTAATGACTTTGCCAACCAATGTTAATCACTTATCCGACCTTTAAAAATGACTTTTCCTAACAATTGTTATTACTTTGCAATTCACTGGTAATGACTTTCCCCACCACTGTTAATCACTTATCCGACCACTAAAAATGACTTTTCCCAACATTTGTAATGACTTATCCAACCACTGTTAATCACTTATCCGACCTCTAAAAATGACTTTGCCCAACAATTGTAATGACTTTGCCATACACTGGTAATGACTTTGCCAACCACTGTTAATCATTTATCCGACCTCTAAAAATGACTTTGCCCAACAATTGTAAGACTTTGCCAAGCAATGTTAATCATTTATCCGACCTCTAAAAATGACTTTGCCCAACTATTGTTATGAATTTGCCAACCACTGTTTATCACTAATACGACCTCTTTAAATGACTGTGCCCAACAATTGTAATGACTTTGTCAACCACAGTAAATCACTTATCCGACCTCTTAAAATGACTTTGCCCAACAATTGTAAGACTTTGCCAAGCAATGTTAATCATTTATCCGACCTCTAAAAATGACTTTGCCCAACTATTGTTATGACTACGCCAACCACTGTCTATCACTAATACGACCTCTTTAAATGACTGTGCCCAACAATTGAAATGACTTTGCCCACCACTGTTAATCACTTATCCGACCTCTAAAAAAGACTTTGCCCAACAATTGTTATGACTTTGCCAACCACTGTTAGTCATTTATCCGACCTCTAAAAAAAGACTTTGCCCAAATATTGTAATGACTTTGCCAACCACTGTAAATCACATATCCGACCTCTAAAAATGACTTTGCCCAACAATTGTAATGACTTTGCCCCCACTGTTAATCACTTATCCGACCTCTAAAAATGACTTTGCCCAACAATTGTAATGATTTTGCGAAACACTGGTAAAGACTTTGCCAACCACCGTTAATCACTTATCCGACCTCTAAAAATGACTTTGCCATACAATTGTAATGACTTTGCCAACCACAGTTAATCACTTATCCGACCTCTAAAAATGACTTTGCCCAACAATTGTAATGACTTTGCCAACAACTGTTAATCACTTATCCGACCTCTAAAAATTACTTTGCCCAACAATTGTAATGACTTTGCCAAACAATTGTAATGACTTTGCCCAACAATTGTAATGACTTTGCCAAACACTGTTAATCATTTATCCGACCTCTAAAAATGACTTTGCCCAACTATTGTTATGACTTTGCCAACCACTGTTAATCAATTATCCGACCTCTAAAAATGACTTTGCCCAACAATTGTAATGACTTTGCCCAACAATTGTAATGACTTTGCCCAACAATTGTAATGACTTGGCACAAAAATTGTAATGACTTTGCCAACCAATGTTAATCACTTATCCGACCTTTAAAAATGACTTTTCCTAACAATTGTTATTACTTTGCAATTCACTGGTAATGACTTTCCCCACCACTGTTAATCACTTATCCGACCACTAAAATGACTTTTCCCAACATTTGTAATGACTTATCCAACCACTGTTAATCACTTATCCGACCTCTAAAAATGACTTTGCCCAACAATTGTAATGACTTTGCCATACACTGGTAATGACTTTGCCAACCACTGTTAATCACTTATCCGACCTCTAAAAATGACTTTGCCCAACAATTGTAAGACTTTGCCAAGCAATGTTAATCATTTATCCGACCTCTAAAAATGACTTTGCCCAACTATTGTTATGAATTTGCCAACCACTGTTTATCACTAATACGACCTCTTTAAATGACTGTGCCCAACAATTGTAATGACTTTGTCAACCACAGTAAATCACTTATCCGACCTCTTAAAATGACTTTGCCCAACAATTGTAAGACTTTGCCAAGCAATGTTAATCATTTATCCGACCTCTAAAAATGACTTTGCCCAACTATTGTTATGACTACGCCAACCACTGTCTATCACTAATACGACCTCTTTAAATGACTGTGCCCAACAATTGAAATGACTTTGCCCACCACTGTTAATCACTTATCCGACCTCTAAAAAAGACTTTGCCCAACAATTGTTATGACTTTGCCAACCACTGTTAGTCATTTATCCGACCTCTAAAAAAGACTTTGCCCAAATATTGTAATGACTTTGCCAACCACTGTAAATCACATATCCGACCTCTAAAAATGACTTTGCCCAACAATTGTAATGACTTTGCCCCCACTGTTAATCACTTATCCGACCTCTAAAAATGACTTTGCCCAACAATTGTAATGATTTTGCGAAACACTGGTAAAGACTTTGCCAACCACCGTTAATCACTTATCCGACCTCTAAAAATGACTTTGCCATACAATTGTAATGACTTTGCCAACCACAGTTAATCACTTATCCGACCTCTAAAAATGACTTTGCCCAACAATTGTAATGACTTTGCCAACAACTGTTAATCACTTTTCCGACCTCTAAAAATTACTTTGCCCAACAATTGTAATGACTTTGCCAACAACTGTTAATCACTTTTCCGACCTCTAAAAATTACTTTGCCCAACAATTGTAATGACTTTGCCCCCCACTGTTGATCGCTTATCCGACCTTTAAAAATGACTTTGCCCAACAATTGTAATGAATTTGTCAAACACTGGTAATGACTTTGCCCACCACTGTTAATCACTTATCCGACCTCTAAAAATGACTTTGCCCAACAATTGTAATGACTTTGCCAACCACAGTTAATCACTTATCCGACCTCTAAAAATGACTTTGCCCAACATTTGTAAGACTTTGCCAACCACTGTTAATCATTTATCCGACCTCTAAAAATGACTTTGCCCAACAATTGTAATGACTTTGCCCCCCACTGTTAATCACTTTTCCGACCTCTAAAAATGACTTTGCCCAACTATTGTAATGACTTTGTCAAACACTGGTAATGACTTTCCCCACCACTGTTAATCACTTATCCGACCTCTAAAAATGACTTTGCCAAACAATTGTAATGACTTTGCCAACCACAGTAAATCACTTATCCGACCTCTAAAAATGACTTTGCCCAACAATTGTATTGACTTTGCCAACCACTGTTAATCATTTATCCGACCTCTAAAAAAGACTTTGCCCAACAATTGTAATGACTTTGGCAACCACTGTTAATATTATATCCGACCTCTAAAAATGACTTTGCCCAACAATGGTAATGACTTTGCCCACCACTGTTAATCACTTATCCGACCTTTAAAAATTAGTTTGCCCAACATTTGTAATGACTTTGCCAACCACTGTTAATCATTTATCCGACGTCTAAAAAAGACTTTGCCCAAATATTGTAATGACTTTGCCAACCACTGTTAATCACATATCCGACCTCTAAAAATGACTTTGCCCAACAATTCTAATGACTTTGCCCCCACTGTTAATCACTTATCCGACCTCTAAAAATGACTTTGCCCAACAATTGTAATGATTTTGCGAAACACTGGTAAAGACTTTGCCAACCACCGTAAATCACTTATCCGACCTCTAAAAATGACTTTGCCATACAATTGTAATGACTTTGCCAACCACAGTTAATCACTTATCCGACCTCTAAAATGACTTTGCCCAACAATTGTAATGACTTTGCCAACAACTGTTAATCACTTTTCCGACCTCTAAAAATTACTTTGCCCAACAATTGTAATGACTTTGCCAACAACTGTTAATCACTTTTCCGACCTCTAAAAATTACTTTGCCCAACAATTGTAATGACTTTGCCCCCCACTGTTGATCGCTTATCCGACCTTTAAAAATGACTTTGCCCAACAATTGTAATGAATTTGTCAAACACTGGTAATGACTTTGCCCACCACTGTTAATCACTTATCCGACCTCTAAAAATGACTTTGCCCAACAATTGTAATGACTTTGCCAACAACTGTTAATCACTTTTCCGACCTCTAAAAATTACTTTGCCCAACAATTGTAATGACTTTGCCCCCCACTGTTGATCGCTTATCCGACCTTTAAAAATGACTTTGCCCAACAATTGTAATGAATTTGTCAAACACTGGTAATGACTTTGCCCACCACTGTTAATCACTTATCCGACCTCTAAAAATGACTTTGCCCAACAATTGTAATGACTTTGCCAACCACAGTTAATCACTTATCCGACCTCTAAAAATGACTTTGCCCAACATTTGTAAGACTTTGCCAACCACTGTTAATCATTTATCCGACCTCTAAAAATGACTTTGCCCAACAATTGTAATGACTTTGCCCCCCACTGTTAATCACTTTTCCGACCTCTAAAAATGACTTTGCCCAACAATTGTAATGACTTTGTCAAACACTGGTAATGACTTTCCCCACCACTGTTAATCACTTATCCGACCTCTAAAAATGACTTTGCCAAACAATTGTAATGACTTTGCCAACCACAGTAAATCACTTATCCGACCTCTAAAAATGACTTTGCACAACAATTGTATTGACTTTGCCAACCACTGTTAATCATTTATCCGACCTCTAAAAAAGACTTTGCCCAACAATTGTAATGACTTTGCCAACCACTGTTAATAATATATCCGACCTCTAAAAATTACTTTGCCCAACACTGGTAATGACTTTGCCCACCACTGTTAATCACTTATCCGACCTCTAAAAATGACTTTGCCCAACATTTGTAATGACTTTGCCAAACACTGGTAATGACTTTGCCCACCACTGTTAATCACTTATCCGACCTCTAAAAATGACTTTGCCAAACAATTGTAATGACTTTGCCAACCACAGTTAATCACTTATCCGACCTCTAAAAAAGACTTTGCCCAATTATTGAAATGACTTTGCCAACCACTGTTAATCATATATCCGACCTCTAAAAATGACTTTGCCCATCAATTGTAATGACTTTGCCCCCACTGTTAATCACTTATCCGACTTTAAAAATGACTTTGCCAAACAAATGTAATAACTTTGTCAAACACTGGTAATGACTTTGCCCACCACTGTAAATCACTTATCCGACCTCTAAAAATGACTTTGCCCAACAATTGTAATGACTTTGCCAACAACTGTTAATCACTTTTCCGACCTCTAAAAATGACTTTGCCCAACAATTGTAATGACTTTGCCAACCACTGTTAATCACTTATCCGACCTCTAAAAATGACTTTGCCCAACATTTGTAATGACTTTGCCTACCACTGTTAATCATTTATCCGACCTCTTAAAAAGACTTTGCCCAACAATTGTAATGACTTTGCCCCCCACTGTTGATCGCTTATCCGACCTTTAAAAATGACTTTGCCCCCACTGTTAATCACTTATCCGACTTTAAAAATGACTTTTCCAAACAAATGTAATAACTTTGTCAAACACTGGTAATGACTTTGCCCACCACTGTTAATCACTTATCCGACCTCTAAAAATGACTTTGCCCAACAATTGTAATGATTTTGCGAAACACTGGTAAAGACTTTGCCAACCACCGTTAATCACTTATCCGACCTCTAAAAATGACTTTGCCCAACAATTGTAATGACTTTGCCAACAACTGTTAATCACTTTTCCGACCTCTAAAAATTACTTTGCCCAACAATTGTAATGACTTTGCCAACAACTGTTAATCACTTTTACGACCTCTAAAAATTACTTTGCCCAACAATTGTAATGACTTTGCCAACAACTGTTAATCACTTTTCCGACCTCTAAAAATTACTTTGCCCAACAATTGTAATGACTTTGCCAACAACTGTTAATCACTTTTCCGACCTCTAAAATTACTTTGCCCAACAATTGTAATGACTTTGCCCCCCACTGTTGATCGCTTATCCGACCTTTAAAAATGACTTTGCCCAACAATTGTAATGAATTTGTCAAACACTGGTAATGACTTTGCCCACCACTGTTAATCACTTATCCGACCTCTAAAAATGACTTTGCCCAACAATTGTAATGACTTTGCCAACCACAGTTAATCACTTATCCGACCTCTAAAAATGACTTTGCCCAACATTTGTAAGACTTTGCCAACCACTGTTAATCATTTATCCGACCTCTAAAAATGACTTTGCCCAACAATTGTAATGACTTTGCCCCCCACTGTTAATCACTTTTCCGACCTCTAAAAATGACTTTGCCCAACTATTGTAATGACTTTGTCAAACACTGGTAATGACTTTCCCCACCACTGTTAATCACTTATCCGACCTCTAAAAATGACTTTGCCAAACAATTGTAATGACTTTGCCAACCACAGTAAATCACTTATCCGACCTCTAAAAATGACTTTGCCCAACAATTGTATTGACTTTGCCAACCACTGTTAATCATTTATCCGACGTCTAAAAAAGACTTTGCCCAAATATTGTAATGACTTTGCCAACCACTGTTAATCACATATCCGACCTCTAAAAATGACTTTGCCCAACAATTCTAATGACTTTGCCCCCACTGTTAATCACTTATCCGACCTCTAAAAATGACTTTGCCCAACTATTGTAATGACTTTGTCAAACACTGGTAATGACTTTCCCCACCACTGTTAATCACTTATCCGACCTCTAAAAATGACTTTGCCAAACAATTGTAATGACTTTGCCAACCACTGTTAATCACTTATCCGACCTTTAAAAATTAGTTTGCCCAACATTTGTAATGACTTTGCCAACCACTGTTAATCATTTATCCGACGTCTAAAAAAGACTTTGCCCAAATATTGTAATGACTTTGCCAACCACTGTTAATCACATATCCGACCTCTAAAAATGACTTTGCCCAACAATTCTAATGACTTTGCCCCCACTGTTAATCACTTATCCGACCTCTAAAAATGACTTTGCCCAACAATTGTAATGATTTTGCGAAACACTGGTAAAGACTTTGCCAACCACCGTTAATCACTTATCCGACCTCTAAAAATGACTTTGCCATACAATTGTAATGACTTTGCCAACCACAGTTAATCACTTATCCGACCTCTAAAAATGACTTTGCCAAACAATTGTAATGACTTTGCCAACAACTGTTAATCACTTTTCCGACCTCTAAAAATTACTTTGCCCAACAATTGTAATGACTTTGCCAACAACTGTTAATCACTTTTCCGACCTCTAAAAATTACTTTGCCCAACAATTGTAATGACTTTGCCCCCCACTGTTGATCGCTTATCCGACCTTTAAAAATGACTTTGCCCAACAATTGTAATGAATTTGTCAAACACTGGTAATGACTTTGCCCACCACTGTTAATCACTTATCCGACCTCTAAAAATGACTTTGCCCAACAATTGTAATGACTTTGCCAACCACAGTTAATCACTTATCCGACCTCTAAAAATGACTTTGCCCAACATTTGTAAGACTTTGCCAACCACTGTTAATCATTTATCCGACCTCTAAAAATGACTTTGCCCAACAATTGTAATGACTTTGCCCCCCACTGTTAATCACTTTTCCGACCTCTAAAAATGACTTTGCCCAACAATTGTAATGACTTTGTCAAACACTGGTAATGACTTTCCCCACCACTGTTAATCACTTATCCGACCTCTAAAAATGACTTTGCCAAACAATTGTAATGACTTTGCCAACCACAGTAAATCACTTATCCGACCTCTAAAAATGACTTTGCACAACAATTGTATTGACTTTGCCAACCACTGTTAATCATTTATCCGACCTCTAAAAAAGACTTTGCCCAACAATTCTAATGACTTTGCCAACCACTGTTAATAATATATCCGACCTCTAAAAATTACTTTGCCAAACACTGGTAATGACTTTGCCCACCACTGTTAATCACTTATCCGACCTCTAAAAATGACTTTGCCCAACATTTGTAATGACTTTGCCAAACACTGGTAATGACTTTGCCCACCACTGTTAATCACTTATCCGACCTCTAAAAATGACTTTGCCAAACAATTGTAATGACTTTGCCAACCACAGTTAATCACTTATCCGACCTCTAAAAAAGACTTTGCCCAATTATTGAAATGACTTTGCCAACCACTGTTAATCATATATCCGACCTCTAAAAATGACTTTGCCCATCAATTGTAATGACTTTGCCCCCACTGTTAATCACTTATCCGACCTCTAAAAATGACTTTGCCCAACAATTGTAATGACTTTGCCAACAACTGTTAATCACTTTTCCGACCTCTAAAAATGACTTTGCCCAACAATTGTAATGACTTTGCCAACCACTGTTAATCACTTATCCGACCTCTAAAAATGACTTTGCCCAACATTTGTAATGACTTTGCCTACCACTGTTAATCATTTATCCGACCTCTTAAAAAGACTTTGCCCAACAATTGTAATGACTTTGCCCCCCACTGTTGATCGCTTATCCGACCTTTAAAAATGACTTTGCCCCCACTGTTAATCACTTATCCGACTTTAAAAATGACTTTTCCAAACAAATGTAATAACTTTGTCAAACACTGGTAATGACTTTGCCCACCACTGTTAATCACTTATCCGACCTCTAAAAATGACTTTGCCCAACAATTGTAATGACTTTGCCAACAACTGTTAATCACTTTTCCGACCTCTAAAAATGACTTTGCCCAACAATTGTAATCACTTTGCCCACCACTGTTAATCACTTATCCGACCTCTAAAAATGACTTTGCCCAACATTTGTAATGACTTTGCCTACCACTGTTAATCATTTATCCGACCTCTTAAAAAGACTTTGCCCAACAATTGTAATGACTTTGCCCCCCACTGTTGATCGCTTATCCGACCTTTAAAAATGACTTTGCCCAACAATTGTAATGATTTTGCGAAACACTGGTAAAGACTTTGCCAACCACTGTTAATCATATATCCGACCTCTAAAAATGACTTTGCCCATCAATTGTAATGACTTTGCCCCCACTGTTAATCACTTATCCGACTTTAAAAATGACTTTGCCAAACAAATGTAATAACTTTGTCAAACACTGGTAATGACTTTGCCCACCACTGTTAATCACTTATCCGACCTCTAAAAATGACTTTGCCCAACAATTGTAATGACTTTGCCAACAACTGTTAATCACTTTTCCGACCTCTAAAAATGACTTTGCCCAACATTTGTAATGACTTTGCCTCCCACTGTTAATCATTTATCCGACCTCTTAAAAAGACTTTGCCCAACAATTGTAATGACTTTGCCCCCCACTGTTGATCGCTTATCCGACCTTTAAAAATGACTTTGCCCCCACTGTTAATCACTTATCCGACTTAAAAAATGACTTTGCCAAACAAATGTAATAACTTTGTCAAACACTGGTAATGACTTTGCCCACCACTGTTAATCACTTATCCGACCTCTAAAAATGACTTTGCCCAACAATTGTAATGACTTTGCCAACAACTGTTAATCACTTTTCCGACCTCTAAAAATGACTTTGCCCAACAATTGTAATGACTTTGCCCACCACTGTTAATCACTTATCCGACCTCTAAAAATGACTTTGCCCAACATTTGTAATGACTTTGCCTACCACTGTTAATCATTTATCCGACCTCTTAAAAAGACTTTGCCAAACAATTGTAATGACTTTGCCCCCCACTGTTGATCGCTTATCCGACCTTTAAAAATGACTTTGCCCAACAATTGTAATGACTTTGCCAACCACAGTAAATCACTTATCCGACCTCTAAAAATTACTTTGCCCAACAATTGTAATGACTTTGCCAACAACTGTTAATCACTTTTCCGACCTCTAAAAATTACTTTGCCCAACAATTGTAATGACTTTGCCAACAACTGTTAATCACTTTTCCGACCTCTAAAAATGACTTTGCCCAACAATTGTAATGACTTTGCCCCCACTGTTAATCACTTATCCGACCTCTAAAAATGACTTTGCCCAACAATTGTAATGATTTTGCGAAACACTGGTAAAGACTTTGCCAACCACCGTTAATCACTTATCCGACCTCTAAAAATGACTTTGCCAAACAATTGTAATGACTTTGCCAACCACAGTAAATCACTTATCCGACCTCTAAAAATGACTTTGCCCAACAATAGTAATGACTTTGCAAACAACTGTTAATCACTTTTCCGACCTCTAAAAATTACTTTACCCAACAATTGTAATGACTTTACCCCCCACTGTTGATCGCTTATCCGACCTTTAAAAATGACTTTGCCCAACAATTGTAATGAATTTGTCAAACACTGGTAATGACTTTGCCCACCACTGTTAATCACTTATCCGACCCCCAAAAATGACTTTGCCCAACAATTGTAATGACTTTGCCAACCACAGTTAATCACTTATCCGAACTCTAAAAATGACTTTGCCCAACATTTGTAAGACTTTGCCAACCACTGTTAATCATTTATCCGACCTCTAAAAATGACTTTGCCCAACAATTGTAATGACTTTGCCCCCCACTGTTAATCACTTTTCCGACCTCTAAAATGACTTTGCCCAACAATTGTGATGACTTTGTCAAACACTGGTAATGACTTTCCCCACCACTGTTAATCACTTATCCGACCTCTAAAAATGACTTTGCCAAACAATTGTAATGACTTTGCCAACCACAGTAAATCACTTATCCGACCTCTAAAAATGACTTTGCCCAACAATTGTATTGACTTTGCCAACCACTGTTAATCATATATCCGACCTCTAAAAATGACTTTGCCCATCAATTGTAATGACTTTGCCCCCACTGTTAATCACTTATCCGACTTTAAAAATGACTTTGCCCAACAATTGTAATGACTTTGCCAACAACTGTTAATCACTTTTCCGACCTCTAAAAATGACTTTGCCCAACAATTGTAATGACTTTGCCAACCACTGTTAATCACTTATCCGACCTCTAAAAATGACTTTGCCCAACATTTGTAATGACTTTGCCTACCACTGTTAATCATTTATCCGACCTCTTAAAAAGACTTTGCCCAACAATTGTAATGACTTTGCCCCCCACTGTTGATCGCTTATCCGACCTTTAAAAATGACTTTGCCCCCACTGTTAATCACTTATCCGACTTTAAAAATGACTTTGCCAAACAAATGTAATAACTTTGTCAAACACTGGTAATGACTTTGCCCACCACTGTTAATCACTTATCCGACCTCTAAAAATGACTTTGCCCAACAATTGTAATGACTTTGCCAACAACTGTTAATCACTTTTCCGACCTCTAAAAATGACTTTGCCCAACAATTGTAATGACTTTGCCCACCACTGTTAATCACTTATCCGACCTCTAAAAATGACTTTGCCCAACATTTGTAATGACTTTGCCTACCACTGTTAATCATTTATCCGACCTCTTAAAAAGACTTTGCCAAACAATTGTAATGACTTTGCCCCCCACTGTTGATCGCTTATCCGACCTTTAAAAATGACTTTGCCCAACAATTGTAATGATTTTGCGAAACACTGGTAAAGACTTTGCCAACCACCGTTAATCACTTATCCGACCTCTAAAAATGACTTTGCCAAACAATTGTAATGACTTTGCCAACCACAGTAAATCACTTATCCGACCTCTAAAAATGACTTTGCCCAACAATTGTAATGACTTTGCCAACAACTGTTAATAACTTTTCCGACCTCTAAAAATTACTTTGCCCAACAATTGTAATGACTTTGCCAACAACTGTTAATCACTTTTCCGACCTCTAAAAATTACTTTGCCCAACAATTGTAATGACTTTGCCCCCACTGTTAATCACTTATCCGACCCCTAAAAATGACTTTGCCCAACAATTGTAATGACTTTGCCCCCACTGTTAATCACTTATCCGACCTCTAAAAATGACTTTGCCCAACAATTGTAATGATTTTGCGAAACACTGGTAAAGACTTTGCCAACCACCGTTAATCACTTATCCGACTTCTAAAAATGACTTTGCTAAACAATTGTAATGACTTTGCCAACCAAAGTTAATCACTTATCCGACCTCTAAAAATGACTTTGCCCAACAATTGTAATGACTTTGCAAACAACTGTTAATCACTTTTCCGACCTCTAAAAATTACTTTGCCCAACAATTGTAATGACTTTGCCAACCACAGTTAATCACTTATCCGACCTCTAAAAATGACTTTGCCCAACATTTGTAAGACTTTGCCAACCACTGTTAATCATTTATCCGACCTCAAAAAATGACTTTGCCCAACAATTGTAATGACTTTGCCCCCCACTGTTAATCACTTTTCCGACCTCTAAAAATGACTTTGCCCAACAATTGTAATGACTTTGTCAAACACTGGTAATGACTTTCCCCACCACTGTTAATCACTTATCCGACCTCTAAAAATGACTTTGCCAAACAATTGTAATGACTTTGCCAACCACTGTTAATCACTTATCCGACCTCTAAAAATGAGTTTGCCCAACATTTGTAATGACTTTGCCAACCACTGTTAATCATTTATCCGACCTCAAAAAATGACTTTGCCCAACAATTGTAATGACTTTGCCCCCCACTGTTAATCACTTTTCCGACCTCTAAAAATGACTTTGCCCAACAATTGTAATGACTTTGTCAAACACTGGTAATGACTTTCCCCACCACTGTTAATCACTTATCCGACCTCTAAAAATGACTTTGCCAAACAATTGTAATGACTTTGCCAACCACTGTTAATCACTTATCCGACCTCTAAAAATGAGTTTGCCCAACATTTGTAATGACTTTGCCAACCACTGTTAATCATTTATCCGACGTCTAAAAAAGACTTTGCCCAAATATTGTAATGACTTTGCCAACCACTGTTAATCATATATCCGACCTCAAAAAATGACTTTGCCCAACAATTGTAATGACTTTGCCCCCCACTGTTAATCACTTATCCGACCTCTAAAAATGACTTTGCCCAACATTTGTAATGACTCTGCCAAACACTGGTAATGACTTTGCCAACCACTGTTAATCATTTATCCGACATCAAAAAATGACTTTGCCCAACAATTGTAATGACTTTGCCCCCCACTGTTAATCACTTTTCCGACCTCTAAAAATGACTTTGCCCAACAATTGTAATGACTTTGTCAAACACTGGTAATGACTTTCCCCACCACTGTTAATCACTTATCCGACCTCTAAAAATGACTTTGCCAAACAATTGTAATGACTTTGCCAACCACTGTTAATCACTTATCCGACCTCTAAAAATGAGTTTGCCCAACATTTGTAATGACTTTGCCAACCACTGTTAATCATTTATCCGACCTCAAAAAATGACTTTGCCCAACAATTGTAATGACTTTGCCCCCCACTGTTAATCACTTTTCCGACCTCTAAAAATGACTTTGCCCAACAATTGTAATGACTTTGTCAAACACTGGTAATGACTTTCCCCACCACTGTTAATCACTTATCCGACCTCTAAAAATGACTTTGCCAAACAATTGTAATGACTTTGCCAACCACTGTTAATCACTTATCCGACCTCTAAAAATGAGTTTGCCCAACATTTGTAATGACTTTGCCAACCACTGTTAATCATTTATCCGACGTCTAAAAAAGACTTTGCCCAAATATTGTAATGACTTTGCCAACCACTGTTAATCATATATCCGACCTCAAAAAATGACTTTGCCCAACAATTGTAATGACTTTGCCCCCCACTGTTAATCACTTATCCGACCTCTAAAAATGACTTTGCCCAACATTTGTAATGACTCTGCCAAACACTGGTAATGACTTTGCCCACCACTGTTAATCACTTATCCGACCTCTAAAAATGACTTTGCCAAACAATTGTAATGACTTTGCCAACCACAGTTAATCACTTATCCGACCTCTAAAAAATACTTTGCCCAATTATTGAAATGACTTTGCCAACCACTGTTAATCATATATCCGACTTTAAAAATGACTTTGCCAAACAAATGTAATAACTTTGTCAAACACTGGTAATGACTTTGCCCACCACTGTTAATCACTTATCCGACCTCTAAAAATGACTTTGCCCAATAATTGTAATGACTTTGCCAACAACTGTTAATCACATTTCCGACCTCTAAAAATGACTTTGCCCAACAATTGTAATGACTTTGCCAACCACTGTTAATCATTTATCCGACCTCTAAAAAAGACAATGCCCAACAATAGTAATGACTTTGGCAACCACTGTTAATATTATATCCGACCTCTAAAAATGACTTTGCCCAACAATGGTACTGACTTTGCTCACCACTGTTAATCACTTATCCGACCTCTAAAAATGAGTTTGCCCAACATTTGTAATGACTTTGCCAACCACTGTTAATCATTTATCCGACGTCTAAAAAAGACTTTGCCCAAATATTGTAATGACTTTGCCAACCACTGTTAATCATATATCCGACCTCTAAAAATGACTTTGCCCAACAATTGTAATGACTTTGCCCCCACTGTTAATCACTTATCCGACCTCTAAAAATGACTTTGCCCAACAATTGTAATGATTTTGCGAAACACTGGTAAAGACTTTGCCAACCACCGTTAATCACTTATCCGACCTCTAAAAATGACTTTGCCAAACAATTGTAATGACTTTGCCAACCACAGTTAATCACTTATCCGACCTCTAAAAATGACTTTGCCCAACAATTGTAATGACTTTGCCAACAACTGTTAATCACTTTTCCGACCTCTAAAAATGACTTTGCCCAACAATTGTAATGACTTTGCCAACCACTGTTAATCATTTATCCGACCTCTAAAAAAGACTATTCCCAACAATTGTAATGACTTTGGCAACCACTGTTAATATTATATCCGACCTCTAAAAATGACTTTGCCCAACAATGGTAATGACTTTGCCTACCACTGTTAATCATTTATCCGACCTCTTAAAAAGACTTTGCCCAACAATTGTAATGACTTTGCCCCCCACTGTTGATCGCTTATCCGACCTTTAAAAATGACTTTGCCCAACAATTGTAATGAATTTTCAAACACTGGTAATGACTTTGCCCACCACTGTTAATCACTTATCCGACCTCTAAAAATGACTTTGCCCAACAATTGTAATGACTTTGCCAACCACAGTTAATCATTTATCCGACCTCTTAAAAAGACTTTGCCCAATAATTGTAATGACTTTGCCCCCCACTGTTGATCGCTTATCCGACCTTTAAAAATGACTTTGCCCAACAATTGTAATGAATTTTCAAACACTGGTAATGACTTTGCCCACCACTGTTAATCACTTATCCGACCTCTAAAAATGACTTTGCCCAACAATTGTAATGACTTTGCCAACCACAGTTAATCACTTATCCGACCTCTAAAAATGACTTTGCCCAACATTTGTAAGACTTTGCCAACCACTGTTAATCATTTATCCGACCTCTAAAAATGACTTTGCCCAACAATTGTAATGACTTTGCCCCCCACTGTTAATCACTTTTCCGACCTCTAAAAATGACTTTGCCCAACAATTGTAATGACTTTGTCAAACACTGGTAATGACTTTCCCCACCACTGTTAATCACTTATCCGACCTCTAAAAATGACTTTGCCCAACAATTGTAATGACTTTGCCAACAACTGTTAATCACTTTTCCGACCTCTAAAAATGACTTTGCCCAACAATTGTAATGACTTTGCCAACCACTGTTAATCATTTATCCGACCTCTAAAAAAGACAATGCCCAACAATAGTAATGACTTTGGCAACCACTGTTAATATTATATCCGACCTCTTAAAAAGACTTTGCCCAACAATTGTAATGACTTTGCCCCCCACTGTTGATCGCTTATCCGACCTTTAAAAATGACTTTGCCCAACAATTGTAATGAATTTTCAAACACTGGTAATGACTTTGCCCACCACTGTTAATCACTTATCCGACCTCTAAAAATGACTTTGCCCAACAATTGTAATGACTTTGCCAACCACAGTTAATCACTTATCCGACCTCTAAAAATGACTTTGCTCAACATTTGTAAGACTTTGCCAACCACTGTTAATCATTTATCCGACCTCTAAAAATGAATTTGCCCAACAATTGTAATGACTTTGCCCCCCACTGTTAATCACTTTTCCGACCTCTAAAAATGACTTTGCCCAACAATTGTAATGACTTTGTCAAACACTGGTAATGACTTTCCCCACCACTGTTAATCACTTATCCGACCTCTAAAAATGACTTTGCCCAACAATTGTAATGACTTTGCCAACCACTGTTAATCACTTATCCGACCTCTAAAAATGACTTTGCCCAACATTTGTAATGACTTTGCCAAACACTGGTAATGACTTTGCCCACCACTGTTAATCACTTTTCCGACCTCTAAAAATTACTTTGCCCAACAATTGTAATGACTTTGCCAACAACTGTTAATCACTTTTCCGACCTCTAAAAATTACTTTGCCCAACAATTGTAATGACTTCGCCCCCACTGTTAATCACTTATCCGACCTCTAAAAATGACTTTGCCCAACAATTGTAATGACTTTGCCCCCACTGTTAATCACTTATCCGACCTCTAAAAATGACTTTGCCCAACAATTGTAATGATTTTGCGAAACACTGGTAAAGACTTTGCCAACCACCGTTAATCACTTATCCGACCTCTAAAAATGACTTTGCCAAACAATTGTAATGACTTTGCCAACCACAGTTAATCACTTATCCGACCTCTAAAAATGACTTTGCCCAACAATTGTAATGACTTTGCAGACAACTGTTAATCACTTATCCGACCTCTAAAAATGACTTTGCCAAACAATTGAAATGACTTTGCCAACCACAGTTAATCACTTATCCGACCTCTAAAAATTACTTTGCCCAACAATTGTAATGACTTTACCCCCCACTGTTGATCGCTTATCCGACCTTTAAAAATGACTTTGCCCAACAATTGTAATGAATTTGTCAAACACTGGTAATGACTTTGCCCACCACTGTTAATCACTTATCCGACCTCTAAAAATGACTTTGCCCAACAATTGTAATGACTTTGCCAACCACAGTTAATCACTTATCCGACCATTAAAAATGACTTTGGCCAACATTTGTAAGACTTTGCCAACCACTGTTAATCATTTATCCGACCTCAAAAAATGACTTTGCCCAACAATTGTAATGACTTTGCCCCCCACTGTTAATCACTTTTCCGACCTCTAAAAATGACTTTGCCCAACAATTGTAATGACTTTGTCAAACACTGGTAATGACTTTCCCCACCACTGTTAATCACTTATCCGACCTCTAAAAATGACTTTGCCAAACACTGGTAATGACTTTGCCCACCACTGTTAATCACTTATCCGACCTCTAAAAATGACTTTGCCAAACAATTGTAATGACTTTGCCAACCACAGTTAATCACTTATCCGACCTCTAAAAAATACTTTGCCCAATTATTGAAATGACTTTGCCAACCACTGTTAATCATATATCCGACTTTAAAAATGACTTTGCCAAACAAATGTAATAACTTTGTCAAACACTGGTAATGACTTTGCCCACCACTGTTAATCACTTATCCGACCTCTAAAAATGACTTTGCCCAATAATTGTAATGACTTTGCCAACAACTGTTAATCACTTTTCCGACCTCTAAAAATGACTTTGCCCAACAATTGTAATGACTTTGCCAACCACTGTTAATCATTTATCCGACCTCTAAAAAAGACAATGCCCAACAATAGTAATGACTTTGGCAACCACTGTTAATATTATATCCGACCTCTAAAAATGACTTTGCCCAAATATTGTAATGACTTTGCCAACCACTGTTAATTATATATCCGACCTCTAAAAATGACTTTGCCCAACAATTGTAATGACTTTGCCCCCACTGTTAATCACTTATCCGACCTCTAAAAATGACTTTGCCCAACAATTGTAATGATTTTGCGAAACACTGGTAAAGACTTTGCCAACCACCGTTAATCACTTATCCGACCTCTAAAAATGACTTTGCCCAACAATTGTAATGACTTTGCCAACAACTGTTAATCACTTTTCCGACCTCTAAAAATGACTTTGCCCAACATTTGTAATGACTCTGCCAAACACTGGTAATGACTTTGCCCACCACTGTTAATCACTTATCCGACCTCTAAAAATGACTTTGCCAAACAATTGTAATGACTTTGCCAACCACAGTTAATCACTTATCCGACCTCTAAAAAATACTTTGCCCAATTATTGAAATGACTTTGCCAACCACTGTTAATCATATATCCGACTTTAAAAATGACTTTGCCAAACAAATGTAATAACTTTGTCAAACACTGGTAATGACTTTGCCCACCACTGTTAATCACTTATCCGACCTCTAAAAATGACTTTGCCCAATAATTGTAATGACTTTGCCAACAACTGTTAATCACTTTTCCGACCTCTAAAAATGACTTTGCCCAACAATTGTAATGACTTTGCCAACCACTGTTAATCATTTATCCGACCTCTAAAAAAGACAATGCCCAACAATAGTAATGACTTTGGCAACCACTGTTAATATTATATCCGACCTCTAAAAATGACTTTGCCCAACAATGGTAATGACTTTGCTCACCACTGTTAATCACTTATCCGACCTCTAAAAATGAGTTTGCCCGACATTTGTAATGACTTTGCCAACCACTGTTAATCATTTATCCGACGTCTAAAAAAGACTTTGCCCAAATATTGTAATGACTTTGCCAACCACTGTTAATCATATATCCGACCTCTAAAAATGACTTTGCCCAACAATTGTAATGACTTTGCCCCCACTGTTAATCACTTATCCGACCTCTAAAAATGACTTTGCCCAACAATTGTAATGATTTTGCGAAACACTGGTAAAGACTTTGCCAACCACCGTTAATCACTTATCCGACCCCTAAAAATGACTTTGCCAAACAATTGTAATGACTTTGCCAACCACAGTTAATCACTTATCCGACCTCTAAAAATGACTTTGCCCAACAATTGTAATGACTTTGCCAACAACTGTTAATCACTTTTCCGACCTCTAAAAATGACTTTGCCCAACAATTGTAATGACTTTGCCAACCACTGTTAATCATTTATCCGACCTCTAAAAAAGACTATGCCCAACAATTGTAATGACTTTGGCAACCACTGTTAATATTATATCCGACCTCTAAAAATGACTTTGCCCAACAATGGTAATGACTTTGCCCACCACTGTTAATCATTTATCCGACCTCTTAAAAAGACTTTGCCCAACAATTGTAATGACTTTGCCCCCCACTGTTGATCGCTTATCCGACCTTTAAAAATGACTTTGCCCAACAATTGTAATGAATTTTCAAACACTGGTAATGACTTTGCCCACCACTGTTAATCACTTATCCGACCTCTAAAAATGACTTTGCCCAACAATTGTAATGACTTTGCCAACCACAGTTAATCATTTATCCGACCTCTTAAAAAGACTTTGCCCAATAATTGTAATGACTTTGCCCCCCACTGTTGATCGCTTATCCGACCTTTAAAAATGACTTTGCCCAACAATTGTAATGAATTTTCAAACACTGGTAATGACTTTGCCCACCACTGTTAATCACTTATCCGACCTCTAAAAATGACTTTGCCCAACAATTGTAATGACTTTGCCAACCACAGTTAATCACTTATCCGACCTCTAAAAATGACTTTGCCCAACATTTGTAAGACTTTGCCAACCACTGTTAATCATTTATCCGACCTCTAAAAATGACTTTGCCCAACAATTGTAATGACTTTGCCCCCCACTGTTAATCACTTTTCCGACCTCTAAAAATGACTATGCCCAACAATTGTAATGACTTTGTCAAACACTGGTAATGACTTTCCCCACCACTGTTAATCACTTATCCGACCTCTAAAAATGACTTTGCCCAACAATTGTAATGACTTTGCCAACAACTGTTAATCACTTTTCCGACCTCTAAAAATGACTTTGCCCAACAATTGTAATGACTTTGCCAACCACTGTTAATCATTTATCCGACCTCTAAAAAAGACAATGCCCAACAATAGTAATGACTTTGGCAACCACTGTTAATATTATATCCGACCTCTTAAAAAGACTTTGCCCAACAATTGTAATGACTTTGCCCCCCACTGTTGATCGCTTATCCGACCTTTAAAAATGACTTTGCCCAACAATTGTAATGAATTTTCAAACACTGGTAATGACTTTGCCCACCACTGTTAATCACTTATCCGACCTCTAAAAATGACTTTGCCCAACAATTGTAATGACTTTGCCAACCACAGTTAATCACTTATCCGACCTCTAAAAATGACTTTGCTCAACATTTGTAAGACTTTGCCAACCACTGTTAATCATTTATCCGACCTCTAAAAATGAATTTGCCCAACAATTGTAATGACTTTGCCCCCCACTGTTAATCACTTTTCCGACCTCTAAAAATGACTTTGCCCAACAATTGTAATGACTTTGTCAAACACTGGTAATGACTTTCCCCACCACTGTTAATCACTTATCCGACCTCTAAAAATGACTTTGCCCAACAATTGTAATGACTTTGCCAACCACTGTTAATCACATATCCGACCTCTAAAAATGACTTTGCCCAACATTTGTAATGACTTTGCCAAACACTGGTAATGACTTTGCCCACCACTGTTAATCACTTATCCGACATCTAAAAATGACTTTGCCAAACAATTGTAATGACTTTGCCAACCACAGTTAATCACTTATCCGACCTCTAAAAAAGACTTTGCCCAATTATTGAAATGACTTTGCCAACCACTGTTAATCATATATCCGACCTCTAAAAATGACTTTGCCCATCAATTGTAATGACTTTGCCCCCACTGTTAATCACTTATCCGACCACTAAAATTGACTTTGCCAAACAAATGTAATAACTTTGTCAAACACTGGTAATGACTTTGCCCACCACTGTTAATCACTAATCCGACCTCTAAAAATGACTTTGCCAAACAATTGTAATGACTTTGCCAACAACTGTTAATCACTTTTCCGACCTCTAAAAATGACTTTGCCCAACAATTGTAATGACTTTGCCAACCACTGTTAATCACTTATCCGACCTCTAAAAAAGACAATGCCCAACAATAGTAATGACTTTGGCAACCACTGTTAATATTATATCCGACCTCTTAAAAAGACTTTGCCCAACAATTGTAATGACTTTGCCCCCCACTGTTGATCGCTTATCCGACCTTTAAAAATGACTTTGCCCAACAATTGTAATGAATTTTCAAACACTGGTAATGACTTTGCCCACCACTGTTAATCACTTATCCGACCTCTAAAAATGACTTTGCCCAACAATTGTAATGACTTTGCCAACCACAGTTAATCACTTATCCGACCTCTAAAAATGACTTTGCTCAACATTTGTAAGACTTTGCCAAACACTGGTAATGACTTTCCCCACCACTGTTAATCACTTATCCGACCTCTAAAAATGACTTTGCCCAACAATTGTAATGACTTTGCCAACCACTGTTAATCACTTATCCGACCTCTAAAAATGACTTTGCCCAACATTTGTAATGACTTTTCCAAACACTGGTAATGACTTTGCCCACCACTGTTAATCACTTATCCGACCTCTAAAAATGACTTTGCCAAACAATCGTAATGACTTTGCCAACCACAGTCAATCACTTATCCGACCTCTAAAAAAGACTTTGCCCAATTATTGAAATGACTTTGCCAACCACTGTTAATCAAATATCCGACCTCTAAAAATGACTTTGCCCATCAATTGTAATGACTTTGCCCCCACTGTTAATCACTTATCCGACCTCTAAAAATGACTTTGCCAAACAAATGTAATAACTTTGTCAAACACTGGTAATGACTTTGCCAACCACTGTTAATCACTAATCCGACCTCTAAAAATGACTTTGCCAAACAATTGTAATGACTTTGCCAACAACTGTTAATCACTTTTCCGACCTCTAAAAATGACTTTGCCCAACAATTGTAATGACTTTGCCAACCACTGTTAATCATTTATCCGACCTCTAAAAAAGACAATGCCCAACAATAGTAATGACTTTGGCAACCACTGTTAATATCATATCCGACCTCTAAAAATGACTTTGCCCAACAATGGTAATGACTTTTCCCACCACTGTTAATCACTTATCCGACCTCTAAAAATGAATTTGCCCAACATTTGAAATGACTTTGCCAACCACTGTTAATCATTTATCCGACCTCTAAAAATGACTTTGCCCAACAATTGTAATGACTTTGCCAACCACTGTTAATCATTTATTCGACCTCTAAAAAAGACTTTGCCCAACAATTGTAATGACTTTGGCAACCACTGTTAATCACTTATCCGACCTCTAAAAATGACTTTGCCCAACAATTGTAATGACTTTGCCAACCACTGTTAATCATTTATCCGACCTCTAAAAATGACTTTGCCCAACAATGGTAATGACTTTTCCCACCACTGTTAATCACTTATCCGACCTCTAAAAATGAGTTTGCCCAACATTTGAAATGACTTTGCCAACCACTGTTAATCATTTATCCGACCTCTAAAAATGACTTTGCCCAACAATTGTAATGACTTTGCCAACCACTGTTAATCATTTATTCGACCTCTAAAAAAGACTTTGCCCAACAATTGTAATGACTTTGGCAACCACTGTTAATCACTTATCCGACCTCTAAAAATAACTTTGCCCAACAATTGTAATGATTTTGCGAAACACTGGTAAAGACTTTGCCAACCACAGTTAATCACTTATCCGACCTCTAAAAATGACTTTGCCCAACAATTGTAATGACTTTGCCAACAACTTTTAATCACTTTTCCGACCTCTAAAAATGACTTTGCCCAACAATTGTAATGACTTTGCCAACCACAGTTAATCACTTATCCGACCTCTAAAAATGACTTTGCCCAACAATTGTAATGACTTTGCCAACCACTGTTAATCATTTATCCGACCTCTAAAAAAGACTTTGCCCAACAATTGTAATGACTTTGGCAACCACTGTTAATCACTTATCCGACCTCTAAAAATGACTTTGCCCAACAATTGTAATGATTTTGCGAAACACTGGTAAAGACTTTGCCAACCACCGTTAATCACTTATCCGACCTCTAAAAATGACTTTGCCAAACAATTGTAATGACTTTGCCAACCACAGTTAATCACTTATCCGACCTCTAAAAATGACTTTGCCCAACAATTGTAATGACTCTGCCAACAACTCTTAATCACTTTTCCGACCTCTAAAAATGACTTTGCCCAACAATTGTAATGACTTTGCCAACCACTGTTAATCATTTATCCGACCTCTAAAAAAGACTTTGCCCAACAATTGTAATGACTTTGGCAACCACTGTTAATATTATATCCGACCTCTAAAAATGACTTTGCCCAACAATGGTAATGACTTTGCCCACCACTGTTAATCACTTATCCGACCTCTAAAAATGACTTTGCCCAACATTTGTAATGACTTTGCCTACCACTGTTAATCATTTATCCGACCTCTTAAAAAGACTTTGCCCAACAATTGTAATGACTTTGCCCCCCACTGTTGATCGCTTATCCGACCTTTAAAAATGACTTTGCCCAACACTAGTAATGACTTTGCCCACCACTGTGAATCATTATTCGACCTCTAAAAAAGACTTTGCCCAATTATTGTAATGACTTTGCCAACCACAGTTAATCACTTATCCGACCACTAAAAATTACTTTGCCAAACACTTGTAATGACTTTGCCCACCACTGTGAATCATTTATCCGACCTCTAAAAAAGACTTTGCCCAATTATTGTAATGAATTTGCCCACCACTGTTAATCACTTATCCGACCTCTAAAAATGACTTTGCCAAACAATTGTAATGACTTTGCCAACCACAGTTAATCACTTATCCGACCTCTAAAAATGACTTTGCCCAACAATTGTAAGACTTTGCCAACAACTGTTAATCATTTATCCGACCTCTAAAAATGACTTTGCCCAACTATTGTTATGACTTTGCCAATCACTGTTAATCACTAATACGGCCTCTTTAAATGACTTTGCCCAACAATTGTATTGACTTTGCCAACCACTGTTAATCTTTTATCCGACCTCTAAAAAAGACTTTGCCCAATAATTGTAATGACTTTGCCAACCACTGTTAATAATATATCCGACCTCTAAAAATGACTTTGCCCAACTTTTGTAATGACTATGCCCACCACTGTTAATCACTTATCCGACCTCTAAAAATGACTTTGCCCAACATTTGTAATGACTTTGTCAAACACTGGTAATGACTTTGTCCACCACTGTTAATCACTTATCCGACCTCTAAAAATGACTTTGCCAAACAATTGTAATGACTTTGCCAACCACAGTTAATCACTTATCCGACCTCTAAAAATGACTTTGCCCAACACTAGTAATGACTTTGCCCACCACTGTGAATCATTATTCGACCTCTAAAAAAGACTTTGCCCAATTATTGTAATGACTTTGCCAACCACAGTTAATCACTTATCCGACCACTAAAAATTACTTTGCCCAACACTTGTAATGACTTTGCCCACCACTGTGAATCATTTATCCGACCTCTAAAAAAGACTTTGCCCAATTATTGTAATGAATTTGCCAACCACTGTTAATCATATATCCGACCTATAAAAATGACTTTGCCCATCAATTGTAATGACTTTGCCCCCCACTGTTAATCACTTATCCGACCTCTAAAAATGACTTTGCCCAACAATTGTGATGACTTTGCCAACCACTGTAAATCACTTATCCGACCTCTAAAAATGACTTTGCCCAACACTGGTAATGACTTTGACCACCACTGTTAATCACTTACCCGACCTCTAAAAATGACTTTTTCAAACAATTGAAATTACTTTGGCAACCACTGTTAATCATATATCTGACCTCTAAAAATGTCTTTGCCCAACATTTGTAATGACTTTGTCAAACACTGGTAATGACTCTGCCCACCACTGTTAATTACTTATCCGACCTCTAAAAATGACTTTGCCAAACAATTGTAATGACTTTGCCAACCACAGTTAATCACTAATACGACCTCTTTGAATGACTTTGCCCAACAATTGTAATGACTTTGCCAACCACTGTAAATCATTTATCCGACCTCTAAAAAAGACTTTGCCCAACAATTGTAATGACTTTGCCAACCACTGTAACTCACTTATCCGACCTCTAAAAATACTTTGCCCAACACTGGTAATGACTTTGCCCACCACTGTTAATCACTTATCCGACCTCTAAAAATGACTTTTTCAAACAATTGAAATTACTTTGCCAACCACTGTTGATCATATATCCGTCCGCTAAAAATGACTTTGCCCAACAATTGTAATGACTTTGCCCCCCACTGTTAATCACTTATCCGATCTCTAAAAATGACTTTGCCCAACAATTGTAAAGACTTTGCCAAACACTGTTAATGACTTTGCCCACCACTGTGAATCATTTATCCGACCTCTAAAAAGGATTTTCCCAATTATTGTAATGAATTTGCCAACCACTGTTAATCATATATCCGACCTCTAAAAATGACTTTGCCCATCAATTGTAATGACTTTGCCCCCCACTGTTAATCACTTATCCGACCTCTAAAAAAGACTTTGCCAATCAATTGTAATGACTTTGCCAACCACAGTTAATCACTGATACGACCTCTTTAAATGACTTTGCCCAACAATTGTAATGACTTTGCCAACCACTGTAAATCATTTATCCGACCTCTAAAAAAGACTTTGCCCAACAATTGTATTGACTTTGCCAACCACTGTTAATCACTTATCCGACCTCTAAAAATGACTTTGCCCAACAATGGTAATGACTTTGCCCAACACTGTTAATCTCTTATCCGACCTCTAAAAATGACTTTTTCAAACAATTGAAATTACTTTGCCAACCACTGTTAATCATATATCCGTCCTTTAAAAATGACTTTGCCCAACAATTGTAATGACTTTGCCCCCCACTGTTAATCACTTATCCGATCTCTAAAAATGACTTTGCCAAACACTGTTAATGACTTTGCCCACCACTGTTAATCACTTATCCGACCTCTAAAAATGGCTTTGCCCAACAATTGTAATGACTTTGCAAACCAAAGTTAATCACTTATCCGACCTCTAAAAATCACTTTGCCAAACAGTTGTAATGACTTTGCCAACCACTGTAAGTCATTTATCCGACCTCTAAAAATGACTTTGCCCAACAATTGTAATGACTTTGCCCAACAATTGTAATGACTTTGCCCAACAATTGTAATGACTTTGCCAAACACTGTTAATCATATATCCGACCTCTAAAAATGACTTTGCCCATCAATTGTAATGACTTTGCCCCCCACTGTTAATCACTTATCCGACCTCTAAAAAAGACTTTGCCAATCAATTGTAATGACTTTGCCAACCACAGTTAATCACTGATACGACCTCTTTAAATGACTTTGCCCAACAATTGTAATGACTTTGCCAACCACTGTAAATCATTTATCCGACCTCTAAAAAAGACTTTGCCCAACAATTGTATTGACTTTGCCAACCACTGTTAATCACTTATCCGACCTCTAAAAATGACTTTGCCCAACAATGGTAATGACTTTGCCCAACACTGTTAATCTCTTATCCGACCTCTAAAAATGACTTTTTCAAACAATTGAAATTACTTTGCCAACCACTGTTAATCATATATCCGTCCTTTAAAAATGACTTTGCCCAACAATTGTAATGACTTTGCCCCCCACTGTTAATCACTTATCCGATCTCTAAAAATGACTTTGCCAAACACTGTTAATGACTTTGCCCACCACTGTTAATCACTTATCCGACCTCTAAAAATGGCTTTGCCCAACAATTGTAATGACTTTGCAAACCAAAGTTAATCACTTATCCGACCTCTAAAAATCACTTTGCCAAACAGTTGTAATGACTTTGCCAACCACTGTAAGTCATTTATCCGACCTCTAAAAATGACTTTGCCCAACAATTGTAATGACTTTGCCCAACAATTGTAATGACTTTGCCCAACAATTGTAATGACTTTGCCAAACACTGTTAATCATTTATCCGACCTCTAAAAATGACTTTGCCCAATTATTGTTATGACTTTGCCAACCACTGTGAATCACTAATACGACCTCTTTAAATGACTTTGCCCAACAATTGTAATGACTTTGCCCAACAATTGTAATGACTTTGCCCAACAATTGTAATGACTTTGCCCAACAATTGTAATGACTTGGCACAAAAATTGTAATGACTTTGCCAACCAATGTTAATCACTTATCCGACCTCTAAAAATGACTTTTCCCAACAATTGTTATTACTTTGCAACTCACTGGTAATGACTTTCCCCACCACTGTTTATCACTTATCCGACTACTAAAAATGACTTTGCCCAACATTTGTAATGACTTTTCCAACCACTGTTAATCACTTATCCGACCTCTAAAAATGACTCTGCCCAACAATTGTAATGACTTTGCCATACACTGGTAATGACTTCGTCAACCACTGTTAATCACTTATCCGACCTCTAAAAATGACTATGCCCAACAATTGTAATGACTTTGCAACTCACTGGTAATGACTTTCCCCACCACTGTTAATCACTTATACGACCACTAAAAATGACTTTGCCCAACATTTGTAATGACTTTTCCAACCACTGTTAATCACTTATCCGACCTCTAAAAATGACTTTGCCCAACAATTGTAATGACTTTGCCATAAACTGGTAATGACTTTGCCAACCACTGTTAATCACTTATCAGACCACTAAAAATGACTTTGCCCAACAATTGTAATGACTTTGCCACCCACTGTTAATCACTTATCCGACCTCTAAAAATGACTTTGCCCAACAATTCTAATGACTTTGCCATACACTGGTAATGACTTTGCCAACCGCTATTAATCATTTATCCCACCTCTAAAAAAGACTTTGCCCAACAATTGTAATGACTTTGCCAACCACTGTTAATCATTTATCCGACCTCTAAAAAAGACTTTGCCCAACACTGGTAATGACTTTGCCAACCACTGTTTATCACTAATACGACCTCTTTAATGACTGAGCCCAACAATTGTAATGACTTTGCCCACCACTAATAATCACTTATCCGACCTCTAAAAATGACTTTGCCCAACAATTGTAATGACTTTGCCAACCAATGTTAATCACTTATCCGACCTCTAAAAATGACTTTTCCCAACAATTGTTATTACTTTGCAACTCACTGGTAATGACTTTCCCCATCACTGTTAATCACTTATCCGACCACTAAAAATGACTTTGCCCAACAATTGTAATGACTTTGCCAACCACTATTAATCATTTTTCCGACCTCTAAAAAAGACTTTGCCCAACTATTGTAATGACTTTGCCAACCACTGTTAATCACTAATACGACCTCTTTAAATGACTTTGCCCAACAATTGTAATGACTTGGCACAAAAATTGTAATGACTTTCCCAACCAATGTTAAGCACTTATCCGACCTCTAAAAATGACTTTTCCCAACAATTGTTATTACTTTGCAACTCACTGGTAATGACTTTCCCCATCACTGTTAATCACTTATCCGACCACTAAAAATGACTTTGCCCAACATTTGTAATGACTTTTCCAACCACTGTTAATCACTTATCCGACCTCTAAAAATGACTTTGCCCAACAATTGTAAGGACTTTGCCATACACTGGTAATGACTTTGTCAACCACTGTTAATCACTTATCCGACCTCTAAAAATGACTTTGCCCAACAATTGTAATGACTTTGCCACCCACTGTTAATCACTTATCCGACCTCTAAAAATGACTTTGCCCAACAATTGTAATGACTTTGCCAAACAATTGTAATGACTTTGCCAAACACTGTTAATCATTTATCCGGCCTCTAAAAATGACTTTGCCCAACTATTGTTATGACTTTGAAAACCACTGTTAATCACTAATACGACCTCTTTAAATGACTTTGCCCAACAATTGTAATGACTTGGCACAAAGTTTGTAATGACTTTGCCAACCAATGTTAATCACTTATCCGACCTCTAAAAATGACTTTTCCCAACAATTGTTATTACTTTGCAACTCACTGGTAATGACTTTCCCCATCACTGTTAATCACTTATCCGACCTCTAAAAATGACTATGCCCAACAATTGTAATGACTTTGCAACTCACTGGTAATGACTTTCCCCACCACTGTTAATCACTTATCCGACCACTAAAAATGACTCTTCCCAACATTTGTAATGACTTTTCCAACCACTGTTAATCACTTATCCGACCTCTAAAAATGACTTTGCCCAACAATTGTAATGACTTTGCCATACACTGGTAATCATTTATCCGACCTCTAAAAATGACTTTGCCCAACAATTGTAATGACTTTGCCACCCACTGTTAATCACTTATCCGACCTCTAAAAATGACTTTGCCCAACAATTCTAATGACTTTGCCATACACTGGTAATGACTTTGCAAACCACTTTTAATCATTTTTCCGACCTCTAAAAAAGACTTTGCCCAACTATTGTAATGACTTTGCCAACCACTGTTAATCATATAACCGACCTCTAAAAGTGACTTTGCCCAACAATTGTAATGACTTTTCCAACCACTGTTAATCACTTATCCGACCTCTAAAAATGACTTTGCCCAACAATTGTAAGGACTTTGCCATACACTGGTAATGACTTTGTCAACCACTGTTAATCACTTATCCGACCTCTAAAAATGACTATGCCCAACAATTGTAATGACTTTGCAACTCACTGGTAATGACTTTCCCCACCACTGTTAATCACTTATCCGACCACTAAAAATGACTTTGCCCAACATTTGTAATGACTTTTCCAACCACTGTTAATCACTTATCCGACCTCTAAAAATGACTTAGCCCAACAATTGTAATGACTTTGCCATACACTGTTAATCATTTATCCGACCTCTAAAGATGACTTTGCCCAACAATTGTAATGACTTTGCCACCCACTGTTAATCACTTATCCGACCTTTAAAAATGACTTTGACGAACAATCCTAATGACTTTGCCATACACTGGTAATGACTTTGCCAACCACCATTAATCATTTATCGGACCTCTAAAAAAGACTTTGCCCAACTATTGAAATGACTTTGCAAACCACTGTTAATCATATAACCGACCTCTAAAAGTGACTTTGCCCAACAATTGTAATGACTTTGCCAACCACTGTTAATCATATAACCGACCTCTAAAAGTGACTTTGCCCAACAATTGTAATGACTTTGCCAACCACAGTTAATCACTTATCCGACCTCTTAAAATGACTTTGCCCAACAATTGTAAGACTTTGCCAAGCACTGTTAATCATTTATCCGACCTCTAAAAATGACTTTGCCCAACTATTGTTATGACTTTGCCAACCACTGTTTATCACTAATAAGACCTCTTTAAATGACTGTGCCCAACAGTTGTAATGACTTTGCCACCCACTGTTAGTCACTTATCCGACCTCTAAAAAAGACTTTAACCAACAGTTGTAATGACTTTGCCAAACAATTGTAATGACTTTGCCCAACAATTGAAATGACTTTCCCCAGAATTGTAATGACTTTGCCCAACAATTGTAATGACTTTGCCAACCAAAGTTAATCACTTATCCGACCTCTAAAAATCACTTTGCCAAACAGTTGTAATGACTTTGCCAAACGCTGTAAATCATTTATCCGACCTCTAAAAATGACTTTGCCCAACTATTGTTATGACTTTGCCAACCACTGTTTATCACTAATATGACCTCTTTAAATGACTGTGCCCAACAATTGTAATGACTTTGCCACCCACTGTTTATCACTTATCCGACCTCTAAAAATGACTTTGCCCAACAATTCTAATGACTTTGCCATACACTGGTAATGACTTTGCCAACCACTATTAATCATTTTTCCGACCTCTAAAAAAGACTTTGCCCAACTATTGTAATGACTTTGCCAACCACTGTTAATCATATAACCGACCTCTAAAAGTGACTTTGCCCAACAATTGTAATGACTTTGCCAACCACAGTTAATCACTTATCCGACCTCTAAAAATGACTTTGCCCAACAATTGTAAGACTTTCCCAAGCACTGTTAATCATTTATCCGACCTCTAAAAATGACTTTGCCCAACTATTGTTATGACTTTGCCAACCACTGTTTATCACAAATACGACCTCTTTAAATGACTGTGCCCAACAATTGTAATGACTTTGCCCACCACTGTTAATCACGTATCCGACCTCTAAAAAAGACTTTGCCCGACAATTGTAATGACTTTGCCAACCACTGTTAATCATTTATCCGACCTCTAAAAAAGACTTTGCCCAACACTGGTAATGACTTTGCCCACCACTGTTAATCACTTATCCGACCTCTAAAAATGACTTTGCCCAACATTTGTAATGACTTTGCCAACCATTGTTAATCATTTATCCGACCTCAAAAAAAGACTTTGCCCGACAATTGTAATGACTTTGCCAACCACTGTTAATCATATATCCGACCTCTAAAAATGACTTTGCGAGACACTGGTAAAGACTTTGCCCACCACTGTTTATCACTTATCCCACCTCAAAAAATGACTTTGCCCAACAATTGTAATGACTTTGCCAACCACTGTTAATCACTTTTCCGACCTCTAAAAATGACTTTGCCCAACAATTGTAATGACTTTGCCAACCACTGTTAATCATTTATCCGACCTCTAAAAAAGACTTTGCCCAAAAATTGTAATGACTTTGCCAACCACTGTTAATATTATATCCGACCTCTAAAAATGACTTTGCCCAACAATTGTAATGACTTTGCCAACCACTGTTAATCACTTTTCCGACCTCTAAAAATGACTATGCCCAACAATTGTAATGACTTTGCCAACCACTGTTAATCACTTATCCGACCTCTAAAAATGACTTTGCCCAACAATTGTAATGACTTTGCCAACCACTGTTAATCATATATCCGACCTCTAAAAATGACTTTGCGAGACACTGGTAAAGACTTTGCCCACCACTGTTTATCACTTATCCCACCTCAAAAAATGACTTTGCCCAACAATTGTAATGACTTTGCCAACCACTGTTAATCACTTTTCCGACCTCTAAAAATGACTTTGCCCAACAATTGTAATGACTTTGCCAACCACTGTTAATCATTTATCCGACCTCTAAAAAAGACTTTGCCCAAAAATTGTAATGACTTTGCCAACCACTGTTAATATTATATCCGACCTCTAAAAATGACTTTGCCCAACAATTGTAATGACTTTGCCAACCACTGTTAATCACTTTTCCGACCTCTAAAAATGACTATGCCCAACAATTGTAATGACTTTGCCAACCACTGTTAATCACTTATCCGACCTCTAAAAATGACTTTGCCCAACAATTGTAAGACTTTCCCAAGCACTGTTAATAATTTATCCGACCTCTAAAAATGACTTTGCCCAACTATTGTTATGACTTTGCCAACCACTGTTTATCACTAATACGACCTCTTTAAATGACTGTGCCCAACAATTGTAATGACTTTGCCCACCTCTGTTAATCACTTATCCGACCTCTAAAAAAGACTTTGCCCGACAATTGTAATGACTTTGCCAACCACTATTAATCATTTATCCGACCTCTAAAAAAGACTTTGCCCAACTATTGTAATGACTTTGCCAACCACTGTTAATCATATAACCGACCTCTAAAAGTGACTTTGCCCAACAATGGTAATGACTTTGCCAACCATTGTTAATCATTTATCCGACCTCTAAAAAAGACTTTGCCCAAATATTGTAATGACTTTGCCAACCACTGTTAATCATATATCCGGCCTCTAAAAATGACTTTGCGAAACACTGGTAAAGACTTTGCCCACCACTGTTAATCACTTATCCGACCTCTAAAAATGACTTTGGCCAACAATTGTAATGACTTTGCCAACCACTGTTAATCACTTTTCCGACCTCTAAAAATGACTTTGCCAAACTATTGTTATGACTTTGCCAACCACTGTTAATCAGAAATACGACCTCTTTAAATGACTTTGCCCAACAATTGTAATGACTTTCCCCAGAATTGTAATGACTTTGCCCAACAATTGTAATGACTTGGCACAAAAATTGTAATGACTTTGCCAACCAATGTTAATCACTTATCCGACCTCTAAAAATGACTATGCCCAACAATTGTAATGACTTTGCAACTCACTGGTAATGACTTTCCCCACCACTGTTAATCACTTATCCGACCACTAAAAATGACTTTGCCCAACATTTGTAATGACTTTGCCAACCACAGTTAATCACTTATCCGACCTCTAAAAATGACTTTGCCCAACAATTGTAATGACTTTGCCATACACTGGTAATGACTTTGCCAACCACTGTTAATCACTTATCAGACCACTAAAAATGACTTTGCCCAACAATTGTAATGACTTTGCCACCCACTGTTAATCACTTATCCGACCTCTAAAAATGACTTTGCCCAACAATTCTAATGACTTTGCCATACACTGGTAATGACTTTGCCAACCACTATTAATCATATAACCGACCTCTAAAAAAGACTTTGCCCAACTATTGTAATGACTTTGCCAACAAGTGTTAATCATATAACCGACCTCTAAAAGTGACTTTGCCCAACAATGGTAATGACTTTGCCAACCACAGTTAATCACTTATCCGACCTCTAAAAATGACTTTGCCCAACAATTAACAGACTTTGCCAAGCACTGTAAATCATTTATACGACCTCTAAAAATGGCTTTTCTCAACTATTGTTATGACTTTGCCAACCACTGTTTATCACTAATACGACCTCTTTAAATGACTGTGCCCAACAATTGTAATGACTTTGCCCACCACTGTTAATCACTTATCCGACCTCTAAAAAAGACTTTGCCCAACAATTGTAATGACTTTGCCAACCACTGTTAATCATTTATCCGACCTCTAAAAAAGACTTTTCCCAACACTGGTAATGACTTTGCCAACCACTGTTTATCACTAATACGACCTCTTTAAATGACTGTACCCAACAATTGTAATGACTTTGCCCACCACTGTTAATCACTTATCCGACCTCTAAAAATGACTTTGCCCAACATTTGTAATGACTTTTCCAACCACTGTTAATCACTTATCCGAACACTAAAAATGACTTTGCCAAACAATTGTAATGACTTTGCCACCCACTGTTAATCACTAATACGACCTCTTTAAATGACTGTACCCAACAATGGTAATGACTTTGCCAACCACAGTTAATCACTTATCCGACCTCTAAAAATGACTTTGCCCAACAATTAACAGACTTTGCCAAGCACTGTAAATCATTTATACGACCTCTAAAAATGGCTTTTCTCAACTATTGTTATGACTTTGCCAACCACTGTTTATCACTAATACGACCTCTTTAAATGACTGTGCCCAACAATTGTATGACTTTGCCCACCACTGTTAATCATTTATCCGACCTCTAAAAAAGACTTTTCCCAACACTGGTAATGACTTTGCCAACCACTGTTTATCACTAATACGACCTCTTTAAATGACTGTACCCAACAATTGTAATGACTTTGCCCACCACTGTTAATCACTTATCCGACCTCTAAAAATGACTTTGCCCAACATTTGTAAAGACTTTTCCAACCACTGTTAATCACTTATCCGACCACTAAAAATGACTTTGCCCAACAATTGTAATGACTTTGCCACCCAACTGTTAATCACTTATCCGACCTCTAAAAATGACTTTGCCCAACAATTCTAATGACTTTGCCATACACTGGTAATGACTTTGCCTACTACTATTAATCATTTATCCGACCTCTAAAAAAGACTTTGCCCAACTATTGAAATGACTTTGCCAACCACTGTTAATCATATAACCGACCTCTAAAAGTGACTTTGCCCAACAATTGTAATGACTTTGCCAACCACAGTTAATCACTTATCCGACCTCTAAAAATGACTTTGCCCATCTATTGTTATGACTTTGCCAACCACTGTATATCACTAATACGACCTCTTTAAATGACTGTGCCCAACAGTTGTAATGACTTTGCCCACCACTGTTAATCACTTATCCGACCTCTAAAAAAGACTTTGCCCGACAATTGTAATGACTTTGCCAACCACTGTTAATCATTTATCCGACCTCTAAAAAAGACTTTGCCCAACACTGGTAATGACTTTGCCCACCACTGTTAATCACTTATCCGACCTCTAAAAATGACTTTGCCCAACATTTGTAATGACTTTGCCCACCACTGTTAATCTCTTATCCGACCTCTAAAAAAGACTTTGCCCAAATATTGTAATGACTTTGCCAACCACTGTTAATCATATACCCGACCTCTAAAAATGACTTTGCCCAACATTTGTAATGACTTTGCCAACCATTGTTAATCACTTTTCCGACCTCTAAAAATGACTTTGCCCAACAATTGTAATGACTTTGCCAACCACTGTTAATATTATATCCGACCTCTAAAAATGACTTTGCCCAACAATTGTAATGACTTTGCCAACCACTGTTAATCATTTATCCGACCTCTAAAAAAGACTTTGCCCAACAATTGTAATGACTTTGCCAACCACTGTTAATATTATATCCGACCTCTAAAAATGACTTTGCCCAACAATTGTAATGACTTTGCCAACCACTGTTAATCACTTTTCCGACCTCTAAAAATGACTTTGCCCAACAATTGTAATGACTTTTCCAACCACTGTTAATCACTTATCTGACCTCTAAAAATGACTTTGCCCAACAATTGTCAGACTTTCCCAAGCACTGTTAATCATTTATCCGACCTCTAAAAATGACTTTGCCCAACTATTGTTATGACTTTGCCAACCACTGTTTATCACCAATACGACCTCTTTAAATGACTGTGCCCAACAATTGTAATGACTTTGCACATCACTGTTAATCACTTATCCGACCTCTAAAAATGACTTTGCCCAACTATTGTTATGACTTTGCCAACCACTGTATATCACTAATACGAACTCTTTAAATGACTGTGCCCAACAGTTGTAATGACTTTGCCCACCACTGTTAATCACTTATCCGACCTCTAAAAAAGACTTTGCCCGACAATTGTAATGACTTTGCCAACCACTGTTAATCATTTATCCGACCTCTAAAAAAGACTTTGCCCAACACTGGTAATGACTTTGCCCACCACTGTTAATCACTTATCCGACCTCTAAAAATGACTTTGCCCAACATTTGTAATGACTTTGCCCACCACTGTTAATCTCTTATCCGACCTCTAAAAAAGACTTTGCCCAAATATTGTAATGACTTTGCCAACCACTGTTAATCATATACCCGACCTCTAAAAATGACTTTGCCCAACATTTGTAATGACTTTGCCAACCATTGTTAATCACTTTTCCGACCTCTAAAAATGACTTTGCCCAACAATTGTAATGACTTTGCCAACCACTGTTAATATTATAACCGACCTCTAAAAATGACTTTGCCCAACAATTGTAATGACTTTGCCAACCACTGTTAATCATTTATCCGACCTCTAAAAAAGACTTTGCCCAACAATTGTAATGACTTTGCCAACCACTGTTAATATTATATCCGACCTCTAAAAATGACTTTGCCCAACAATTGTAATGACTTTGCCAACCACTGTTAATCACTTTTCCGACCTCTAAAAATGACTTTGCCCAACAATTGTAATGACTTTGCCAACCACTGTTAATCACTTATCCGACCTCTAAAAATGACTTTGCCCAACAATTGTAAGACTTTCCCAAGCACTGTTAATCATTTATCCGACCTCTAAAAATGACTTTGCCCAACTATTGTTATGACTTTGCCAACCACTGTTTATCACTAATACGACCTCTTTAAATGACTGTGCCCAACAATTGTAATGACTTTGCACATCACTGTTAATCACTTATCCGACCTCTAAAAAAGACTTTGCCCGACAATTGTAATGACTTTGCCAACCAGTGTTAATCATTTATCCGACCTCTAAAAAAGACTTTGCCCAACACTGGTAATGACTTTGCCAACCACTGTTAATCATTTATCCGACCTCTAAAAAAGACTTTGCCCAACAATTGTAATGACTTTGCCAACCACTGTTAATATTATATCCGACCTCTAAAAATGACTTTGCCCAACAATTGTAATGACTTTGCCAACCACTGTTAATCACTTTTCCGACCTCTAAAAATGACTTTGCCCAACAATTGTAATGACTTTGCCAACCACTGTTAATCACTTATCCGACCTCTAAAAATGACTTTGCCCAACAATTGTAAGACTTTCCCAAGCACTGTTAATCATTTATCCGACCTCTAAAAATGACTTTGCCCAACTATTGTTATGACTTTGCCAACCACTGTTTATCACTAATACGACCTCTTTAAATGACTGTGCCCAACAATTGTAATGACTTTGCACATCACTGTTAATCACTTATCCGACCTCTAAAAAAGACTTTGCCCGACAATTGTAATGACTTTGCCAACCAGTGTTAATCATTTATCCGACCTCTAAAAAAGACTTTGCCCAACACTGGTAATGACTTTGCCCACCACTGTTAATCACTTATCCGACCTCTAAAAATGACTTTGCCCAACATTTGTAATGACTTTGCCCACCACTGTTTATCACTTATCCGACCTCTAAAAAAGACTTTGCCCAAATATTGTAATGACTTTGCCAACCACTGTTAATCATATATCCGACCTCTAAAAATGACTTTGCGAAACACTGGTAAAGACTTTGCCCACCACTGTTAATCACTTATCCGACCTCAAAAAATGACTTTGCCCAACAATTGTAATGACTTTGCCAACCACTGTTAATATTATATCCGACCTCTAAAAATGACTTTGCCCAACAATTGTAATGACTTTGCCAACCACTGTTAATCATTTATCCGACCTCTAAAAAAGACTTTGCCCAACAATTGTAATGACTTTGCCAACCACTGTTAATATTATATCCGACCTCTAAAAATGACTTTGCCCAACAATTGTAATGACTTTGCCAACCACTGTTAATCACTTTTCCGACCTCTAAAAATGACTATGCCCAACAATTGTAATGACTTTGCCAACCACTGTTAATCACTTATCCGACCTCTAAAAATGACTTTGCCCAACAATTGTAAGACTTTCCCAAGCACTGTTAATAATTTATCCGACCTCTAAAAATGACTTTGCCCAACTATTGTTATGACTTTGCCAACCACTGTTTATCACTAATACCACCTCTTTAAATGACTGTGCCCAACAATTGTAATTACTTTGCCCACCACTGTTAATCACTTATCCGACCTCTAAAAAAGACTTTGCCCGACAATTGTAATGACTTTGCCAACCACTATTAATCATTTATCCGACCTCTAAAAAAGACTTTGCCCAACTATTGTAATGACTTTGCCAACCACTGTTAATCATATAACCGACCTCTAAAAGTGACTTTGCCCAACAATGGTAATGACTTTGCCAACCATTGTTAATCATTTATCCGACCTCTAAAATACACTTTGCCCAAATATTGTAATGACTTTGCCAACCAGTGTTAATCACTTTTCCGACCTCTAAAAATGACTTTCCCCAGAATTGTAATGACTTTGCCCAACAATTGTAATGACTTGGCACAAAAATTGTAATGACTTTGCCAACCAATGTTAATCACTTATCCGACCTCTAAAAATGACTATGCCCAACAATTGTAATGACTTTGCAACTCACTGGTAATGACTTTCCCCACCACTGTTAATCACTTATCCGACCACTAAAAATGACTTTGCCCAACAATTGTAATGACTTTGCCAACCACTGTTAATCACTTATCAGACCACTAAAAATGACTTTGCCCATCAACTGTAATGACTTTGCCACCCACTGTTAATCACTTATCCGACCTCTAAAAATGACTTTGCCCAACAATTCTAATGACTTTGCCATACACTGGTAATGACTTTGCCAACCACTATTAATCAATTATCCGACCTCTAAAAAAGACTTTGCCCAACTATTGTAATGACTTTGCCAACCACTGTTAATCATATAACCGACCTCTAAAAGTGACTTTGCCCAACAATGGTAGTGACTTTGCCAACCACAGTTAATCACTTATCCGACCTCTAAAAATGACTTTGCCCAACAATTAACAGACTTTGCCAAGCACTGTAAATCATTTATCCGACCTCTAAAAATGGCTTTTCTCAACTATTGTTATGACTTTGCCAACCACTGTTTATCACTAATACGACCTCTTTAAATGACTGTGCCCAACAATTGTAATGACTTTGCCCACCACTGTTAATCACTTATCCGACCTCTAAAAATGACTTTACCCAACATTTGTAATGACTTTTCCAACCACTGTTAATCACTTTTCCGACCACTAAAAATTTTTGCCCAACAATTGTAATGACTTTGCCAACCAGTGTTAATCACTTTTCCGACCTCTAAAAATGACTTTCCCCAGAATTGTAATGACTTTGCCCAACAATTGTAATGACTTGGCACAAAAATTGTAATGACTTTGCCAACCAATGTTAATCACTTATCCGACCTCTAAAAATGACTATGCCCAACAATTGTAATGACTTTGCAACTCACTGGTAATGACTTTCCCCACCACTGTTAATCACTTATCCGACCACTAAAAATGACTTTGCCCAACAATTGTAATGACTTTGCCAACCACTGTTAATCACTTATCAGACCACTAAAAATGACTTTGCCCATCAACTGTAATGACTTTGCCACCCACTGTTAATCACTTATCCGACCTCTAAAAATGACTTTGCCCAACAATTCTAATGACTTTGCCATACACTGGTAATGACTTTGCCAACCACTATTAATCAATTATCCGACCTCTAAAAAAGACTTTGCCCAACTATTGTAATGACTTTGCCAACCACTGTTAATCATATAACCGACCTCTAAAAGTGACTTTGCCCAACAATGGTAGTGACTTTGCCAACCACAGTTAATCACTTATCCGACCTCTAAAAATGACTTTGCCCAACAATTAACAGACTTTGCCAAGCACTGTAAATCATTTATCCGACCTCTAAAAATGGCTTTTCTCAACTATTGTTATGACTTTGCCAACCACTGTTTATCACTAATACGACCTCTTTAAATGACTGTGCCCAACAATTGTAATGACTTTGCCCACCACTGTTAATCACTTATCCGACCTCTAAAAATGACTTTACCCAACATTTGTAATGACTTTTCCAACCACTGTTAATCACTTTTCCGACCACTAAAAATTTTTGCCCAACAATTGTAATGACTTTGCCACCCACTGTTAATCACTTATCCGACCTCTAAAAATGACTTTGCCCAACAATTCTAATGACTTTGCCATACACTGGTAATGACTTTGCCTACTACTATTAATCATTTATCCGACCTCTAAAAAAGACTTTGCCCAACTATTGAAATGACTTTGCCAACCACTGTTAATCATATAACCGACCTCTAAAAGTGACTTTGCCCAACAATTGTAATGACTTTGCCAACCACAGTTAATCACTTATCCGACCTCTAAAAATGACTTTGCCCAACAATTGTAAGACATTCCCAAGCACTGTTAATCATTAATCCGACCTCTAAAAATGACTTTGCCCAACTATTGTTATGACTTTGCCAACCACTGTATATCACTAATACGACCTCTTTCAATGACTGTGCCCAACAATTATAATGACTTTGCCCACCACTGTTAATCACTTATCCGACCTCTAAAAAAGACTTTGCCCGACAATTGTAATGACTTTGCCAACCACTATTAATCATTTATCCGACCTCTAAAAAAGACTTTGCCCAACTATTGTAATGACTTTGCCAACCACTGTTAATCATATAACCGACCTCTAAAAGTGACTTTGCCCAACAATAGTAATGACTTTGCCAACCATTGTTAATCATTTATCTGACCTCTAAAATACACTTTGCCCAAATATTGTAATGACTTTGCCAACCAGTGTTAATCACTTTTCCGACCTCTAAAAATGACTTTCCTCAGAATTGTAATGACTTTGCCCAACAATTGTAATGACTTGGCACAAAAATTGTAATGACTTTGCCAACCAATGTTAATCACTTATCCGACCTCTAAAAATGACTATGCCCAACAATTGTAATGACTTTGCAACTCACTGGTAATGACTTTCCCCACCACTGTTAATCACTTATCCGACCACTAAAAATGACTTTGCCCAACAATTGTAATGACTTTGCCAACCACTGTTAATCACTTATCAGACCACTAAAAATGACTTTGCCCATCAACTGTAATGACTTTGCCACCCACTGTTAATCACTTATCCGACCTCTAAAAATGACTTTGCCCAACAATTCTAATGACTTTGCCATACACTGGTAATGACTTTGCCAACCACTATTAATCAATTATCCGACCTCTAAAAAAGACTTTGCCCAACTATTGTAATGACTTTGCCAACCACTGTTAATCATATAACCGACCTCTAAAAGTGACTTTGCCCAACAATGGTAGTGACTTTGCCAACCACAGTTAATCACTTATCCGACCTCTAAAAATGACTTTGCCCAACAATTAACAGACTTTGCCAAGCACTGTAAATCATTTATCCGACCTCTAAAAATGGCTTTTCTCAACTATTGTTATGACTTTGCCAACCACTGTTTATCACTAATACGACCTCTTTAAATGACTGTGCCCAACAATTGTAATGACTTTGCCCACCACTGTTAATCACTTATCCGACCTCTAAAAATGACTTTACCCAACATTTGTAATGACTTTTCCAACCACTGTTAATCACTTATCCGACCACTAAAATTTTTGCCCAACAATTGTAATGACTTTGCCACCCACTGTTAATCACTTATCCGACCTCTAAAAATGACTTTGCCCAACAATTCTAATGACTTTGCCATACACTGGTAATGACTTTGCCTACTACTATTAATCATTTATCCGACCTCTAAAAAAGACTTTGCCCAACTATTGAAATGACTTTGCCAACCACTGTTAATCATAAAACCGACCTCTAAAAGTGACTTTGCCCAACAATTGTAATGACTTTGCCAACCACAGTTAATCACTTATCCGACCTCTAAAAATGACTTTGCCCAACAATTGTAAGACATTCCCAAGCACTGTTAATCATTAATCCGACCTCTAAAAATGACTTTGCCCAACTATTGTTATGACTTTGCCAACCACTGTATATCACTAATACGACCTCTTTCAATGACTGTGCCCAACAATTGTAATGACTTTGCCCACCACTGTTAATCACTTATCCGACCTCTAAAAAAGACTTTGCCCGACAATTGTAATGACTTTGCCAACCACTGTTAATCATTTATCCGACCTCTAAAAAAGACTTTGCGCAACACTGGTAATGACTTTGCCCACCACTGTTAATCACTTATACGATCTCTAATAATGACTTTGCCCAACATTTGTAATGACTTTGCCAACCATTGTTAATCATTTATCCGACCTCTAAAAAAGACTTTGCCCAAATATTGTAATGACTTTGCCAACCACTGTTAATCATATATCCGACCTCTAAAAATGACTTTGCGAAACACTGGTAAAGACTTTGCCCACCACTGTTAATCACTTATCCGACCTCTAAAAATGACATTGCCCAACAATTGTAATGACTTTGCCAACCACTGTTAATCACTTTTCCGACCTCTAAAAATGACTTTGCCCAACAATTGTAATGACTTTGCCAACCACTGTTAATCATTTATCCGACCTCTAAAAAAGACTTTGCCCAACAATTGTAATGACTTTGCCATCCACTGTTAATATTATATCCGACCTCTAAAAATGACTTTGCCCAACAATTGTAATGACTTTGCCAACCACTGTTAATCACTTTTCCGACCTCTAATAAATGACTTTGCCCAACAATTGTAATGACTTTTCCAACCACTGTTAATCACTTATCTGACCTCTAAAAATGACTTTGCCCAACAATTGTCAGACTTTCCCAAGCAGTTTTAATCATTTATCCGACCTCTAAAAATGACTTTGCCCAACTATTGTTATGACTTTGCCAACCACTGTTTATCACAAATACGACCTCTTTAAATGACTGTGCCCAACAATTGTAATGACTTTGCACATCACTGTTAATCACTTATCCGACCTCTAAAAATGACTTTGCCCAACTATTGTTATGACTTAGCCAACCACTGTATATCACTAATACGACCTCTTTAAATGACTGTGCACAACAATTGTAATGACTTTGCCCACCACTGTTAATCACTTATCCGACCTCTAAAAAAGACTTTGCCCAACACTGGTAATGACTTTGCCCACCACTGTTAATCACTTATCCGACCTCTAAAAATGACTTTGCCCAACATTTGTAATGACTTTGCCCACCACTGTTAATCACTTATCCGACCTCTAAAAAAGACTTTGCTCAAATATTGTAATGACCTTGCCAACCACTGTTAATCATATATCCGACCTCTAAAAATGACTTTGCCCAACATTTGTAATGACTTTGCCAACCATTGTTAATCATTTATCCGACCTCTAAAAAAGACTTTGCCCAAATATTGTAATGACTTTGCCAACCACTGTTAATCATATATCCGACCTCTAAAAATGACTTTGCGAAACACTGGTAAAGACTTTGCCCACCACTGTTAATCACTTATCCGACCTCCAAAAATGACTTTGCCCAACAATTGTAATGACTTTGCCAACCACTGTTAATCATTTATCCGACCTTTAAAAAAGACTTTGCCCAACAATTGTAATGACTTTGCCAACCACTGTTAATCACTTTTCCGACCTCTAAAAATGACTTTGCCCAACAATTGTAATGACTTTGCCAACCACTGTTAATATTATATCCGACCTCTAAAAAAGACTTTGCCCAACAATTGTAATGACTTTGCCAACCACTGTTAATATTATATCCGACCTCTAAAAATGACTTTGCCCAACACTGGTAATGAATTTTTCAAACAACGGTTAATCACTTATCTGACCTCTAAAAATGACTTTGCCCAACAATTGTAATGACTTTGCCAACCACTGTTAATATTATATCCGACCTCTAAAAATGACTTTGCCCAACAATTGTAATGACTTTGCCAACCACTGTTAATCATTTATCCGACCTTTAAAAAAGACTTTGCCCAACAATTGTAATGACTTTGCCAACCACTGTTAATCACTTTTCCGACCTCTAAAAATGACTTTGCCCAACAATTGTAATGACTTTGCCAACCACTGTTAATATTATATCCGACCTCTAAAAAAGACTTTGCCCAACAATTGTAATGACTTTGCCAACCACTGTTAATATTATATCCGACCTCTAAAAATGACTTTGCCCAACACTGGTAATGACTTTTCCAACCACTGTTAATCACTTATCTGACCTCTAAAAATGACTTTGCCCAACAATTGTCAGACTTTCCCAAGCACTGTTAATCACTTATCCGACCTCTAAAAATGACTTTGCCCAACTATTGTTATGACTTTGACAACCACTGTATATCACTAATACGACCTCTTTAAATGACTGTGCCCAACAATTGTAATGACTTTGCCCACCACTGTTAATCACTTATCCGACCTCTAAAAAAGACTTTGCCCGACAATTGTAATGACTTTGCCAACCACTGTTAATCATTTATCCGACCTCTAAAAAAGACTTTGCCCAACACTGGTAATGACTTTGCCCACCACTGTTAATCACTTATCCGACCTCTAAAAATGACTTTGCCCAACAATTGTAATGACTTTGCTAACCACTGTTAATCATTTATCAGACCTCTAAAAAAGACTTTGCCCAACAATTGTAATGACTTTGCCAACCACTGTTAATATTATATCCGACCTCTTAAAATTACTTTGCCCAACAATTGTAATGACTTTGCCAACCACTGTTAATTACTTTTCCGACCTCTAAAAATGACTTTGCCCAACAATTGTAATGACTTTGCCAACCACTGTTAATCACTTATCCGACCTCTAAAAAAGACTTTGCCCAACAATTGTAATGACTTTCCCAAGCACTGTTAATCATTTATCCGACCTCTAAAAATGACTTTGCCCAACTATTGTTATGACTTTGCCAACCACTGTTTATCACTAATACGACCTCTTTAAATGACTGTGCCCAACAATTGTAATGACTTTGCCCATCACTGTTAATCACTTATCCGACCTCTAAAAAAGACTTTGCCCGACAATTGTAATGACTTTGCCAACCACTGTTAATCATTTATCCGACCTCTAAAAAAGACTTTGCCTAACACTGGTAATGACTTTACCCACCACTGTTAATCACTTATCCGACCTCTAAAAATGACTTTGCCCAACATTTGTAATTACTTTGCCCACCACTGTTAATCACTTATCCGACCTCTAAAAAAGACTTTGCCCAAATATTGTAATGACTTTGCCAACCACTGTTAATCATATATCCGACCTCTAAAAATGACTTTGCGAAACACTGGTAGGGACTTTGCCCACCACTGTTAATCACTTATCCGACCTCTAAAAATGACTTAGCTCAACAATTGTAATGACTTTGCCAACTACTGTTAATCACTTTTCCGACCTCTAAAAATGACTTTGCCCAACAATTGTGATGACTTTGCCAACCACTGTTAATCATTTATCCGACCTCTAAAAAAGACTTTGCACAACAATTGTTATGACTTTGCCAACCACTGTTAATATTATATCCGACCTCTAAAAAAGACTTTTCCCAACACTGGTATAGACTTTGCCAACCACTGTTAATCACTTTTCCGACCTCTAAAAATGACTTTGCCCAACAATTGTAATGACTTTGCCAACCACTGTTAATCATTTATCCGACCTCTAAAAAAGACTTTGCCCAACAATTGTAATGACTTTGCCAACCACTGTTAATATTATATCCGACCTCTAAAAATGACTTTGCCCAACACTGGTAATGACTTTGCCCTCCACTGTTAATCATTTATCCGACCTCTAAAAATGACTTTGCCCAACATTTGTAATGACTTTGCCTACCACTGTTAATCATTTATCCGACCTCTTTAAAAGATTTTGCCCAACAATTGTAATGACTTTGCCCCCCACTGTTGATCGCTTATCCGACCTCTAAAAATGACTTTGCCCAACAATTGTAATGACTTTGCCAAACACTGGTAATCATTTATCCGACCTCTAAAAATGACTTTGCCCAACTATTTTTTTGACTTTGCCAACCACTGTTTATCACTAATACGACCTCTTTAAATGACTGTGCCCAACAATTGTAATGACTTTGCCCATCACTGTTAATCACTTATCCGACCTCTAAAAAAGACTTTGCCCGACAATTGTAATGACTTTGCCAACCACTGTTAATCATTTATCCGACCTCTAAAAAAGACTTTGCCCAACACTGGTAATGACTTTACCCACCACTGTTAATCACTTATCCGACCTCTAAAAATGACTTTGCCCAACATTTGTAATTACTTTGCCCACCACTGTTAATCACTTATCCGACCTCTAAAAAAGACTTTGCCCAAATATTGTAATGACTTTGCCAACCACTGTTAATCATATATCCGACCTCTAAAAATGACTTTGCGAAACACTGGTAAAGACTTTGCCCACCACTGTTAATCACTTATCCGACCTCTAAAAATGACTTAGCTCAACAATTGTAATGACTTTGCCAACTACTGTTAATCACTTTTCAGACCTCTAAAAATGACTTTGCCCAACAATTGTAATGACTTTGCCAACCACTGTTAATCATTTATCCGACCTCTAAAAAAGACTTTGCCCAACAATTGTAATGACTTTGCCAACCACTGTTAATATTATATCCGACCTCTAAAAATGACTTTGCCCAACACTGGTAATGACTTTGCCCTCCACTGTTAATCATTTATCCGACCTCTAAAAATGACTTTGCCCAACATTTGTAATGACTTTGCCTACCACTGTTAATCATTTATCCGACCTCTTAAAAAGACTTTGCCCAACAATTGTAATGACTTTGCCCCCCACTGTTGATCGCTTATCCGACCTCTAAAAATGACTTTGCCCAACAATTGTAATGACTTTGCCAAACACTGGTAATGACTTTGCCCACCACTGTTAATCACTTATCCGACCTCTAAAAATGACTTTGCCCAACAATTGTAATGACTTTGCCAACCACTGTTAATATTATATCCGACCTCTAAAAATTACTTTGCCCAACAATTGTAATGACTTTGCCAACCACTGTTAATCACTTTTCCGACCTCTAAAAATGACTTTGCCCAACAATTGTAATGACTTTGCCAACCACTGTTAATATTATATCCGACCTCTAAAAATGACTTTGCCCAACACTGGTAATGACTTTGCCCTCCACTGTTAATCACTTATCCGACCTCTAAAAATGACTTTGCCCAACATTTGTAATGACTTTGCCAACCATTGTTAATCATTTATCCGACCTCTAAAAAAGACTTTGCCCAAATATTGTAATGACTTTGCCAACCACTGTTAATCATATATCCGACCTCTAAAAATGACTTTGCGAAACACTGGTAAAGACTTTGCCCACCACTGTTAATCACTCATCCGACCTCTAAAAATGACTTTGCCCAACAATTGTAATGACTTTGCCAACCACAGTTAATCACTTATCCGACCTCTAAAAATGACTTTGCCCAACAATTGTAATGACTTTGCCAACCACTGTTAATCACTTTTCCGACCTCTAAAAATGACTTTGCCCAACAATTGTAATGACTTTGCCAACCACTGTTAATCATTTATCAGACCTCTAAAAAAGACTTTGCCCAACAATTGTAATGACTTTGCCAACCACTGTTAATATTATATCCGACCTCTAAAAATGACTTTGCCCAACAATTGTAATGACTTTGCCAACCACTGTTAATCACTTTTCCGACCTCTAAAAATGACTTTGCCCAACAATTGTAATGACTTTGCCAACCACTGTTAATCATTTATCCGACCTCAAAAAAAGACTTTGCCCAACAATTGTAATGACTTTGCCAACCACTGTTAATATTATATCCGACCTCTAAAAATTACTTTGTCCAACACTGGTAATGACTTTGCCCTCCACTGTTAATCACTTATCCGACCTCTAAAAATGACTTTGCCCAACATTTGTAATGACTTTGCCTACCACTGTTAATCATATATCCGACCTATAAAAATGACTTTGCGAAACACTGGTAAAGACTTTGCCCACCACTGTTAATCACTTATCCGACCTCTAAAAATGACTTTGCCCAACAATTGTAATGACTTTGCCAAACACTGGTAATCACTTATCCGACCTCTAAAAATGACTTTGCCCAACAATTGTAATGACTTTGCCAACCACTGTAAATCACTTTTCCGACCTCTAAAAATGACTTTGCCTAACAATTGTAATGACTTTGCCAACCACTGTTAATCATTTATCCGACCTCTAAAAAAGACCTTGCCCAACAATTGTAATGACTTTGCCAACCACTGTTAATATTATATCCGACCTCTAAAAATGACTTTGCCCAACAATTGTAATGACATTGCCAACCACTGTTAATCACTTTTCCGACCTCTAAAAATGACTTTGCCCAACAATTGTAATGACTTTGCCAACCACTGTTAATCATTTATCCGACCTCTAAAAAAGACTTTGCCCACTAATTGTAATGACTTTGCCGACCACTGTTAATATTATATCCGACCTCTAAAAACGACTTTGCCCAATTCTGGTAATGACTTTGCCCTCCACTGTTAATCACTTATCCGACCTCTAAAAATGACTTTGCTCAACATTTGTAATGACTTTGCCTACCACTGTTAATCATTTATCCGACCTCTTAAAAAGACTTTGCCCAACAATTGTAATGACTTTGCCCCCCACTGTTGATCGCTTATCCGACCTCTATAAATGACTTTGCCCAACAATTGTAATGACTTTGCCAAACACTGGTATTGACTTTGCCCACCACTGTTAATCACTTATCCGACCTCTAAAAATGACTTTGCCCAACAATTGTAATGACTTTGCCAACCACAGTTAAACACTTATTCGACCTCTAAAAATGACTTTGCCCAACAATGGTAATGACTTTGCCAACCACTGTTAATCATTTATCCGAACTCTAAAAATGACTTTGCCCAACAATTGTAATGACTTTGCCAACCACTGTTAATCACTTTTCCGACCTCTAAAAATGACTTTGCCCAACAATTGTAATGACTTTGCCAACCACTGTTAATCATTTATCCCACCTCTAAAAAAGACTTTGCCCACTAATTGTAATGACTTTGCCGACCACTGTTAATATTATATCCGACCTCTAAAAACGACTTTGCCCAATTCTGGTAATGACTTTGCCCTCCACTGTTAATCACTTATCCGACCTCTAAAAATGACTTTGCTCAACATTTGTAATGACTTTGCCTACCACTGTTAATCATTTATCCGACCTCTTAAAAAGACTTTGCCCAACAATTGTAATGACTTTGCCCCCCACTGTTGATCGCTTATCCGACCTCTAAAAATGACCTGGCCCAACAATTGTAATGACTTTGCAAAACACTGGAAATGACTTTGCCAAGCAATGTTAATCATTTATCCGACCTCTAAAAATGACTTTGCCCAACTATTGTTATGACTTCGCCAACCACTGTCTATCACTAATACGACCTCTTTAAATGACTGTGCCCAACAATTGTAATGACTTTGCCCACCACTGTTAATCATTTATCCGACCTCTAAGAAAGACTTTGCCCAACACTGGTAATGACTTTGCCCACCACTGTTAATCACTTATCCGACCTCTAAAGATGAGTTTGCCCAACATTTGTAATGACTTTGCCAACCACTGTTAATCATTTATCCGACGTCTAAAAAAGACTTTGCCCAAATATTGTAATGACTTTGCCAACCACTGTTAATATTATATCCGACCTCTAAAAACGACTTTGCCCAATTCTGGTAATGACTTTGCCCTCCACTGTTAATCACTTATCCGACCTCTAAAAATGACTTTGCTCAACATTTGTAATGACTTTGCCTACCACTGTTAATCATTTATCCGACCTCTTAAAAAGACTTTGCCCAACAATTGTAATGACTTTGCCCCCCACTGTTGATCGCTTATCCGACCTCTAAAAATGACTTTGCCCAACAATTGCAATGACTTTGCCAAACACTGTTAATCATTTATCCGACCTCTAAAAAAGACTTTGCCCAACAATTGTAATGACTTTGCCAACCACTGTTAATATTATATCCGACCTCTAAAAATGACTTTGCCCAACAATTGTAATGACATTGCCAACCACTGTTAATCACTTTTCCGACCTCTAAAAATGACTTTGCCCAACAATTGTAATGACTTTGCCAACCACTGTTAATCATTTATCCGACCTCTAAAAAAGACTTTGCCCACTAATTGTAATGACTTTGCCGACCACTGTTAATATTATATCCGACCTCTAAAAACGACTTTGCCCAACTATTGTTATGACTTCGCCAACCACTGTCTATCACTAATACGACCTCTTTAAATGACTGTGCCCAACAATTGTAATGACTTTGCCCACCACTGTTAATCATTTATCCGACCTCTAAGAAAGACTTTGCCCAACACTGGTAATGACTTTGCCCACCACTGTTAATCACTTATCCGACCTCTAAAGATGAGTTTGCCCAACATTTGTAATGACTTTGCCAACCACAGTTAATCATTTATCCGACGTCTAAAAAAGACTTTGCCCAAATATTGTAATGACTTTGCCAACCACTGTTAATATTATATCCGACCTCTAAAAACGACTTTGCCCAATTCTGGTAATGACTTTGCCCTCCACTGTTAATCACTTATCCGACCTCTAAAAATGACTTTGCTCAACATTTGTAATGACTTTGCCTACCACTGTTAATCATTTATCCGACCTCTTAAAAAGACTTTGCCCAACAATTGTAATGACTTTGCCCCCCACTGTTGATCGCTTATCCGACCTCTAAAAATGACTTTGCCCAACAATTGCAATGACTTTGCCAAACACTGTTAATCATTTATCCGACCTCTAAAAAAGACTTTGCCCAACAATTGTAATGACTTTGCCAACCACTGTTAATATTATATCCGACCTCTAAAAATGACTTTGCCCAACAATTGTAATGACATTGCCAACCACTGTTAATCACTTTTCCGACCTCTAAAAATGACTTTGCCCAACAATTGTAATGACTTTGCCAACCACTGTTAATCATTTATCCGACCTCTAAAAAAGACTTTGCCCACTAATTGTAATGACTTTGCCGACCACTGTTAATATTATATCCGACCTCTAAAAACGACTTTGCCCAATTCTGGTAATGACTTTGCCCTCCACTGTTAATCACTTATCCGACCTCTAAAAATGACTTTGCTCAACATTTGTAATGACTTTGCCTACCACTGTTAATCATTTATCCGACCTCTTAAAAAGACTTTGCCCAACAATTGTAATGACTTTGCCCCCCACTGTTGATCGCTTATCCGACCTCTATAAATGACTTTGCCCAACAATTGTAATGACTTTGCCAAACACTGGTATTGACTTTGCCCACCACTGTTAATCACTTATCCGACCTCTAAAAATGACTTTGCCCAACAATTGAAATGACTTTGCCCACCACTGTTAATCACTTATCCGACCTCTAAAGATGAGTTTGCCCAACATTTGTAATGACTTTGCCAACCACTGTTAATCATTTATCCGACGTCTAAAAAAGACTTTGCCCAAATATTGTAATGACTTTGCCAACCACTGTTAATATTATATCCGACCTCTAAAAACGACTTTGCCCAATTCTGGTAATGACTTTGCCCTCCACTGTTAATCACTTATCCGACCTCTAAAAATGACTTTGCTCAACATTTGTAATGACTTTGCCTACCACTGTTAATCATTTATCCGACCTCTTAAAAAGACTTTGCCCAACAATTGTAATGACTTTGCCCCCCACTGTTGATCGCTTATCCGACCTCTAAAAATGACTTTGCCCAACAATTGCAATGACTTTGCCAAACACTGTTAATCATTTATCCGACCTCTAAAAAAGACTTTGCCCAACAATTGTAATGACTTTGCCAACCACTGTTAATATTATATCCGACCTCTAAAAATGACTTTGCCCAACAATTGTAATGACATTGCCAACCACTGTTAATCACTTTTCCGACCTCTAAAAATGACTTTGCCCAACAATTGTAATGACTTTGCCAACCACTGTTAATCATTTATCCGACCTCTAAAAAAGACTTTGCTCACTAATTGTAATGACTTTGCCGACCACTGTTAATATTATATCCGACCTCTAAAAACGACTTTGCCCAATTCTGGTAATGACTTTGCCCTCCACTGTTAATCACTTATCCGACCTCTAAAAATGACTTTGCTCAACATTTGTAATGACTTTGCCTACCACTGTTAATCATTTATCCGACCTCTTAAAAAGACTTTGCCCAACAATTGTAATGACTTTGCCCCCCACTGTTGATCGCTTATCCGACCTCTATAAATGACTTTGCCCAACAATTGTAATGACTTTGCCAAACACTGGTATTGACTTTGCCCACCACTGTTAATCACTTATCCGACCTCTAAAAATGACTTTGCCCAACAATTGAAATGACTTTGCCAACCACAGTTAAACACTTATTCGACCTCTAAAAATGACTTTGCCCAACAATTGTAATGACTTTGCCAACCACTGTTAATCATTTATCCGAACTCTAAAAATGACTTTGCCCAACAATTGTAATGACTTTGCCAACCACTGTTAATCACTTTTCCGACCTCTAAAAATGACTTTGCCCAACAATTGTAATGACTTTGCCAACCACTGTTAATCATTTATCCCACCTCTAAAAAAGACTTTGCCCACTAATTGTAATGACTTTGCCGACCACTGTTAATATTATATCCGACCTCTAAAAACGACTTTGCCCAATTCTGGTAATGACTTTGCCCTCCACTGTTAATCACTTATCCGACCTCTAAAACTGACTTTGCTCAACATTTCTAATGACTTTGCCTACCACTGTTAATCATTTATCCGACCTCTTAAAAAGACTTTGCCCAACAATTGTAATGACTTTGCCACCCACTGTTGATCGCTTATCCGACCTCTAAAAATGACCTGGCCCAACAATTGTAATGACTTTGCAAAACACTGGAAATGACTTTGCCAAGCAATGTTAATCATTTATCCGACCTCTAAAAATGACTTTGCCCAACTATTGTTATGACTTCGCCAACCACTGTCTATCACTAATACGACCTCTTTAAATGACTGTGCCCAACAATTGTAATGACTTTGCCCACCACTGTTAATCATTTATCCGACCTCTAAGAAAGACTTTGCCCAACACTGGTAATGACTTTGCCCACCACTGTTAATCACTTATCCGACCTCTAAAGATGAGTTTGCCCAACATTTGTAATGACTTTGCCAACCACTGTTAATCATTTATCCGACGTCTAAAAAAGACTTTGCCCAAATATTGTAATGACTTTGCCAACCACTGTTAATATTATATCCGACCTCTAAAAACGACTTTGCCCAATTCTGGTAATGACTTTGCCCTCCACTGTTAATCACCTATCCGACCTCTATAAATGACTTTGCTCAACATTTGTAATGACTTTGCCTACCACTGTTAATCATTTATCCGACCTCTTAAAAAGACTTTGCCCAACAATTGTAATGACTTTGCCCCCCACTGTTGATCGCTTATCCGACCTCTAAAAATGACTTTGCCCAACAATTGTAATGACTTTGCCAAACACTGGTATTGACTTTGCCCACCACTGTTAATCACTTATCCGACCTCTAAAAATGACTTTGCCCAACAAATGTAATGACTTTGCCAACCACAGTTAAACACTTATTCGTCCTCTAAAAATGACTTTGCCCAACAATTGTAATGACTTTGCCAACCACTGTAAATCATTTATCCGAACTCTAAAAATGACTTTGCCCAACAATTGTAATGACTTTGCCAACCACTGTTAATCACTTTTCCGACCTCTAAAAATGACTTTGCCCAACAATTGTAATGACTTTGCCAACCACTGTTAATCATTTATCCCACCTCTAAAAAAGACTTTGCCCAACAATTGTAATGACTTTGCCAACCACTGTTAATATTATATCCGACCTCTAAAAATGACTTTGCCCAACAATTGAAATGACTTTGCCAACCACTGTTAATCACTTTTCCGACCTCTAAAAATGACTTTGCCCAACAATTGTAATGACTTTGCCCCCCACTGTTGATCGCTTATCCGACCTCTAAAAATGACCTGGCCCAACAATTGTAATGACTTTGCAAAACACTGGAAATGACTTTGCCAAGCAATGTTAATCATTTATCCGACCTCTAAAAATGACTTTGCCCAACTATTGTTATGACTTCGCCAACCACTGTCTATCACTAATACGACCTCTTTAAATGACTGTGCCCAACAATTGTAATGACTTTGCCCACCACTGTTAATCATTTATCCGACCTCTAAGAAAGACTTTGCCCAACACTGGTAATGACTTTGCCCACCACTGTTAATCACTTATCCGACCTCTAAAGATGAGTTTGCCCAACATTTGTAATGACTTTGCCAACCACTGTTAATCATTTATCCGACGTCTAAAAAAGACTTTGCCCAAATATTGTAATGACTTTGCCAACCACTGTTAATCATTTATCCGACCTCTAAAAATGACTTTGCCCAACAATTGTAATGACTTTGCCCCCACTGTTAATCACTTATCCGACCTCTAAAAATGACTTTGCCCAACAATTGTAATGATTTTGCGAAACACTGGTAATCACTTATCCGACCTCTAAAAATGACTTTTCCCAACAATTGTAATGACTTTGCCCACCACTGTTAATCACTTATCCGACCTCTAAAAATGACTTTGCCCAACAATTGTAATGACTTTGCCAAACACTGGTAATCACTTATCCGACCTCTAAAAATGACTTTGCCCAACAATTGTAATGACTTTGCCAACCACTGTTAATCACTTTTCCGACCTCTAAAAATGACTTTGCCTAACAATTTTAATGACTTTGCCAACCACTGTTAATCATTTATCCGACCTCTAAAAAAGACTTTGCCCAACAATTGTAATGACTTTGCCAACCACTGTTAATCATTTATCCGACCTCTAAAAATGACTTTGCCCAACAATTGTAATGACTTTGCCCCCACTGTTAATCACTTATCCGACCTCTAAAAATGACTTTGCCCAACAATTGTAATGATTTTGCGAAACACTGGTAATCACTTATCCGACCTCTAAAAATGACTTTGCCCAACAATTGTAATGACTTTGCCCACCACTGTTAATCACTTATCCGACCTCTAAAAATGACTTTGCCCAACAATTGTAATGACTTTGCCAAACACTGGTAATCACTTATCCGACCTCTAAAAATGACTTTGCCCAACAATTGTAATGACTTTGCCAACCACTGTTAATCACTTTTCCGACCTCTAAAAATGACTTTGCCTAACAATTGTAATGACTTTGCCAACCACTGTTAATCATTTATCCGACCTCTAAAAAAGACTTTGCCCAACAATTGTAATAAGTTTGCCAACCACTGTTAATATTATATCCGACCTCTAAAAATGACTTTGCCCAACAATTGTAATGACATTGCCAACCACTGTTAATCACTTTTCCGACCTCTAAAAATGACTTTGCCCAACAATTGTAATGACTTTGCCAACCACTGTTAATCATTTATCCGACCTCTAAAAAAGACTTTGCCCACTAATTGTAATGACTTTGCCGACCACTGTTAATATTATATCCGACCTCTAAAAACGACTTTGCCCAATTCTGGTAATGACTTTGGCCTCCACTGTTAATCACCTATCCGACCTCTAAAAATGACTTTGCTCAACATTTGTAATGACTTTGCCTACCACTGTTAATCATTTATCCGACCTCTTAAAAAGACTTTGCCCAACAATTGTAATGACTTTGCCCCCCACTGTTGATCGCTTATCCGACCTCTAAAAATGACTTTGCCCATCAATTGTAATGACTTTGCCAAACACTGGTATTGACTTTGCCCACCACTGTTAATCACTTATCCGACCTCTAAAAATGACTTTGCCCAACAATTGTAATGACTTTGCAAAACACTGGAAATGACTTTGCCAAGCAATGTTAATCATTTATCCGACCTCTAAAAATGACTTTGCCCAACTATTGTTATGACTTCGCCAACCACTGTCTATCACTAATACGACCTCTTTAAATGACTGTGCCCAACAATTGTAATGACTTTGCCCACCACTGTTAATCATTTATCCGACCTCTAAGAAAGACTTTGCCTAACACTGGTAATGACTTTGCCCACCACTGTTAATCATTTATCCGACGTCTATAAAAGACTTTGCCCAAATATTGTAATGACTTTGCCAACCACTGTTAATCATTTATCCGACCTCTAAAAATGACTTTGCCCAACAATTGTAATGACTTTGCCCCCACTGTTAATCACTTATCCGACCTCTAAAAATGACTTTGCCCAACAATTGTAATGATTTTGCGAAACACTGGTAATCACTTATCCGACCTCTAAAAATGACTTTGCCCAACAATTGTAATGACTTTGCCCACCACTGTTAATCACTTATCCGACCTCTAAAAATGACTTTGCCCAACAATTGTAATGACTTTGCCAAACACTGGTAATCACTTATCCGACCTCTAAAAATGACTTTGCCCAACAATTGTAATGACTTTGCCAACCACTGTTAATCACTTTTCCGACCACTAAAAATGACTTTGCCTAACAATTGTAATGACTTTGCCAACCACTGTTAATCACTTATCCGACCTCTAAAAATGACTTTGCCCAACAATTGTAATGACTTTGCCAAACACTGGTAATCACTTATCCGACCTCTAAAAATGACTTTGCCCAACAATTGTAATGACTTTGCCAACCACTGTTAATCACTTATCCGACCTCTAAAAATGACTTTGCCCAACAATTGTAATGATTTTGCGAAACACTGGTAATCACTTATCCAACCTCTAAAAATGACTTTGCCCAACAATTGTAATGACTTTGCCCACCACTGTTAATCACTTATCCGACCTCTAAAAATGACTTTGCCCAACAATTGTAATGACTTTGCCAAACACTGGTAATCACTTATCCGACCTCTAAAAATGACTTTGCCCAACAATTGTAATGACTTTGCCAACCACTGTTAATCACTTTTCCGACCTCTAAAAATGACTTTGCCCAACAATTGTAATGACTTTGCCAACCACTGTTAATATTATATCCGACCTCTAAAAATGACTTTGCCCAACAATTGTAATGACATTGCCAACCACTGTTAATCACTTTTCCGACCTCTAAAAATGACTTTGCCCAACAATTGTAATGACTTTGCCAACCACTGTTAATATTATATCCGACCTCTAAAAATGACTTTGCCCAACAATTGTAATGACTTTGCCAACCACTGTTAATATTATATCCGACCTCTAAAAATGACTTTGCCTAACAATTGTAATGACTTTGCCAACCACTGTTAATCATTTATCCGACCTCTAAAAAAGACTTTGCCCAACAATTGTAATGACTTTGCCAACCACTGTTAATATTATATCCGACCTCTAAAAATGACTTTGCCCAACAATTGTAATGACTTTGCCCACCACTGTTAATCATTTATCCGACCTCTTAGAAAGACTTTGCCTAACACTGGTAATGACTTTGCCCACCACTGTTAATCACTTATCCGACCTCTAAAGATTAGTTTGCCCAACATTTGTAATGACTTTGCCAACCACTGTTAATCATTTATCCGACGTCTATAAAAGACTTTGCCCAAATATTGTAATGACTTTGCCAACCACTGTTAATCATTTATCCGACCTCTAAAAATGACTTTGCCCAACTATTGTTATGACTTTGCCAACCACTGTTAATCACTTTTCCGACCTCTAAAAATGACTTTGCCTAACAATTGTAATGACTTTGCCAACCACTGTTAATCATTTATCCGACCTCTAAAAAAGACTTTGCCCAACAATTGTAATGACTTTGCCAACCACTGTTAATATTATATCCGACCTCTAAAAATGACTTTGCCCAACAATTGTAATGATTTTGCGAAACACTGGTAATCACTTATCCGACCTCTAAAAATGACTTTGCCCAACAATTGTAATGACTTTGCCAACCACTGTTAATCACTTTTCCGACCTCTAAAAATGACTTTGCCTAACAATTGTAATGACTTTGCCAACCACTGTTAATCATTTATCCGACCTCTAAAAAAGACTTTGCCCAATTCTGGTAATGACTTTGCCCTCCACTGTTAATCACCTATCCGACCTCTAAAAATGACTTTGCTCAACATTTGTAATGACTTTGCCAACCACTGTTAATATTATATCCGACCTCTAAAAATGACTTTGCCCAACAATTGTAATGACTTTGCCCACCACTGTTAATCATTTATCCGACCTCTAAGAAAGACTTTGCCTAACACTGGTAATGACTTTGCCCACCACTGTTAATCACTTATCCGATCTCTAAAGATTAGTTTGCCCAACATTTGTAATGACTTTGCCAACCACTGTTAATCATTTATCCGACGTCTATAAAAGACTTTGCCCAAATATTGTAATGACTTTGCCAACCACTGTTAATCATTTATCCGACCTCTAAAAATGACTTTGCCCAACTATTGTTATGACTTCGCCAACCACTGTCTATCACTAATACGACCTCTTTAAATGACTGTGCCCAACAATTGTAATGACTTTGCCCACCACTGTTAATCATTTATCCGACCTCTAAGAAAGACTTTGCCCAACACTGGTAATGACTTTGCCCAACACTGTTATTCACTTATCCGACCTCTAAAAATGAGTTTGCCCAACATTTGTAATGTCTTTGCCAACCACTGTTAATCATTTATCCGACGTCTAAAAAAGACTTTGCCCAAATATTGTAATGACTTTGCCAACCACTGTTAATCATTTATCCGACCTCTAAAAATGACTTTGCCCATCAATTGTAATGACTTTGCCCCCACTGTTAATCACTTATCCGACCTCTAAAAATGACTTTGCCCAACAATTGAAATGACTTTGCAAAACACTGGAAATGACTTTGCCAAGCAATGTTAATCATTTATCCGACCTCTAAAAATGACTTTGCCAAACAATTGTAATGACTTTGCCAACCACTGTTAATCACTTATCCGACCTCTAAAAATGACTTTGCCCAACAATTGTAATGACTTTGCCAAACACTGGTAATCACTTATCCGACCTCTAAAAATGACTTTGCCCAACAATTGTAATGACTTTGCCAACCACTGTTAATCACTTTTCCGACCTCTAAAAATGACTTTGCCTAACAATTGTAATGACTTTGCCAACCACTGTTAATCATTTATCCGACCTCTAAAAAAGACTTTGCCCAACAATTGTAATGACTTTGCCCACCTCTGTTAATCACTTATCCGACCTCTAAAAATGAGTTTGCCCAACATTTGTAATGACTTTGCCAACCACTGTTAATCATTTATCCGACGTCTAAAAATGAGTTTGTCCAACATTTGTAATGACTTTGCCAACCACTGTTAATCATATATCCGACCTTTTAAAAATGACTTTGCCCAACAATTGTAATGACTTTGCCCCCACTGTTAATCACTTATCCGACCTCTAAAAATGACTTTGCCCAACAATTGTAATGATTTTGCCCCCCACTGTTAATCACTTATCCGACCTCTAAAAATGACTTTGCCCAACACTGGTAATGACTTTGCCCACCACTGTTAATCACTTACCCGACCTCTAAAAATGACTTTTCAAACAATTGAAATTACTTTGGCAACCACTGTTAATCATATATCTGACCTCTAAAAATGTCTTTGCCCAACATTTGTAATGACTTTGTCAAACACTGGTAATGACTCTGCCCACCACTGTTAATCACTTATCCGACCTCTAAAAATGACTTTGCCAAACAATTGTAATGACTTTGCCAACCACAGTTAATCACTAATACGACCTCTTTAAATGACTTTGCCCAACAATTGTAATGACTCTGCCAACCACTGTAAATCATTTATCCGAAATCTAAAAAAGACTTTGCCCAACAATTGTAATGACTTTGCCAACCACTGTTAATCACTTATCCGACCTCTAAAAATGACTTTTTCAAACAATTGAAATTACTTTGCCAACCACTGTTAATCATATATCCGTCCTCTAAAAATGACTTTGCCCAACAATTGTAATGACTTTGCCCCCCACTGTTAATCACTTATCCGATCTCTAAAAATGACTTTGCCCAACAATTGTAATGACTTTGCCAAAAACTGTTAATGACTTTGCCCACCACTGTTAATCACTTATCCGACCTCTAAAAATGACTTTGCCCAACAATTGTAATGACTTTGCCAACCAAAGTTAATCACTTATCCGACCTCTAAAAATCACTTTGCCAAACTGTTGTAATAACTTTGCCAACCACTGTAAATCATTTATCCGACCTCTAAAAATGACTTTGCCAATCAATTGTAATGACTTTGCCCAACAATTGTAAGACTTTGCCAACCACTGTTAATCATTTATCCGACAACAAAAAAAGACTTTGCCCAATTATTGAAATGACTTTGCCAACCACTGTTAATCATATATCCGACCTCTAAAAATGACTTTGCCCATCAATTGTAATAACTTTGCCCCCACTGTTAATCACTTATCCGACCTCTAAAAATGACTTTGCCAATCAATTGTAATGACTTTGCCCAACAATTGTAAGACTTTGCCAACCACTGTTAATCATTTATCCGACAACAAAAAAAGACTTTGCCCAATTATTGAAATGACTTTGCCAACCACTGTTAATCATATATCCGTCCTCTAAAAATGACTTTGCCCAACAATTGTAATGACTTTGCCCCCCACTGTTAATCACTTATCCGATCTCTAAAAATGACTTTGCCCAACAATTGTAATGACTTTGCCAAAAACTGTTAATGACTTTGCCCACCACTGTTAATCACTTATCCGACCTCTAAAAATGACTTTGCCCAACAATTGTAATGACTTTGCCAACCAAAGTTAATCACTTATCCGACCTCTAAAAATCACTTTGCCAAACTGTTGTAATAACTTTGCCAACCACTGTAAATCATTTATCCGACCTCTAAAAATGACTTTGCCAATCAATTGTAATGACTTTGCCCAACAATTGTAAGACTTTGCCAACCACTGTTAATCATTTATCCGACAACAAAAAAAGACTTTGCCCAATTATTGAAATGACTTTGCCAACCACTGTTAATCATATATCCGACCTCTAAAAATGACTTTGCCCATCAATTGTAATAACTTTGCCCCCACTGTTAATCACTTATCCGACCTCTAAAAATGACTTTGCCAAACAAATGAAATAACTTTGTCAAACACTGGTAATGACTTTGCCCACCACTGTTAATCACTTATCCGACCTCTAAAAATGACTTTGCCAAACAATTGTAATGACTTTGCCAACCACTGTTAATCACTTATCAGACCTCTAAAAATGACTTTGCCCAACAATTGTAAGACTTTGCCAACAACTGTTAATCATTTATCCGACCTCTAAAAATGACTTTGCCCAAATATTGTTATGACTTTGCCAATCACTGTTAATCACTAATACGGCCTCTTTAAATGACTTTGCCCGACAATTGTATTGACTTTGCCAACCACTGTTAATCTTTTATCCGACTTCTAAAAAAGACATTGCCCAACAATTGTAATGACTTTGCCAACCACTGTTAATAATATATCCGACCTCTAAAAATGACTTTGCCCAACATTTCTAATGACTATGCCCCCCACTGTTAATCACTTATCCGACCTCTAAAAATGACTTTGCCCAACATTTGTAATGACTTTGTCAAACACTGGTAAAGACTTTGCCAACCACCGTTAATCACTTATCCGACCTCTAAAAATGACTTTGCCAAACAATTGTAATGACTTTGCCAACCACTGTTAATCACTTTTCCGACCTCTAAAAATGGCTTTGCCTAACAATTGTAATGACTTTGCCAACCACTGTTAATCATTTATCCGACCTCTAAAAAAGACTTTGCCCAACAATTGTAATGACTTTGCCCACCTCTGTTAATCACTTATCCGACCTCTAAAAATGAGTTTGCCCAACATTTGTAATGACTTTGCCAACCACTGTTAATCATTTATCCGACGTCTAAAAATGAGTTTGTCCAACATTTGTAATGACTTTGCCAACCACTGTTAATCATATATCCGACCTTTTAAAAATGACTTTGCCCAACAATTGTAATGACTTTGCCCCCACTGTTAATCACTTATCCGACCTCTAAAAATGACTTTGCCCAACAATTGTAATGATTTTGCCCCCCACTGTTAATCACTTATCCGACCTCTAAAAATGACTTTGCCCAACACTGGTAATGACTTTGCCCACCACTGTTAATCACTTACCCGACCTCTAAAAATGACTTTTCAAACAATTGAAATTACTTTGGCAACCACTGTTAATCATATATCTGACCTCTAAAAATGTCTTTGCCCAACATTTGTAATGACTTTGTCAAACACTGGTAATGACTCTGCCCACCACTGTTAATCACTTATCCGACCTCTAAAAATGACTTTGCCAAACAATTGTAATGACTTTGCCAACCACAGTTAATCACTAATACGACCTCTTTAAATGACTTTGCCCAACAATTGTAATGACTCTGCCAACCACTGTAAATCATTTATCCGAAATCTAAAAAAGACTTTGCCCAACAATTGTAATGACTTTGCCAACCACTGTTAATCACTTATCCGACCTCTAAAAAATGACTTTTTCAAACAATTGAAATTACTTTGCCAACCACTGTTAATCATATATCCGTCCTCTAAAAATGACTTTGCCCAACAATTGTAATGACTTTGCCCCCCACTGTTAATCACTTATCCGATCTCTAAAAATGACTTTGCCCAACAATTGTAATGACTTTGCCAAAAACTGTTAATGACTTTGCCCACCACTGTTAATCACTTATCCGACCTCTAAAAATGACTTTGCCCAACAATTGTAATGACTTTGCCAACCAAAGTTAATCACTTATCCGACCTCTAAAAATCACTTTGCCAAACTGTTGTAATAACTTTGCCAACCACTGTAAATCATTTATCCGACCTCTAAAAATGACTTTGCCAATCAATTGTAATGACTTTGCCCAACAATTGTAAGACTTTGACAACCACTGTTAATCATTTATCCGACAACTAAAAAAGACTTTGCCCAATTATTGAAATGACTTTGCCAACCACTGTTAATCATATATCCGACCTCTAAAAATGACTTTGCCCATCAATTGTAATAACTTTGCCCCCACTGTTAATCACTTATCCGACCTCTAAAAATGACTTTGCCAAACAAATGAAATAACTTTGTCAAACACTGGTAATGACTTTGCCCACCACTGTTAATCACTTATCCGACCTCTAAAAATGACTTTGCCAAACAATTGTAATGACTTTGCCAACCACTGTTAATCACTTATCAGACCTCTAAAAATGACTTTGCCCAACAATTGTAAGACTTTGCCAACAACTGTTAATCATTTATCCGACCTCTAAAAATGACTTTGCCCAAATATTGTTATGACTTTGCCAATCACTGTTAATCACTAATACGGCCTCTTTAAATGACTTTGCCCGACAATTGTATTGACTTTGCCAACCACTGTTAATCTTTTATCCGACTTCTAAAAAAGACATTGCCCAACAATTGTAATGACTTTGCCAACCACTGTTAATAATATATCCGACCTCTAAAAATGACTTTGCCCAACATTTGTAATGACTATGCCCACCACTGTTAATCACTTATCCGACCTCTAAAAATGACTTTGCCCAACATTTGTAATGACTTTGCCCACCACTGTTAATCACTTATCCGACCTCTAAAAATGACTTTGCCAAACAATTGTAATGACTTTGCCAACCACAGTTAATCACTAATACGACCTCTAAAAAAGACTTTGCCCAATTATTGTAATGACTTTGCCAGCCACAGCTAATCACTTATCCGACCACTAAAAATGACTTTGCCCAACACTGGTAATGACTTTGCCCACCACTGTGAATCATTTATCCGACCTCTAAAAAAGACTTTGCCCAATTATTGTAATGACTTTGCCAACCACTGTTAATCATATATCCGACCTCTAAAAATGACTTTGCCCATCAATTGTAATGACTTTGCCCCCCACTGTTAATCACTTATCCGACCTCTAAAAAAGACTTTGCCCAACAATTGTAATGACTTTGCCAACCACTGTTAATCACTTATCTGACCTCTAAAAATGACTTTGCCCAATTATTGTAATGACTTTGCCAGCCATTGTTTATCATATATCCGACCTCTAAGAATGACTTTGCCCAACATTTGTAATGACTTTGTCAAACACTGGTAATGACTTCGCCCACAACTGTTAATCACTTATCCGACCTCTAAAAAAGACTTTGCCCAACAATTGTAATGACTTTGCCAACCACTGTTAATCACTTATCTGACCTCTAAAAATGACTTTGCCCAATTATTGTAATGACTTTGCCAGCCATTGTTTATCATATATCCGACCTCTAAGAATGACTTTGCCCAACATTTGTAATGACTTTGCCCAACACTGGTAATGACTTTGCCCACCACTGTGAATCATTTATCCGACCTCTAAAAAAGACTTTGCCCAATTATTGTAATGACTTTGCCAACCACTGTTAATCATATATCCGACCTCTAAAAATGACTTTGCCCATCAATTGTAATGACTTTGCCCCCCACTGTTAATCACTTATCCGACCTCTAAAAAAGACTTTGCCCAACAATTGTAATGACTTTGCCAACCACTGTTAATCACTTATCTGACCTCTAAAAATGACTTTGCCCAATTATTGTAATGACTTTGCCAGCCATTGTTTATCATATATCCGACCTCTAAGAATGACTTTGCCCAACATTTGTAATGACTTTGTCAAACACTGGTAATGACTTCGCCCACAACTGTTAATCACTTATCCGACCTCTAAAAATGACTTTGCCCAACAATTGTAATGACTTTGCCAACCACTGTAAATCACTTATCCGACCTCTAAAAATGACTTTGCCCAAAACTGGTAATGACTTTGCCCACCACTGTTAATCACTTACCCGACCTCTAAAAATGACTTTTTCAAACAATTGAAATTACTTTGGCAACCACTGTTAATCATATATCTGACCTCTAAAAATGTCTTTGCCCAACATTTGTAATGACTTTGTCAAACACTGGTAATGACTTTGCCCACCACTGTTAATCACTTATCCGACCTCTAAAAATGACTTTGCCAAACAATTGTAATGACTTTTCCAACCACAGTTAATCACTAATACGACCTCTTTAAATGACTTTGCCCAACAATTGTAATGACTTTGCAAACCACTGTAAATCATTTATCCGACCTCTAAAAAAGACTTTGCCCAACAATTGTAATGACTTTGCCAACCACTGTTAATCACTTATCCGACCTCTTAAAATGACTTTGCCCAACACTGCTAATGACTTTGCCCACCACTGTTAATCACTTATCCGACCTCTAAAAATGACTTTTTCAAACAATTGAAATTACTTTGCCAACCACTGTTAATAATATATCCGACCTCTAAAAATGACTTTGCCCAACATTTGTAATGACATTGTCAAACACTGGTAATGACTTTGCCCACCACTGTTAATCACTTATCCGACCTCTAAAAATGACTTTGCCCATCAATTGTAATGACTTTGCCCCCCACTGTTAATCACTTATCCGACCTCTAAAAAAGACTTTGCCCAACAATTGTAATGACTTTGCCAGCCACTGTTTATCATATATCCTACCTCTAAGAATGACTTTGCCAAACATTTGTAATGACTTTGTCAAACACTGGTAATGACTTCGCCCACAACTGTTAATCACTTATCCGACCTCTAAAAATGACTTTGCCCAACAATTGTAATGACTTTGCCAACCACTGTAAATCACTTATCCGACCTCTAAAAATGACTTTGCCCAAAACTGGTAATGACTTTGCCCACCACTGTTAATCACTTACCCGACCTCTAAAAATGACTTTTTCAAACAATTGAAATTACTTTGGCAACCACTGTTAATCATATATCTGACCTCTAAAAATGTCTTTGCCCAACATTTGTAATGACTTTGTCAAACACTGGTAATGACTTTGCCCACCACTGTTAATCACTTATCCGACCTCTAAAAATGACTTTGCCAAACAATTGTAATGACTTTGCCAACCACAGTTAATCACTAATACGACCTCTTTAAATGACTTTGCCCAACAATTGTAATGACTTTGCCAACCACTGTAAATCATTTATCCGACCTCTAAAAATGACTTTGCCCATCAATTGTAATGACTTTGCCCCCCACTGTTAATCACTTATCCGACCTCTAAAAATGACTTTGCCCAACACTGGTAATGACTCTGCCCACCACTAATAATCACTTACTCGACCTCTAAAAATGACTTTTTCAAACAATTGAAATTACTTTGCCAACCACTGTTAATAATATATCCGACCTCTAAAAATGACTTTGCCCAACATTTGTAATGACATTGTCAAACACTGGTAATGACTTTGCCCACCACTGTTAATCACTTATCCGACCTCTAAAAATGACTTTTTCAAACATTTGTAATGACTATGCCCACCACTGTTAATCACTTACCCGACCTCTAAAAATGACTTTTTCAAACAATTGAAATTACTTTGGCAACCACTATTAATCATATATCTGACCTCTAAAAATGTCTTTGCCCAACATTTGTAATGACCTTGTCAAACACTGGTAATGACTTTGCCCACCACTGTTAATCACTTATCCGACCTCTAAAAATGACTTTGCCAAACAATTGTAATGACTTTGCCAACCACAGTTAATCACTAATACGACCTCTTTAAATGACTTTGCCCAACAACTGTAATGACTTTGCCAACCACTGTAAATCATTTATCCGACCTCTAAAAAAGACTTTGCCCAACAATTGTAATGACTTTGCCAACCACTGTTAATCACTTATCCGACCTCTTAAAATGACTTTGCCCAACACTGCTAATGACTTTGCCCACCACTGTAAATCACTTATCCGACCTCTAAAAATGACTTTTTCAAACAATTGAAATTACTTTGCCAACCACTGTTAATAATATATCCGACCTCTAAAAATGACTTTGCCCAACATTTGTAATGACATTGTCAAACACTGGTAATGACTTTGCCCACCACTGTTAATCACTTATCCGACCTCTAAAAATGACTTTATCAAACATTTGTAATGACTATGCCCACCACTGTTAATCACTTATCCGACCTCTAAAAATGACTTTGCCCAACATTTGTAATGACATTGTCAAACACTGGTTATGAATTTGCCCACCACTGTTAATCACTTATCCGACCTCTAAAAATGACTTTGCCAAACAATTGTAATGACTTTGCCAACCACAGTTAATCACTTATCCGACCTCTAAAAATGACTTTGCCCAATTAGTGTAATGACTTTGCCAACCACTGTTAATCATATATCCGACCTCTAAAAATGACTTTGCCCATCAATTGTAATGACTTTGCCCCCCACTGTTAATCACTTATCCGACCTCTAAAAATGACTTTGCCCAACACTGGTAATGACTCTGCCCACCACTAATAATCACTTACTCGACCTCTAAAAATGACTTTTTCAAACAATTGAAATTACTTTGGCAACCACTGTTAATCATATATCTGACCTCTAAAAATGTCTTTGCCCAACATTTGTAATGACTTTGTCAAACACTGGTAATGACTTTGCCCACCACTGTTAATCACTTATCCGACCTCTAAAAATGACTTTGCCAAACAATTGTAATGACTTTGCCAACCACAGTTAATCACTAATACGACCTCTTTAAATGACTTTGCCCAACAATTGTAATGACTTTGCCAACCACTGTAAATCATTTATCCGACCTCTAAAAATGACTTTGCCCAACACTGGTAATGACTCTGCCCACCACTAATAATCACTTACTCGACCTCTAAAAATGACTTTTTCAAACAATTGAAATTACTTTGGCAACCACTGTTAATCATATATCTGACCTCTAAAAATGTCTTTGCCCAACATTTGTAATGACTTTGTCAAACACTGGTAATGACTTTGCCCACCACTGTTAATCACTTATCCGACCTCTAAAAATGACTTTGCCAAACAATTGTAATGACTTTGCCAACCACAGTTAATCACTAATACGACCTCTTTAAATGACTTTGCCCAACAACTGTAATGACTTTGCCAACCACTGTAAATCATTTATCCGACCTCTAAAAAAGACTTTGCCCAACAATTGTAATGACTTTGCCAACCACTGTTAATCACTTATCCGACCTCTTAAAATGACTTTGCCCAACACTGCTAATGACTTTGCCCACCACTGTAAATCACTTATCCGACCTCTAAAAATGACTTTTTCAAACAATTGAAATTACTTTGCCAACCACTGTTAATAATATATCCGACCTCTAAAAATGACTTTGCCCAACATTTGTAATGACATTGTCAAACACTGGTAATGACTTTGCCCACCACTGTTAATCACTTATCCGACCTCTAAAAATGACTTTATCAAACATTTGTAATGACTATGCCCACCACTGTTAATCACTTATCCGACCTCTAAAAATGACTTTGCCCAACATTTGTAATGACATTGTCAAACACTGGTTATGAATTTGCCCACCACTGTTAATCACTTATCCGACCACTAAAAATGACTTTGCCCAACACTGGTAATGACTTTGCCCACCACTGTGAATCATTTATCCGACCTCTAAAAAAGACTTTGCCCAATTAGTGTAATGACTTTGCCAACCACTGTTAATCATATATCCGACCTCTAAAAATGACTTTGCCCATCAATTGTAATGACTTTGCCCCCCACTGTTAATCACTTATCCGACCTCTAAAAATGACTTTGCCCAACACTGGTAATGACTCTGCCCACCACTAATAATCACTTACTCGACCTCTAAAAATGACTTTTTCAAACAATTGAAATTACTTTGGCAACCACTGTTAATCATATATCTGACCTCTAAAAATGTCTTTGCCCAACATTTGTAATGACTTTGTCAAACACTGGTAATGACTTTGCCCACCACTGTTAATCACTTATCCGACCTCTAAAAATGACTTTGCCAAACAATTGTAATGACTTTGCCAACCACAGTTAATCACTAATACGACCTCTTTAAATGACTTTGCCCAACAATTGTAATGACTTTGCCAACCACTGTAAATCATTTATCCGACCTCTAAAAATGACTTTGCCCAACACTGGTAATGACTCTGCCCACCACTAATAATCACTTACTCGACCTCTAAAAATGACTTTTTCAAACAATTGAAATTACTTTGGCAACCACTGTTAATCATATATCTGACCTCTAAAAATGTCTTTGCCCAACATTTGTAATGACTTTGTCAAACACTGGTAATGACTTTGCCCACCACTGTTAATCACTTATCCGACCTCTAAAAATGACTTTGCCAAACAATTGTAATGACTTTGCCAACCACAGTTAATCACTAATACGACCTCTTTAAATGACTTTGCCCAACAATTGTAATGACTTTGCCAACCACTGTAAATCATTTATCCGACCTCTAAAAAAGACTTTGCCCAACAATTGTAATGACTTTGCCAACCACTGTTAATCACTTATCCGACCTCTTAAAATGACTTTGCCCAACACTGCTAATGACTTTGCCCACCACTGTTAATCACTTATCCGACCTCTAAAAATGACTTTGCCCAACATTTGTAATGACTATGCCCACCACTGTTAATCACTTATCCGACCTCTAAAAATGACTTTGCCCAACATTTGTAATGACATTGTCAAACACTGGTAATGACTTTGCCCACCACTGTTAATCACTTATCCGACCTCTAAAAATGACTTTGCCAAACAATTGTAATGACTTTGCCAACCACAGTTAATCACTTATCCGACCTCTAAAAATGACTTTGCCCAACACTAGTAATGACTTTGCCCACCACTGTGAATCATTATTCGACCTCTAAAAAAGACTTTGCCCAATTATTGTAATGACTTTGCCAACCACAGTTAATCACTTATCCGACCACTAAAAATGACTTTGCCCAACACTGGTAATGACTTTGCCCACCACTGTGAATCATTTATCCTACCTCTAAAAAAGACTTTGCCCAATTAGAGTAATGACTTTGCCAACCACTGTTAATCACTTACCCGACCTCTAAAAATGACTTTTTCAAATAATTGAAATTACTTTGGCAACCACTGTTAATCATATATCTGACCTCTAAAAATGTCTTTGCCCAACATTTGTAATGACTGTGTCAAACACTGGTAATGACTTTGCCCACCACTGTTAATCACTTATCCGACCTCTAAAAATGACTTTGCCAAACAATTGTAATGACTTTGCCAACCACAGTTAATCACTAATACGACCTCTTTAAATGACTTTGCCCAACAATTGTAATGACTTTGCCAACCACTGTAAATCATTTATCCGACCTCTAAAAAAGACTTTGCCCAACAATTGTAATGACTTTGCCAACCACTGTTAATCACTTATCCGACCTCTTAAAATGACTTTGCCCAACACTGCTAATGCATTTGCCCACCACTGTTAATCACTTATCCGACCTCTTAAAATGACTTTGCCCAACACTGCTAATGACTTTGCCCACCACTGTTAATCACTTATCCGACCTCTAAAAATAACTTTGCCCAACATTTGTAATGACTATGCCCACCACTGTTAATCACTTATCCGACCTCTAAAAATGACTTTGCCCAACATTTGTAATGACATTGTCAAACACTGGTAATGACTTTGCCCACCACTGTTAATCACTTATCCGACCTCTAAAAATGACTTTGCCAAACAATTGTAATGACTTTGCCAACCACAGTTAATCACTTATCCGACCTCTAAAAATGACTTTGCCCAACACTAGTAATGACTTTGCCCACCACTGTGAATCATTATTCGATCTCTAAAAAAGACTTTGCCCAATTATTGTAATGACTTTGCCAACCAAAGTTAATCACTTATTCGACCACTAAAAATGACTTTGCCCAACACTGGTAATGACTTTGCCCACCACTGTGAATCATTTATCCGACCTCTAAAAAAGACTTTGCCCAATTAGAGTAATGACTTTGCCAACCACTGTTAATCATATATCCGACCTCTAAAAATGACTTTGCCCATCAATTGTAATGACTTTGCCCCCCACTGTTAATCACTTATCCGACCTCTAAAAATGACTTTGCCCAACACTGGTAATGACTTTGCCCACCACTGTTAATCACTTATCCGACCTCTAAAAATGACTTTGCCAAACAATTGTAATGACTTTGCCAACCACAGTTAATCACTAATACGACCTCTTTAAATGACTTTGCCCAACAATTGTAATGACTTTGCCAACCACTGTAAATCATTTATCCGACCTCTAAAAAAGACTTTGCCTAACAATTGTAATGACTTGGCCAACTACTGTTAATCACTTATCCGACCTCTAAAAATGACTTTGCCCAACACTGCTAATGACTTTGCCCACCACTGTTAATCACTTATCCGACCTCTAAAAATGACTTTGCCCAACATTTGTAATGACTATGCCCACCACTGTTAATCACTTATCCGACCTCTAAGAATGACTTTGCCCAACATTTGTAATGACATTGTCAAACACTGGTAATGACTTTGCCCACCACTGTTAATCACTTATCCGACCTCTAAAAATGACTTTGCCAAACAATTGTAATGACTTTGCCAACCACAGTTAATCACTTATCCGACCTCTAAAAATGACTTTGCCCAACACTAGTAATGACTTTGCCCACCACTGTGAATCATTATTCGACCTCTAAAAAAGACTTTGCCCAATTATTGTAATGACTTTGCCAACCACAGTTAATCACTTATCCGACCACTAAAAATGACTTTGCCCAACACTGGTAATGACTTTGCCCACCACTGTGAATCATTTATCCGACCTCTAAAAAAGACTTTGCCCCATTAGAGTAATGACTTTGCCAACCACTGTTAATCACTTACCCGACCTCTAAAAATGACTTTTTCAAACAATTGAAATTACTTTGGCAACCACTGTTAATCATATATCTGACCTCTAAAAATGTCTTTGCCCAACATTTGTAATGACTGTGTCAAACACTGGTAATGACTTTGCCCACCACTGTTAATCACTTATCCGACCTCTAAAAATGACTTTGCCAAACAATTGTAATGACTTTGCCAACCACAGTTAATCACTAATACGACCTCTTTAAATGACTTTGCCCAACAATTGTAATGACTTTGCCAACCACTGTAAATCATTTATCCGACCTCTAAAAAAGACTTTGCCCAACAATTGTAATGACTTTGCCAACCACTGTTAATCACTTATCCGACCTCTTAAAATGACTTTGCCCAACACTGCTAATGCATTTGCCCACCACTGTTAATCACTTATCCGACCTCTTAAAATGACTTTGCCCAACACTGCTAATGACTTTGCCCACCACTGTTAATCACTTATCCGACCTCTAAAAATGACTTTGCCCAACATTTGTAATGACATTGTCAAACACTGGTAATGACTTTGCCCACCACTGTTAATCACTTATCCGACCTCTTAAATTGACTTTGCCAAACAATTGTAATGACTTTGCCAACCACAGTTAATCACTTATCCGACCTCTAAAAATGACTTTGCCCAACACTAGTAATGACTTTGCCCACCACTGTGAATCATTATTCGACCTCTAAAAAAGACTTTGCCCAATTATTGTAATGACTTTGCCAACCAAAGTTAATCACTTATTCGACCACTAAAAATGACTTTGCCCAACACTGGTAATGACTTTGCCCACCACTGTGAATCATTTATCCGACCTCTAAAAAAGACTTTGCCCAATTAGAGTAATGACTTTGCCAACCACTGTTAATCATATATCCGACCTCTAAAAATGACTTTGCCCATCAATTGTAATGACTTTGCCCCCCACTGTTAATCACTTATCCGACCTCTAAAAATGACTTTGCCCAACACTGGTAATGACCTTGCCCACCACTGTTAATCGATTATCCGACCTCTAAAAATGACTTTGCCAAACAATTGTAATGACTTTGCCAACCACAGTTAATCACTAATACGACCTCTTTAAATGACTTTGCCCAACAATTGTAATGACTTTGCCAACCACTGTAAATCATTTATCCGACCTCTAAAAAAGACTTTGCCTAACAATTGTAATGACTTGGCCAACTACTGTTAATCACTTATCCGACCTCTAAAAATGACTTTTTCAAACAATTGAAATTACTTTGCCAACCACTGTTAATCATATATCCGTCCTCTAAAAATGACTTTGCCCAACAATTGTAATGACTTTGCCCCCCACTGTTAATCACTTATCCGATCTCTAAAAATGACTTTGCCCAACAATTGTAATGACTTTGCCAAACACTGTTAATGACTTTGCCCACCACTGTTAATCACTTATCCGACCTCTAAAAATGACTTTGCCCAACAATTGTAATGACTTTGCCAACCAAAGTTAATCACTTATCCGACCTCTAAAAATCACTTTGCCAAACCGTTGTAATGACTTTGCCAACCACTATAAATCATTTATCCGACTTCTAAAAATGACTTTGCCAATCAATTTTAATGACTTTGCCAAACAATTGTAATGACTTTGCCAACCACAGTTAATCACTTATCCGACCTCTAGAAATGACTTTGCCCAACAATTGTAAGACTTTGCCAACCACTGTTAATCATTTATCCGACAACTAAAAAAGACTTTGCCCAATTATTGAAATGACTTTGCCAACCACTGTAAATCATATATCCGACCTCTAAAAATGACTTTGCCCATCAATTGTAATGACTTTGCCCCCACTGTTAATCACTTATCCGACCTCTAAAAATGACTTTGCCAAACAAATGAAATAACTTTGTCAAACACTGGTAATGACTTTGCCCACCAATGTTAATCACTTATCCGACCTCTAAAAATGACTTTGCCAAACAACTGTAATGACTTTGCCAACCACTGTTAATCACTTATCAGACCTCTAAAAATGACTTTGCCCAACAATTGTAAGACTTTGCCAACAACTGTTAATCATTTATCCGACCTCTAAAAATGACTTTGCCCAAATAATGTTATGACTTTGCCAATCACTGTTAATGACTTTGCCCACCACTGTTAATCACTTATCCGACCTCTAAAAATGACTTTGCCCAACAATTGTAATGACTTTGCCAACCAAAGTTAATCACTTATCCGACCTCTAAAAATCACTTTGCCAAACCGTTGTAATGACTTTGCCCACCACTATAAATCATTTATCCGACCTCTAAAAATGACTTTGCCAATCAATTGTAATGACTTTGCCAAACAATTGTAATGACTTTGCCAACCACAGTTAATCACTTATCCGACCTCTAGAAATGACTTTGCCCAACAATTGTAAGACTTTGCCAACCACTGTTAATCATTTATCCGACAACTAAAAAAGACTTTGCCCAATTATTGAAATGACTTTGCCAACCACTGTAAATCATATATCCGACCTCTAAAAATGACTTTGCCAAACAACTGTAATGACTTTGCCAACCACTGTTAATCACTTATCAGACCTCTAAAAATGACTTTGCCCAACAATTGTAAGACTTTGCCAACAACTGTTAATCATTTATCCGACCTCTAAAAATGACTTTGCCCAAATAATGTTATGACTTTGCCAATCACTGTTAATCACTAATACGGCCTCTTTAAATGACTTTGCCCAACAATTGTATTGACTTTGCCAACCACTGTTAATCTTTTATCTGACTTCTAAAAAAGACTTAGCCCAACAATTGTAATGACTTTGCCAACCACTGTTAATAATATATCCGACCTCTAAAAATGACTTTGCCCAACATTTGTAATGACTATGCCCACCACTGTTAATCACTAATCCGACCTCTAAAAATGACTTTGCCAAACAACTGTAATGACTTTGCCAACCACTGTTAATCACTTATCAGACCTCTAAAAATGACTTTGCCCAACAATTGTAAGACTTTGCCAACAACTGTTAATCATTTATCCGACCTCTAAAAATGACTTTGCCCAAATAATGTTATGACTTTGCCAATCACTGTTAATCACTAATACGGCCTCTTTAAATGACATTGCCCAACAATTGTATTGACTTTGCCAACCACTGTTAATCTTTTATCTGACTTCTAAAAAAGACTTTTCCCAACAATTGTAATGACTTTGCCAACCACTGTTAATAATATATCCGACCTCTAAAAATGACTTTGCCCAACATTTGTAATGACTATGCCCACCACTGTTAATCACTTATCCGACCTCTAAAAATGACTTCGCCCAACATTTGTAATGACTCTGTCAAACACTGGTAATGACTTTGCCCACCACTGTTAATCACTTATCCGACCTCTAAAAATGACTTTGCCAAACAATTGTAATGACTTTGCCAACCACAGTTAATCACTCATCCGACCTCTAAAAATGACTTTGCCCAACACTAGGAATGACTTTGCCCACCACTGTGAATCATTATTCGACCTCTAAAAAAGACTTTGCCCAATTATTGTAATGACTTTGCCAACCACAGTTAATCACTTATCCGACCACTAAAAATGAGTTTGCCCAACACTGGTAATGACTTTGCCCACCACTGTGAATCATTTATCCGACCTCTAAAAAAGACTTTGCCCAATTATTGTAATGACTTTGCCAACCACTGTTAATCATATATCCGACCTCTAAAAATGACTTTGCCCATCAATTGTAATGACTTTGCCAACCACTATAAATCATTTATCCGACTTCTAAAAATGACTTTGCCAATCAATTTTAATGACTTTGCCAAACAATTGTAATGACTTTGCCAACCACAGTTAATCACTTATCCGACCTCTAGAAATGACTTTGCCCAACAATTGTAAGACTTTGCCAACCACTGTTAATCATTTATCCGACAACTAAAAAAGACTTTGCCCAATTATTGAAATGACTTTGCCAACCACTGTAAATCATATATCCGACCTCTAAAAATGACTTTGCCCATCAATTGTAATGACTTTGCCCCCACTGTTAATCACTTATCCGACCTCTAAAAATGACTTTGCCAAACAAATGAAATAACTTTGTCAAACACTGGTAATGACTTTGCCCACCAATGTTAATCACTTATCCGACCTCTAAAAATGACTTTGCCAAACAACTGTAATGACTTTGCCAACCACTGTTAATCACTTATCAGACCTCTAAAAATGACTTTGCCCAACAATTGTAAGACTTTGCCAACAACTGTTAATCATTTATCCGACCTCTAAAAATGACTTTGCCCAAATAATGTTATGACTTTGCCAATCACTGTTAATGACTTTGCCCACCACTGTTAATCACTTATCCGACCTCTAAAAATGACTTTGCCCAACAATTGTAATGACTTTGCCAACCAAAGTTAATCACTTATCCGACCTCTAAAAATCACTTTGCCAAACCGTTGTAATGACTTTGCCCACCACTATAAATCATTTATCCGACCTCTAAAAATGACTTTGCCAATCAATTGTAATGACTTTGCCAAACAATTGTAATGACTTTGCCAACCACAGTTAATCACTTATCCGACCTCTAGAAATGACTTTGCCCAACAATTGTAAGACTTTGCCAACCACTGTTAATCATTTATCCGACAACTAAAAAAGACTTTGCCCAATTATTGAAATGACTTTGCCAACCACTGTAAATCATATATCCGACCTCTAAAAATGACTTTGCCAAACAACTGTAATGACTTTGCCAACCACTGTTAATCACTTATCAGACCTCTAAAAATGACTTTGCCCAACAATTGTAAGACTTTGCCAACAACTGTTAATCATTTATCCGACCTCTAAAAATGACTTTGCCCAAATAATGTTATGACTTTGCCAATCACTGTTAATCACTAATACGGCCTCTTTAAATGACTTTGCCCAACAATTGTATTGACTTTGCCAACCACTGTTAATCTTTTATCTGACTTCTAAAAAAGACTTAGCCCAACAATTGTAATGACTTTGCCAACCACTGTTAATAATATATCCGACCTCTAAAAATGACTTTGCCCAACATTTGTAATGACTATGCCCACCACTGTTAATCACTTATCCGACCTCTAAAAATGACTTTGCCAAACAACTGTAATGACTTTGCCAACCACTGTTAATCACTTATCAGACCTCTAAAAATGACTTTGCCCAACAATTGTAAGACTTTGCCAACAACTGTTAATCATTTATCCGACCTCTAAAAATGACTTTGCCCAAATAATGTTATGACTTTGCCAATCACTGTTAATCACTAATACGGCCTCTTTAAATGACATTGCCCAACAATTGTATTGACTTTGCCAACCACTGTTAATCTTTTATCTGACTTCTAAAAAAGACTTTTCCCAACAATTGTAATGACTTTGCCAACCACTGTTAATAATATATCCGACCTCTAAAAATGACTTTGCCCAACATTTGTAATGACTATGCCCACCACTGTTAATCACTTATCCGACCTCTAAAAATGACTTCGCCCAACATTTGTAATGACTCTGTCAAACACTGGTAATGACTTTGCCCACCACTGTTAATCACTTATCCGACCTCTAAAAATGACTTTGCCAAACAATTGTAATGACTTTGCCAACCACAGTTAATCACTCATCCGACCTCTAAAAATGACTTTGCCCAACACTAGGAATGACTTTGCCCACCACTGTGAATCATTATTCGACCTCTAAAAAAGACTTTGCCCAATTATTGTAATGACTTTGCCAACCACAGTTAATCACTTATCCGACCACTAAAAATGAGTTTGCCCAACACTGGTAATGACTTTGCCCACCACTGTGAATCATTTATCCGACCTCTAAAAAAGACTTTGCCCAATTATTGTAATGACTTTGCCAACCACTGTTAATCATATATCCGACCTCTAAAAATGACTTTGCCCATCAATTGTAATGACTTTGCCCCCCACTGTTAATCACTTATCCGACCTCTAAAAAAGACTTTGCCCAACAATTGTAATGACTTTGCCAACCACTGTTAATCACTTATCTGACCTCAAAAAATGACTTTGCCCAATTATTGTAATGACTTTGCCAGCCACTGTTTATCATATATCCGACCTCTAAGAATGACTTTGCCCAACATTTGTAATGACTTTGCCCAACACTGGTAATGACTTTGCCCACCACTGATAATCACTTACCCGACCTCTAAAAATGACTTTTTCAAACAATCGAAATTACTTTGGCAACCACTGTTAATCATATATCTGACCTCTTAAAATGTCTTTGCCCAACATTTGTAATGACTTTGTCAAACACTGGTAAAGACTTTGCCCACCACTGTTAATCACTTATCCGACCTCTAAAAATGACTTTGCCAAACAATTGTAATGACTTTGCCAACCACAGGTAATCACTAATACGACTTCTTTAAATGACTTTGCCCAACAATTGTAATGACTTTGCCAACCACTGTAAATCATTTATCCGACCTCTAAAAAAGACTTTGCCCAACAATTGTAATGACTTTGCCAACCACTGTTAATCACTTATCCGACCTCTAAAAATGACTTTGCCCAACACTGCTAATGACTTTGCCCACCACTGTTAATCACTTATCCGACCTCTAAAAATGACTTTTTCAAACAATTGACATTACTTTGCCAACCACTGTTAATCATATATCCGTCCTCTAAAAATGACTTTGCCCAACAATTGTAATGACTTTGCCCCCCACTGTTAATCACTTATCCGATCTCTAAAAATGACTTTGCCCAACAATTGTAATGACTTTGCCAAACACTGTTAATGACTTTGCCCACCACTGTTAATCACTTATCCGACCTCTAAAAATGACTTTGCCCAACAATTGTAATGACTTTGCCAACCAAAGTTAATCACTTATCCGACCTCTAAAAATGGCTTTGCCCAACAATTGTAATGACTTTGCCAACCACTGTAAATCATTTATCCGACCTCTAAAAATGACTTTGCCAATCAATTGTAATGACTTTGCCAACCACAGTTAATCACTAATACGACCTCTTTAAATGACTTTGCCCAACAATTGTAATGACTTTGCCAACCACTGTAAATCATTTATCCGACCTCTAAAAAAGACTTTGCCCAACAATTGTATTGACTTTGCCAATCACTGTTAATCACTTATCCGACCTCTAAAAATGACTTTGCCCAACACTGCTAATGACTTTGCCCACCACTGTTAATCACTTATCCGACCTCTAAAAATGACTTTTTCAAACAATTGACATTACTTTGCCAACCACTGTTAATCATATATCCTTCCTCTAAAAATGACTTTGCCCAACAATTGTAATGACTTTGCCCCCCACTGTTAATCACTTATCCGATCTCTAAAAATGACTTTGCCCAACAATTGTAATGACTTTGCCAGACACTGTTAATGACTTTTCCCACCACTGTTAATCACTTATCCGACCTCTAAAAATGACTTTGCCCAACAATTGTAATGACTTTGCCAACCACTGTTAATCACTTATCCGAATACTAAAAATGACTTTGCCCAATTATTGTAATGACTTTGCCAGCCACTGTTTATCATATATCCGACCTCTAAGAATGACTTTGCCCAACATTTGTAATGACTTTGCCCAACACTGGTAATGACTTTGCCCACCACTGATAATCACTTACCCGACCTCTAAAAATGACTTTTTCAAACAATCGAAATTACTTTGGCAACCACTGTTAATCATATATCTGACCTCTTAAAATGTCTTTGCCCAACATTTGTAATGACTTTGTCAAACACTGGTAATGACTTTGCCCACCACTGTTAATCACTTATCCGACCTCTAAAAATGACTTTGCCAAACAATTGTAATGACTTTGCCAACCACAGGTAATCACTAATACGACTTCTTTGAATGACTTTGCCCAACAATTGTAATGACTTTGCCAACCACTGTAAATCATTTATCCGACCTCTAAAAAAGACTTTGCCCAACAATTGTAATGACTTTGCCAACCACTGTTAATCACTTATCCGACCTCTAAAAATGACTTTGCCCAACACTGCTAATGACTTTGCCCACCACTGTTAATCACTTATCCGACCTCTAAAAATGACTTTTTCAAACAATTGAAATTACTTTGCCAACCACTGTTAATCATATATCCGTCCTCTAAAAATGACTTTGCCCAACAATTGTAATGACTTTGCCCCCCACTGTTAATCACTTATCCGATCTCTAAAAATGACTTTGCCCAACAATTGTAATGACTTTGCCAAACACTGTTAATGACTTTGCCCACCACTGTTAATCACTTATCCGACCTCTAAAAATGACTTTGCCCAACAATTGTAATGACTTTGCCAACCAAAGTTAATCACTTATCCGACCTCTAAAAATCACTTTGCCAAAACGTTGTAATGACTTTGCCAACCACTGTAAATCATTTATCCGACCTCTAAAAAAGACTTTGCCCAACAATTGTAATGACTTTGCCAACCACTGTTAATCACTTATCCGACCTCTAAAAATGACTTTGCCCAACACTGCTAATGACTTTGCCCACCACTGTTAATCACTTATCCGACCTCTAAAAATGACTTTTTCAAACAATTGACATTACTTTGCCAACCACTGTTAATCATATATCCGTCCTCTAAAAATGACTTTGCCCAACAATTGTAATGACTTTGCCCCCCACTGTTAATCACTTATCCGATCTCTAAAAATGACTTTGCCAAACAATTGTAATGACTTTGCCAACCACAGGTAATCACTAATACGACTTCTTTGAGTGACTTTGCCCAACAATTGTAATGACTTTGCCAACCACTGTAAATCATTTATCCGACCTCTAAAAAAGACTTTGCCCAACAATTGTAATGACTTTGCCAACCACTGTTAATCACTTATCCGACCTCTAAAAATGACTTTGCCCAACACTGCTAATGACTTTGCCCACCACTGTTAATCACTTATCCGACCTCTAAAAATGACTTTTTCAAACAATTGAAATTACTTTGCCAACCACTGTTAATCATATATCCGTCCTCTAAAAATGACTTTGCCCAACAATTGTAATGACTTTGCCCCCCACTGTTAATCACTTATCCGATCTCTAAAAATGACTTTGCCCAACAATTGTAATGACTTTGCCAAACACTGTTAATGACTTTGCCCACCACTGTTAATCACTTATCCGACCTCTAAAAATGACTTTGCCCAACAATTGTAATGACTTTGCCAACCAAAGTTAATCACTTATCCGACCTCTAAAAATCACTTTGCCAAAACGTTGTAATGACTTTGCCAACCACTGTAAATCATTTATCCGACCTCTAAAAAAGACTTTGCCCAACAATTGTAATGACTTTGCCAACCACTGTTAATCACTTATCCGACCTCTAAAAATGACTTTGCCCAACACTGCTAATGACTTTGCCCACCACTGTTAATCACTTATCCGACCTCTAAAAATGACTTTTTCAAACAATTGACATTACTTTGCCAACCACTGTTAATCATATATCTGACCTCTTAAAATGTCTTTGCCCAACATTTGTAATGACTTTGTCAAACACTGGTAATGACTTTGCCCACCACTGTTAATCACTTATCCGACCTCTAAAAATGACTTTGCCAAACAATTGTAATGACTTTGCCAACCACAGGTAATCACTAATACGACTTCTTTGAATGACTTTGCCCAACAATTGTAATGACTTTGCCAACCACTGTAAATCTTATATCCGACCTATAAAAAGACTTTGCCCAACAATTGTAATGACTTTGCCAACCACTGTTAATCACATATCCGTTCTCTAATAATGACTTTGCCCAACACTGCTAATGACTTTGCCCACCACTGTTAATCACTTATCCGACCTCTAAAAATGACTTTTTCAAACAATTGAAATTACTTTGCCAACCACTGTTAATCATATATCCGTCCTCTAAAAATGACTTTGCCCAACAATTGTAATGACTTTGCCCCCCACTGTTAATCACTTATCCGATCTCTAAAAATGACTTTGCCCAACAATTGTAATGACTTTGCCAAACACTGTTAATGACTTTGCCCACCACTGTTAATCACTTATCCGACCTCTAAAAATGACTTTGCCCAACAATTGTAATGACTTTGCCAACCAAAGTTAATCACTTATCCGACCTCTAAAAATCACTTTGCCAAAACGTTGTAATGACTTTGCCAACCACTGTAAATCATTTATCCGACCTCTAAAAAAGACTTTGCCCAACAATTGTAATGACTTTGCCAACCACTGTTAATCACTTATCCGACCTCTAAAAATGACTTTGCCCAACACTGCTAATGACTTTGCCCACCACTGTTAATCACTTATCCGACCTCTAAAAATGACTTTTTCAAACAATTGACATTACTTTGCCAACCACTGTTAATCATATATCCGTCCTCTAAAAATGACTTTGCCCAACAATTGTAATGACTTTGCCCCCCACTGTTAATCACTTATCCGATCTCTAAAAATGACTTTGCCCAACAATTGTAATGACTTTGCCAAACACTGTTAATGACTTTGCCCACCACTGTTAATCACTTATCCGACCTCTAAAAATGACTTTGCCCAACAATTGTAATGACTTTGCCAACCAAAGTTAATCACTTATCCGACCTCTAAAAATCACTGTGCCAAACCGTTGTAATGACTTTGCCAACCACTGTAAATCATTTATCCGACCTCTAAAAATGACTTTGCCAATCAATTGTAATGACTTTGCCAACCACAGTTAATCACTAATACGACCTCTTTAAATGACTTTGCCCAACAATTGTAAAGACTTTGCCAACCACTGTAAATCATTTATCCGACCTCTAAAAAAGACTTTGCCCAACAATTGTATTGACTTTGCCAATCACTGTTAATCACTTATCCGACCTCTAAAAATGACTTTGCCCAACACTGGTAATGACTTTGCCCACCACTGTTAATCACTAATCCGACCTCTAAAAATGACTTTTTCAAACAATTGAAATTTCTTTGCCAACCACTGTTAATCATATATCCGACCTCTAAAAATGACTTTGCCCAACAATTGTAATGACTTTGCCCCCCACTGTTAATCACTTATCCGATCTCTAAAAATGACTTTGCCCAACAATTGTAATGACTTTGCCAAACACTGTTAATGACTTTGCCCACCACTGTTAATCACTTATCCGACCTCTAAAAATGGCTTTGCCCAACAATTGTAATGACTTTGCCAACCAAAGTTAATCACTTATCCGACCTCTAAAAATCACTTTGCCAAACAGTTGAAATGACTTTGCCAACCACTGTAAGTCATTTATCCGACCTCTAAAAATGACTTTGCCCAACAATTTTTATGACTTTGCCAACCACTGTTAATCACTTATCCGACCTCTTAAAATGACTTTGCCCAACAATTGTAATGACTTTGCCAAACAATTGTAATGACTTTGCCCAACAATTGTAATGACTTTGCCAAACAATTGTAATGACTTTGCCAAACACTGTTAATCATATATCCGACCTCTAAAAATGACTTTGCCCACCACTGTTAATCTCTTATCCGACCTCTAAAAATGACTTTGCCCAACAATTGTAATGACTTTGCCAACCACAGTTAATCACTAATACGACCTCTTTAAATGACTTTGCCCAACAATTGTAATGACTTTGCCAACCACTGTAAATCATTTATCCGACCTCTAAAAAAGACTTTGCCCAACAATTGTATTGACTTTGCCAATCACTGTTAATCACTTATCCGACCTCTAAAAATGACTTTGCCCAACACTGGTAATGACTTTGCCCACCACTGTTAATCACTAATCCGACCTCCAAAAATGACTTTTTCAAACAATTGAAATTTCTTTGCCAACCACTGTTAATCATATATCCGTCCTCTAAAAATGACTTTGCCCAACAATTGTAATGACTTTGCCCCCCACTGTTAATCACTTATCCGATCTCTAAAAATGACTTTGCCCAACAATTGTAATGACTTTGCCAAACACTGTTAATGACTTTGCCCACCACTGTTAATCACTTATCCGACCTCTAAAAATGGCTTTGCCCAACAATTGTAATGACTTTGCCAACCAAAGTTAATCACTTATCCGACCTCTAAAAATCACTTTGCCAAACAGTTGAAATGACTTTGCCAACCACTGTAAGTCATTTATCCGACCTCTAAAAATGACTTTGCCCAACAATTTTTATGACTTTGCCAACCACTGTTAATCACTTATCCGACCTCTTAAAATGACTTTGCCCAACAATTGTAATGACTTTGCCAAACAATTGTAATGACTTTGCCCAACAATTGTAATGACTTTGCCAAACAATTGTAATGACTTTGCCAAACACTGTTAATCATTTAGCCGACCTCTAAAAATGACTTTGCCCAACTATTGTTATGACTTTGCCAACCACTGTTGATCACTAATACGACCTCTTTAAATGACTTTGCCCAACAATTGTAATGACTTTGCCCAACAATTGTAATGACTTTGCCAACCAATGTTAATCACTTATCCGACCTCTAAAAATGACTTTTCCCAACAATTGTTATTACTATGCAACTCGCTGGTAATGACTTTCCCCACCACTGTTAATCACTTATCCGAATACTAAAAATGACTTTGCCCAACATTTGTAATGACTTTTCCAACCACTGTTAATCACTTATCCGACCTCTAAAAATGACTTTGCCCAACAATTGTAATGACTTTGCCATACACTGGTAATGACTTTGTCAACCACTGTTAATCACTCATCCGACCTCTAAAAATGAAAATGCCCAACAATTGTAATGACTTTGCAACTCACTGGTAATGACTTTCCCCACCACTGTTAATCACTTATCCGACCACTAAAAATGACTTTGCCCAACATTTGTAATGACTTTTCCAACCACTGTTAATCACTTATCCGACCTCTAAAAATGACTTTGCCCAACAATTGTAATGACTTTGCCATACACTGGTAATGACTTTGCCAACCACTGTTAATCACTTATCAGACCACTAAAAATGACTTTGCCCAACAATTGTAATGACTTTGCCACCCACTGTTAATCACTTATCCGACCTCTAAAAATGACTTTGCCCAACAATTCTAATGACTTTGCCATACACTGGTAATGACTTTGCCAACCACTATTAATCATTTATCCCACCTCTAAAAAAGACTTTGCCCAACAATTGTAATGACTTTGCCAGCCACTGTTAATCATTTATCCGACCTCTAAAAAAGACTTTGCCCAACACTGGTAATGACTTTGCCAACCACTGTTTATCACTAATACGATCTCTTTAATGACTGTGCCCAACAATTGTAATGACTTTTCCCACCACTAATAATCACTTATCCGACCTCTAAAAATGACTTTGCCCAACAATTGTAATGACTTTGCCAACCAAAGTTAATCGCTTTTCCGACCTCTAAAAATGACTTTGCCCAACTATTGTTATGACTTAGCCAACCACTGTTAATCACTAATACTACCTCTTTAAATGACTTTGCCCAACAATTGTTATGACTTTGCCAACCACTGTTAATCACTTATCCGACCTCTAAAAATGACTTTGCCCAACAATTGTAATGACTTTAACAAACAATTGTAATGACTTTGCCCAACAATTGTAATGACTTTGCCAAACAATTGTAATGACTTTGCCAAACACTGTTAATCATTTATCCGGCCTCTAAAAGTGACTTTGCCCAACAATTGTTATTACTTTGCAACTCACTGGTAATGACTTTCCCCATTACTGTTAATCACTTATCCGACCACTAAAAATGACTTTGCCCAACAATTGTAATGACTTTGCCATACACTGGTAATCATTTATCCGACCTCTAAAAATGACTTTGCCCAACAATTGTAATGACTTTGCCATACACTGGTAATGACTTTGCCCAACAATTGTAATGACTTTGCCACCCACTGTTAATCACTTATCCGACCTCTAAAAATGACTTTGCCCAACAATTTTAATGACTTTGCCATACACTGGTAATGACTTTGCCAACCACTATTAATCATTTTTCCGACCTCTAAAAAAGACTTTGCCCAACTATTCTAATGACTTTGCCAACCACTGTTAATCATATAACCGACCTCTTAAAGTGACTTTGCCCAACAATTGTAATGACTTTTCCAACCACTGTTAATCACTTATCCGACCTCTAAAAATGACTTTGCCCAACAATTGTAAGGACTTTGCCATACACTGGTTATGACTTTGTCAACCACTGTTAATCACTTATCCGACCTCTAAAAATGACTATGCCCAACAATTGTAATGACTTTGCAACTCACTGGTAATGACTTTCCCCACCACTGTTAATCACTTATCCGACCACTAAAAATGACTTTGCCCAACAATTGTAATGACTTTGCCACCCACTGTTAATCACTTTTCCGACCTCTAAAAATGACTTTGCCCAACAATTGTAATGACTTTGCCATACACTGGTAATCATTTATCCGACCTCTAAAAATGACTTTCCCCAACAATTGTAATGACTTTGCCCAACAATTGTAATGACTTTGCCACCCACTGTTAATAACTTATCCGACCTCTAAAAATGACTTTGCCCAACAATTCTAATGACTTTGCCATACACTGGTAATGACTTTGCCAACCACTATTAATCATTTTTCCGACCTCTAAAAAAGACTTTGCCCAACTATTCTAATGACTTTGCCAACCACTGTTAATCATATAACCGACCTCTAAAAGTGACTTTGCCCAACAATTGTAATGACTTTTCCAACCACTGTTAATCACTTATCCGACCTCTAAAAATGACTTTGCCCAACAATTGTAAGGACTTTGCCATACACTGGTTATGACTTTGTCAACCACTGTTAATCACTTATCCGACCTCTAAAAATGACTATGCCCAACAATTGTAATGACTTTGCAACTCACTGGTAATGACTTTCCCCACCACTGTTAATCACTTATCCGACCACTAAAAATGACTTTGCCCAACAATTGTAATGACTTTGCCTACTACTTTTAATCATTTATCCGACCTCTAAAAAAGACTTTGCCCAACTATTGTAATGACTTTGCCACCCACTGCTAATCATTTTTCCGACCTATAAAAAAGACTTTGCCCAACTATTGTTATGACTTTGCCAACCACTGTTTATCACTAATACGACCTCTTTAAATGACTGTGCCAAACAATTGTAATGACTTTGCACAACAATTGTAATGACTTTGCCCAACAATTGTAATGACTTGGCACAAAAATTGTAATGACTTTGCCAACCAATGTTAATCACTTATCCGACCTCTAAAAATGACTTTTCCCAACAATTGTTATTACTTTGCAACTCACTGGTAATGACTTACCCCATCACTGTTAATCACTTATCCGACCACTAAAAATGACTTTGCCCAGCAATTGTAATGATTTTGCCATACACTGGTAATGACTTTGTCAACCACTGTTAATCACTTATCCGACCTCTAAAAATGACTATGCCCAACAATTGTAATGACTTTGCAACTCACTGGTAATGACTTTCCCCATCACTGTTAATCACTTATCCGACCACTAAAAATGACCTTGCCCAACATTCGTAATGACTTTTCCAACCACTGTTAATCACTTATCCGACCTCTAAAAATGACTTTGCCCAACAATTGTAATGACTTTGCCATACACTGGTAATGACTTTGCCAACCGCAGTTAATCACTTATCAGACCACTAAAAATGACTTTGCCCAACAATTGTAATGACTTTGCCCACCACTGTTAATCACTCATCCGACCTCTTTAAATGACTGTGCCCAACAATTGTAATGACTTTGCCCACAACTGTTAATCACTTATCCGACCTCTAAAAATGACTTTGCCCAACAATTGTAATGACTTTGCCAACCACTGTTTATCACTTATCCGACCTCTAAAAATCACTTTGCCAAACAATTGAAATGACTTTGCCAAACAATTGTAATGACTTTGCCCAACAATTGTAATGACTTTCCCCAGAATTGTAATGACTTTGCCCAACAATTGTAATGACTTTGCCAACCAAAGTTAATCACTTATCCGACCTCTAAAAATCACTTTGCCAAACAGTTGTAATGACTTTGCCAAACGCTGTAAATCATTTATCTGACCTCTAAAAATGACTTTGCCCAACAATTGTAATGACTTTGCCAACCAAAGTTAAACACTTATCCGACCACTAAAAATGACTTTGCCCAACTATTGTAATGATTTTTCCAACAACTGTTAATCACTTATCCGACCTCTAAAAATGACTTTGCCCAACAATTGTAATGACTTTGCTATACACTGGTAATGACTTTGCCAACCACTGTTAATCACTTATCAGACCACAAAAATGACTTTGCCCAACAATTGTAATGACTTTGCCACCCACTGTTAATCACTTATCCGACCTCTAAAAATGACTTTGCGCAACAATTCTAATGACTTTGCCATACACTGGTAATGACTTTGCCAACCATTATTAATCATTTATCCGACCTCTAAAAAAGACTTTGCCCAACTATTGTAATGACTTTGCCAACGACAGTTAATCACTTATCCGACCTCTAAAAATGACTTTGCCCAACAATTGTAAGACTTTGCCAAGCACTGTAAATCATTTATCCGACCTCTAAAAATGACTTTTCCCTACTATTGTTATGACTTTGCCAACCACTGTTTATCACTAATACGACCTCTTTAAATGACTGTGCCCAACAATTGTAATGACTTTGCCCACCACTGTTAATCACTTATCCGACCTCTAAAAAAGACTTTTCCCAACACTGGTAATGACTTTGCCAACCACTGTTTATCACTAATACGACCTCTTTAAATGACTGTGCCCAACAATTGTAATGACTTTTCCAACCACTGTTAATCACTTATCCGACCACTAAAAATGACTTTTCCAAACAATTGGAATGACTTTGCCACCCACTGTTAATCACTTATCCGACCTCTAAAAATGACTTTGCCCAACAATTCTAATGACTTTGCCATACACTGGTAATGACTTTGCCTACTACTTTTAATCATTTATCCGACCTCTAAAAAAGACTTTGCCCAACTATTGAAATGACTTTGCCAACCACTGTTAATCATATAGCCGACCTCTAAAAGTGACTTTGCCCAACAATTGTAATGACTTTGCCAACCACTGTTAATCATATAACCGACCTCTAAAAGTGACTTTGCTTAACAATTGTAAGACTTTGCCAAGCACTGTTAATCATTTATACGACCTCTAAAAATGACTTTGCCCAACTATTGTTATGACTTTGCCAACCACTGTTTATCACTAATACGACCTCTTTAAATGACTGTGCCCAACAATTGTAATGACTTTGCAACTCACTGGTAATGACTTTCCCCATCACTGTTAATCACTTATCCGACCACTAAAAATGACCTTGCCCAACATTCGTAATGACTTTTCCAACCACTGTTAATCACTTATCCGACCTCTAAAAATGACTTTGCCCAACAATTGTAATGACTTTGCCATACACTGGTAATGACTTTGCCAACCGCAGTTAATCACTTATCAGACCACTAAAAATGACTTTGCCCAACAATTGTAATGACTTTGCCCACCACTGTTAATCACTCATCCGACCTCTTTAAATGACTGTGCCCAACAATTGTAATGACTTTGCCCACAACTGTTAATCACTTATCCGACCTCTAAAAATGACTTTGCCCAACAATTGTAATGACTTTGCCAACCAAAGTTAATCACTTATCCGACCTCTAAAAATCACTTTGCCAAACAATTGAAATGACTTTGCCAAACAATTGTAATGACTTTGCCCAACAATTGTAATGACTTTCCCCAGAATTGTAATGACTTTGCCCAACAATTGTAATGACTTTGCCAACCAAAGTTAATCACTTATCCGACCTCTAAAAATCACTTTGCCAAACAGTTGTAATGACTTTGCCAAACGCTGTAAATCATTTATCTGACCTCTAAAAATGACTTTGCCCAACAATTGTAATGACTTTGCCAACCAAAGTTAAACACTTATCCGACCACTAAAAATGACTTTGCCCAACTATTGTAATGATTTTTCCAACAACTGTTAATCACTTATCCGACCTCTAAAAATGACTTTGCCCAACAATTGTAATGACTTTGCCATACACTGGTAATGACTTTGCCAACCACTGTTAATCACTTATCAGACCACTAAAAATGACTTTGCCCAACAATTGTAATGACTTTGCCACCCACTGTTAATCACTTATCCGACCTCTAAAAATGACTTTGCGCAACAATTCTAATGACTTTGCCATACACTGGTAATGACTTTGCCAACCATTATTAATCATTTATCCGACCTCTAAAAAAGACTTTGCCCAACTATTGTAATGACTTTGCCAACGACAGTTAATCACTTATCCGACCTCTAAAAATGACTTTGCCCAACAATTGTAAGACTTTGCCAAGCACTGTAAATCATTTATCCGACCTCTAAAAATGACTTTTCCCTACTATTGTTATGACTTTGCCAACCACTGTTTATCACTAATACGACCTCTTTAAATGACTGTGCCCAACAATTGTAATGACTTTTCCAACCACTGTTAATCACTTATCCGACCACTAAAAATGACTTTTCCAAACAATTGGAATGACTTTGCCACCCACTGTTAATCACTTATCCGACCTCTAAAAATGACTTTGCCCAACAATTCTAATGACTTTGCCATACACTGGTAATGACTTTGCCTACTACTTTTAATCATTTATCCGACCTCTAAAAAAGCCTTTGCCCAACTATTGAAATGACTTTGCCAACCACTGTTAATCATATAGCCGACCTCTAAAAGTGACTTTGCCCAACAATTGTAATGACTTTGCCAACCACTGTTAATCATATAACCGACCTCTAAAAGTGACTTTGCCCAACAATTGTAAGACTTTGCCAAGCACTGTTAATCATTTATACGACCTCTAAAAATGACTTTGCCCAACTATTGTTATGACTTTGCCAACCACTGTTTATCACTAATACGACCTCTTTAAATGACTGTGCCAAACAATTGTAATGACTTTGCCCACCACTGTTAATCACTTATCCGACCTCTAAAAAAGACTTTGCCCGACAATTGTAATGACTTTGCCAACCACTGTTAATCATTTATCCGACCTCTAAAAAAGACTTTGCCCAACACTGGTAATGACTTTGCCCACCACTGTTAATCACTTATCCGACCTCTAAAAATGACTTTGCCCAACACTGGTAATGACTTTGCCAACCACTGTTAATCATTTATCCGACCTCTAAAAAAGACTTTGCCCAACACTGGTAATGACTTTGCCCACCACTGTTAATCACTTATCCGACCTCTAAAAATGACTTTGCCCAACACTGGTAATGACTTTGCCAACGACAGTTAATCACTTATCCGACCTCTAAAAATGACTTTGCCCAACAATTGTAAGACTTTGCCAAGCACTGTAAATCATTTATCCGACCTCTAAAAATGACTTTTCCCTACTATTGTTATGACTTTGCCAACCACTGTTTATCACTAATACGACCTCTTTAAATGACTGTGCCCAACAATTGTAATGACTTTGCCCACCACTGTTAATCACTTATCCGACCTCTAAAAAAGACTTTTCCCAACACTGGTAATGACTTTGCCAACCACTGTTTATCACTAATACGACCTCTTTAAATGACTGTGCCCAACAATTGTAATGACTTTTCCAACCACTGTTAATCACTTATCCGACCACTAAAAATGACTTTTCCAAACAATTGGAATGACTTTGCCACCCACTGTTAATCACTTATCCGACCTCTAAAAATGACTTTGCCCAACAATTCTAATGACTTTGCCATACACTGGTAATGACTTTGCCTACTACTTTTAATCATTTATCCGACCTCTAAAAAAGACTTTGCCCAACTATTGAAATGACTTTGCCAACCACTGTTAATCATATAGCCGACCTCTAAAAGTGACTTTGCCCAACAATTGTAATGACTTTGCCAACCACTGTTAATCATATAACCGACCTCTAAAAGTGACTTTGCCCAACAATTGTAAGACTTTGCCAAGCACTGTTAATCATTTATACGACCTCTAAAAATGACTTTGCCCAACTATTGTTATGACTTTGCCAACCACTGTTTATCACTAATACGACCTCTTTAAATGACTGTGCCAAACAATTGTAATGACTTTGCCCACCACTGTTAATCACTTATCCGACCTCTAAAAAAGACTTTGCCCGACAATTGTAATGACTTTGCCAACCACTGTTAATCATTTATCCGACCTCTAAAAAAGACTTTGCCCAACACTGGTAATGACTTTGCCCACCACTGTTAATCACTTATCCGACCTCTAAAAATGACTTTGCCCAACACTGGTAATGACTTTGCCAACCACTGTTAATCATATATCCGACCTCTAAAAATGACTTTGCCCACCACTGTTAATCTCTTATCCGACCTCTAAAAATGACTTTGCCCAACAATTGTAATGACTTTGCCAACCACTGTTAATCACTTTTCCGACCTCTAAAAATGACTTTGCCCAACAATTGTAATGACTTTGCCCACCACTGTTAATCACTTATCCGACCTCTAAAAAAGACTTTTCCCAACACTGGTAATGACTTTGCCAACCACTGTTTATCACTAATACGACCTCTTTAAATGACTGTGCCCAACAATTGTAATGACTTTTCCAACCACTGTTAATCACTTATCCGACCACTAAAAATGACTTTTCCAAACAATTGGAATGACTTTGCCACCCACTGTTAATCACTTATCCGACCTCTAAAAATGACTTTGCCCAACAATTCTAATGACTTTGCCATACACTGGTAATGACTTTGCCTACTACTTTTAATCATTTATCCGACCTCTAAAAAAGCCTTTGCCCAACTATTGAAATGACTTTGCCAACCACTGTTAATCATATAGCCGACCTCTAAAAGTGACTTTGCCCAACAATTGTAATGACTTTGCCAACCACTGTTAATCATATAACCGACCTCTAAAAGTGACTTTGCCCAACAATTGTAAGACTTTGCCAAGCACTGTTAATCATTTATACGACCTCTAAAAATGACTTTGCCCAACTATTGTTATGACTTTGCCAACCACTGTTTATCACTAATACGACCTCTTTAAATGACTGTGCCAAACAATTGTAATGACTTTGCCCACCACTGTTAATCACTTATCCGACCTCTAAAAAAGACTTTGCCCGACAATTGTAATGACTTTGCCAACCACTGTTAATCATTTATCCGACCTCTAAAAAAGACTTTGCCCAACACTGGTAATGACTTTGCCCACCACTGTTAATCACTTATCCGACCTCTAAAAATGACTTTGCCCAACACTGGTAATGACTTTGCCAACCACTGTTAATCATTTATCCGACCTCTAAAAAAGACTTTGCCCAACACTGGTAATGACTTTGCCCACCACTGTTAATCACTTATCCGACCTCTAAAAATGACTTTGCCCAACACTGGTAATGACTTTGCCAACGACAGTTAATCACTTATCCGACCTCTAAAAATGACTTTGCCCAACAATTGTAAGACTTTGCCAAGCACTGTAAATCATTTATCCGACCTCTAAAAATGACTTTTCCCTACTATTGTTATGACTTTGCCAACCACTGTTTATCACTAATACGACCTCTTTAAATGACTGTGCCCAACAATTGTAATGACTTTGCCCACCACTGTTAATCACTTATCCGACCTCTAAAAAAGACTTTTCCCAACACTGGTAATGACTTTGCCAACCACTGTTTATCACTAATACGACCTCTTTAAATGACTGTGCCCAACAATTGTAATGACTTTTCCAACCACTGTTAATCACTTATCCGACCACTAAAAATGACTTTTCCAAACAATTGGAATGACTTTGCCACCCACTGTTAATCACTTATCCGACCTCTAAAAATGACTTTGCCCAACAATTCTAATGACTTTGCCATACACTGGTAATGACTTTGCCTACTACTTTTAATCATTTATCCGACCTCTAAAAAAGACTTTGCCCAACTATTGAAATGACTTTGCCAACCACTGTTAATCATATAGCCGACCTCTAAAAGTGACTTTGCCCAACAATTGTAATGACTTTGCCAACCACTGTTAATCATATAACCGACCTCTAAAAGTGACTTTGCCCAACAATTGTAAGACTTTGCCAAGCACTGTTAATCATTTATACGACCTCTAAAAATGACTTTGCCCAACTATTGTTATGACTTTGCCAACCACTGTTTATCACTAATACGACCTCTTTAAATGACTGTGCCAAACAATTGTAATGACTTTGCCCACCACTGTTAATCACTTATCCGACCTCTAAAAAAGACTTTGCCCGACAATTGTAATGACTTTGCCAACCACTGTTAATCATTTATCCGACCTCTAAAAAAGACTTTGCCCAACACTGGTAATGACTTTGCCCACCACTGTTAATCACTTATCCGACCTCTAAAAATGACTTTGCCCAACACTGGTAATGACTTTGCCAACCACTGTTAATCATATATCCGACCTCTAAAAATGACTTTGCCCACCACTGTTAATCTCTTATCCGACCTCTAAAAATGACTTTGCCCAACAATTGTAATGACTTTGCCAACCACTGTTAATCACTTTTCCGACCTCTAAAAATGACTTTGCCCAACAATTGTAATGACTTTGCCAACCACTGTTAATCATTTATCCGACCTCTAAAAAAGACTTTGCCCAACAATTGTAATGACTTTGCCAACCACTGTTAATATTATATCCGACCTCTAAAAATGACTTTGCCCAACAATTGTAATGACTTTGCCAACCACTGTTAATCACTTTTCCGACCTCTAAAAATGACTTTGCCCAACAATTGTAATGACTTTGCCAAGCACTGTTAATCACTTATCCGACCTCTAAAAATGACTTTGCCCAACAATTGTAAGACTTTCCCAAGCACTGTTAATCATTTATCCGACCTCTAAAAATGACTTTGCCCAACTATTGTTATGACTTTGCCAACCACTGTTTATCACTAATACGACCTCTTTAAATGACTGTGCCCAACAATTGTAATGACTTTGCCCACCACTGTCAATCACTTATCCGACCTCTAAAAAAGACTTTGCCCGACAATTGTAATGACTTTGCCAACCACTATTAATCATTTATCCGACCTCTAAAAAAGACTTTGCCCAACTATTCTAATGACTTTGCCAACCACTGTTAATCATATAACCGACCTCTAAAAGTGACTTTGCCCAACAATTGTAATGACTTTTCCAACCACTGTTAATCACTTATCCGACCTCTAAAAATGACTTTACCCAACAATTGTAAGGACTTTGCCATACACTGGTTATGACTTTGTCAACCACTGTTAATCACTTATCCGACCTCTAAAAATGACTATGCCCAACAATTGTAATGACTTTGCAACTCACTGGTAATGACTTTCCCCACCACTGTTAATCACTTATCCGACCACTAAAAATGACTTTGCCCAACAATTGTAATGACTTTGCCACCCACTGTTAATCACTTTTCCGACCTCTAAAAATGACTTTGCCCAACAATTGTAATGACTTTGCCATACACTGGTAATCATTTATCCGACCTCTAAAAATGACTTTGCCCAACAATTGTAATGACTTTGCCACCCACTGTTAATAACTTATCCGACCTCTAAAAATGACTTTGCCCAACAATTCTAATGACTTTGCCATACACTGGTAATGACTTTGCCAACCACTGTTAATCATAAAACCGACCTCTAAAAGTGACTTTGCCCAACAATTGTAATGACTTTGCCAACCACAGTTAATCACTTATCCGACGTCTAAAAATGACTTTGCCCAACAATTGTAAGACTTTGCCAAGCACTGTTAATCATTTATCCGACCTCTAAAAATCACTTTGCCCAACTATTGTTATGGCTTTGCCAACCACTGTTTATCACTAATACGACCTCTTTAAATGACTGTGCCCAACAATTGTAATGACTTTGCACAACAATTGTAATGACTTTGCCCAACAATTGTAAGACTTTCCCAAGCACTGTTAATCATTTATCCGACCTCTAAAAATGACTTTGCCCAACTATTGTTATGACTTTGCCAACCACTGTTTATCACTAATACGACCTCTTTAAATGACTGTGCCCAACAATTGTAATGACTTTGCCCACCACTGTCAATCACTTATCCGACCTCTAAAAAAGACTTTGCCCGACAATTGTAATGACTTTGCCAACCACTATTAATCATTTATCCGACCTCTAAAAAAGACTTTGCCCAACTATTCTAATGACTTTGCCAACCACTGTTAATCATATAACCGACCTCTAAAAGTGACTTTGCCCAACAATTGTAATGACTTTTCCAACCACTGTTAATCACTTATCCGACCTCTAAAAATGACTTTACCCAACAATTGTAAGGACTTTGCCATACACTGGTTATGACTTTGTCAACCACTGTTAATCACTTATCCGACCTCTAAAAATGAATATGCCCAACAATTGTAATGACTTTGCAACTCACTGGTAATGACTTTCCCCACCACTGTTAATCACTTATCCGACCACTAAAAATGACTTTGCCCAACAATTGTAATGACTTTGCCACCCACTGTTAATCACTTTTCCGACCTCTAAAAATGACTTTGCCCAACAATTGTAATGACTTTGCCATACACTGGTAATCATTTATCCGACCTCTAAAAATGACTTTGCCCAACAATTGTAATGACTTTGCCACCCACTATTAATAACTTATCCGACCTCTAAAAATGACTTTGCCCAACAATTCTAATGACTTTGCCATACACTGGTAATGACTTTGCCAACCACTGTTAATCATATAACCGACCTCTAAAAGTGACTTTGCCCAACAATTGTAATGACTTTGCCAACCACAGTTAATCACTTATCCGACGTCTAAAAATGACTTTGCCCAACAATTGTAAGACTTTGCCAAGCACTGTTAATCATTTATCCGACCTCTAAAAATCACTTTGCCCAACTATTGTTATGACTTTGCCAACCACTGTTTATCACTAATACGACCTCTTTAAATGACTGTGCCCAACAATTGTAATGACTTTGCACAACAATTGTAATGACTTTGCCCAACAATTGTAAGACTTTCCCAAGCACTGTTAATCATTTATCCGACCTCTAAAAATGACTTTGCCCAACTATTGTTATGACTTTGCCAACCACTGTTTATCACTAATACGACCTCTTTAAATGACTGTGCCCAACAATTGTAATGACTTTGCCCACCACTGTCAATCACTTATCCGACCTCTAAAAAAGACTTTGCCCGACAATTGTAATGTTTTTGCCAACCACTATTAATCATTTATCCGACCTCTAAAAAAGACTTTGCCCAACTATTCTAATGACTTTGCCAACCACTGTTAATCATATAACCGACCTCTAAAAGTGACTTTGCCCAACAATTGTAATGACTTTTCCAACCACTGTTAATCACTTATCCGACCTCTAAAAATGACTTTACCCAACAATTGTAAGGACTTTGCCATACACTGGTTATGACTTTGTCAACCACTGTTAATCACTTATCCGACCTCTAAAAATGACTATGCCCAACAATTGTAATGACTTTGCAACTCACTGGTAATGACTTTCCCCACCACTGTTAATCACTTATCCGACCACTAAAAATGACTTTGCCCAACAATTGTAATGACTTTGCCACCCACTGTTAATCACTTTTCCGACCTCTAAAAATGACTTTGCCCAACAATTGTAATGACTTTGCCATACACTGGTAATCATTTATCCGACCTCTAAAAATGACTTTGCCCAACAATTGTAATGACTTTGCCACCCACTGTTAATAACTTATCCGACCTCTAAAAATGACTTTGCCCAACAATTCTAATGACTTTGCCATACACTGGTAATGACTTTGCCAACCACTATTAATCATTTTTCCGACCTATAAAAAAGACTTTGCCCAACTATTGTAATGACTTTGCCAACCACTGTTAATCATATAACCGACCTCTAAAAGTGACTTTGCCCAACAATTGTAATGACTTTGCCAACCACAGTTAATCACTTATCCGACGTCTAAAAATGACTTTGCCCAACAATTGTAAGACTTTGCCAAGCACTGTTAATCATTTATCCGACCTCTAAAAATCACTTTGCCCAACTATTGTTATGACTTTGCCAACCACTGTTTATCACTAATACGACCTCTTTAAATGACTGTGCCCAACAATTGTAATGACTTTGCACAACAATTGTAATGACTTTGCCCAACAATTGTAAGACTTTCCCAAGCACTGTTAATCATTTATCCGACCTCTAAAAATGACTTTGCCCAACTATTGTTATGACTTTGCCAACCACTGTTTATCACTAATACGACCTCTTTAAATGACTGTGCCCAACAATTGTAATGACTTTGCCCACCACTGTCAATCACTTATCCGACCTCTAAAAAAGACTTTGCCCGACAATTGTAATGTTTTTGCCAACCACTATTAATCATTTATCCGACCTCTAAAAAAGACTTTGCCCAACTATTCTAATGACTTTGCCAACCACTGTTAATCATATAACCGACCTCTAAAAGTGACTTTGCCCAACAATTGTAATGACTTTTCCAACCACTGTTAATCACTTATCCGACCTCTAAAAATGACTTTACCCAACAATTGTAAGGACTTTGCCATACACTGGTTATGACTTTGTCAACCACTGTTAATCACTTATCCGACCTCTAAAAATGACTATGCCCAACAATTGTAATGACTTTGCAACTCACTGGTAATGACTTTCCCCACCACTGTTAATCACTTATCCGACCACTAAAAATGACTTTGCCCAACAATTGTAATGACTTTGCCACCCACTGTTAATCACTTTTCCGACCTCTAAAAATGACTTTGCCCAACAATTGTAATGACTTTGCCATACACTGGTAATCATTTATCCGACCTCTAAAAATGACTTTGCCCAACAATTGTAATGACTTTGCCACCCACTGTTAATAACTTATCCGACCTCTAAAAATGACTTTGCCCAACAATTCTAATGACTTTGCCATACACTGGTAATGACTTTGCCAACCACTATTAATCATTTTTCCGACCTATAAAAAAGACTTTGCCCAACTATTGTAATGACTTTGCCAACCACTGTTAATCATATAACCGACCTCTAAAAGTGACTTTGCCCAACAATTGTAATGACTTTGCCAACCACAGTTAATCACTTATCCGACGTCTAAAAATGACTTTGCCCAACAATTGTAAGACTTTGCCAAGCACTGTTAATCATTTATCCGACCTCTAAAAATGACTTTGCCCAACTATTGTTATGACTTTGCCAACCACTGTTTATCACTAATACGACCTCTTTAAATGACTGTGCCCAACAATTGTAATGACTTTGCACAACAATTGTAATGACTTTGCCCAACAATTGTAATGACTTGGCACAAAAATTGTAATGACTTTGCCAACCAATGTTAATCACTTATCCGACCTCTAAAAATGACTTTTCCCAACAATTGTTATTACTTTGCAACTCACTGGTAATGACTTACCCCATCACTGTTAATCACTTATCCGACCACTAAAAATGACTTTGCCCAGCAATTGTAATGATTTTGCCATACACTGGTAATGACTTTGTCAACCACTGTTAATCACTTATCCGACCTCTAAAAATGACTATGCCCAACAATTGTAATGACTTTGCAACTCACTGGTAATGACTTTCCCCATCACTGTTAATCACTTATCCGACCACTAAAAATGACCTTGCCCAACATTCGTAATGACTTTTCCAACCACTGTTAATCACTTATCCGACCTCTAAAAATGACTTTGCCCAACAATTGTAATGACTTTGCCATACACTGGTAATGACTTTGCCAACCGCAGTAAATCACTTATCAGACCACTAAAAATGACTTTGCCCAACAATTGTAATGACTTTGCCCACCACTGTTAATCACTCATCCGACCTCTTTAAATGACTGTGCCCAACAATTGTAATGACTTTGCCCACAACTGTTAATCACTTATCCGACCTCTAAAAATGACTTTGCCCAACAATTGTAATGACTTTGCCAACCAAAGTTAATCACTTATCCGACCTCTAAAAATCACTTTGCCAAACAATTGAAATGACTTTGCCAAACAATTGTAATGACTTTGCCCAACAATTGTAATGACTTTCCCCAGAATTGTAATGACTTTGCCCAACAATTGTAATGACTTTGCCAACCAAAGTTAATCACTTATCCGACCTCTAAAAATCACTTTACCAAACAGTTGTAATGACTTTGCCAAACGCTGTAAACCATTTATCTGACCTCTAAAAATGACTTTGCCCAACAATTGTAATGACTTTGCCAACCAAAGTTAAACACTTATCGGACCACTAAAATTGACTTTGCCCAACTATTGTAATGATTTTTCCAACAACTGTTAATCACTTATCCGACCTCTAAAAATGACTTTGCCCAACAATTGTAATGACTTTGCCAAACACTGGTAATGACTTTTCCAACCACTGTTAATCACTTATCAGACCACTAAAAATGACTTTGCCCAACAATTGTAATGACTTTGCCACCCACTGTTAATCACTTATCCGACCTCTAAAAATGACTTTGCGCAACAATTCTAATGACTTTGCCATACACTGGTAATGACTTTGCCAACCATTATTAATCATTTATCCAACCTCTAAAAAAGACTTTGCCCAACTATTGTAATGACTTTGCCAACGACAGTTAATCACTTATCCGACCTCTAAAAATGACTTTGCCCAACAATTGTAAGACTTTGCCAAGCACTGTAAATCATTTATCCGACCTCTAAAAATGACTTTTCCCTACTATTGTTATGACTTTGCCAACCACTGTTTATCACTAATACGACCTCTTTAAATGACTGTGCCCAACAATTGTAATGACTTTTCCAACCACTGTTAATCACTTATCCGACCACTAAAAATGACTTTTCCAAACAATTGGAATGACTTTGCCACCCACTGTTAATCACTTATCCGACCTCTAAAAATGACTTTGCCCAACAATTCTAATGACTTTGCCATACACTGGTAATGACTTTGCCTACTACTTTTAATCATTTATCCGACCTCTAAAAAAGACTTTGCCCAACTATTGAAATGACTTTGCCAACCACTGTTAATCATATAGCCGACCTCTAAAAGTGACTTTGCCCAACAATTGTAATGACCTTGCCAACCACTGTTAATCATATAACCGACCTCTAAAAGTGACTTTGCCCAACAATTGTAAGACTTTGCCAAGCACTGTTAATCATTTATACGACCTCTAAAAATGACTTTGCCCAACTATTGTTATGACTTTGCCAACCACTGTTTATCACTAATACGACCTCTTTAAATGACTGTGCCCAACAATTGTAATGACTTTGCCCACCACTGTTAATCACTTATCCGACCTCTAAAAAAGACTTTGCCCGACAATTGTAATGACTTTGCCAACCACTGTTAATCATTTATCCGACCTCTAAAAAAGACTTTGCCCAACACTGGTAATGACTTTGCCCACCACTGTTAATCACTTATCCGACCTCTAAAAATGACTTTGCCCAACATTTGTAATGACTTTGCCAACCATTGTTAATCATTTATACGACCTCTAAAAAAGACTTTGCCCAAATATTGTAATGACTTTGCCAACCACTGTTAATCATATATCCGACCTCTAAAAATGACTTTGCCCACCACTGTTAATCTCTTATCCGACCTCTAAAAATGACTTTGCCCAACAATTGTAATGACTTTGCCAACCACTGTTAATCACTTTTCCGACCTCTAAATATGACTTTGCCCAACAATTGTAATGACTTTGCCAACCACTGTTAATCATTTATCCGACCTCTAAAAAAGACTTTGCCCAACAATTGTAATGACTTTGCCAACCACTGTTAATATTATATCCGACCTCTAAAAATGACTTTGCCCAACAATTGTAATGACTTTGCCAACCACTGTTAATCACTTTTCCGACCTCTAAAAATGACTTTGCCCAACAATTGTAATGACTTTGCCAAGCACTGTTAATCACTTATCCGACCTCTAAAAATGACTTTGCCCAACAATTGTAAGACTTTCCCAAGCACTGTTAATCATTTATCCGACCTCTAAAAATGACTTTGCCCAACAATTGTAATGACTTTGCCAACCACTGTTAATCACTTTTCCGACCTCTAAAAATGACTTTGCCCACCACTGTTAATCTCTTATCCGACCTCTAAAAATGACTTTGCCCAACAATTGTAATGACTTTGCCAACCACTGTTAATCACTTTTCCGACCTCTAAATATGACTTTGCCCAACAATTGTAATGACTTTGCCAACCACTGTTAATCATTTATCCGACCTCTAAAAAAGACTTTGCCCAACAATTGTAATGACTTTGCCAACCACTGTTAATATTATATCCGACCTCTAAAAATGACTTTGCCCAACAATTGTAATGACTTTGCCAACCACTGTTAATCACTTTTCCGACCTCTAAAAATGACTTTGCCCAACAATTGTAATGACTTTGCCAAGCACTGTTAATCACTTATCCGACCTCTAAAAATGACTTTGCCCAACAATTGTAAGACTTTCCCAAGCACTGTTAATCATTTATCCGACCTCTAAAAATGACTTTGCCCAACAATTGTAATGACTTTGCCAACCACTGTTAATCACTTTTCCGACCTCTAAAAATGACTTTGCCCAACAATTGTAATGACTTTGCCAAGCACTGTTAATCACTTATCCGACCTCTAAAAAAGACTTTGCCCAACAATTGTAATGACTTTGCCAACCACTGTTAATCATTTATCCGACCTCTAAAAATGACTTTGCCCAACTATTGTTATGACTTTGCCAACCACTGTTTATCACTAATACGACCTCTTTAAATGACTGTGCCCAACAATTGTAATGACTTTGCCCACCACTGTCAATCACTTATCCGACCTCTAAAAAAGACTTTGCCCGACAATTGTAATGACTTTGCCAACCACTATTAATCATTTATCCGACCTCTAAAAAAGACTTTGCCCAACTATTGTAATGACTTTGCCAACCACTGTTAATCATATAACCGACCTCTAAAAGTGACTTTGCCCAACAATTGTAATGACTTTGCCAACCACTATTAATCACTTTTCCGACCTCTAAAAATGACTTTGCCAAACTATTGTTATGACTTTGCCAACCACTGTTAATCACTAATACGACCTCTTTAAATGACTTTGCCCAACAATTGTAATGACTTTCCCCAGAATTGTAATGACTTTGCCCAACAATTGTAATGACTTGGCACAAAAATTGTAATGACTTTGCCAACCAATGTTAATCACTTATCCGACCTCTAAAAATGACTATGCCCAATAATTTTAATGACTTTGCAACTCACTGATAATGACTTTCCCCACCACTGTTAATCACTTATCCGACCACTAAAAATGACTTTGCCCAACATTTGTAATGACTTTTCCAACCACTGTTAATCACTTATCCGACCTCTAAAAATGACTTTGCCCAACAATTGTAATGACTTTGCCATACACTGGTAATGACTTTGCCAACCACTGTTAATCACTTATCAGACCACTAAAAATGACTTTGCCCAACAATTGTAATGACTTTTCCACCCACTGTTAATCACTTATCCGACCTCCAAAAATGACTTTGCCCAACAATTCTAATGACTTTGCCATACACTGGTAATGACTTTGCCAACCACTATTAATCATTTATCCGACCTCTAAAAAAGACTTTGCCCAACTATTGTAATGACTTTGCCAACCACTGTTAATCATATAACCGACCTCTAAAAGTGACTTTGCCCAACAATGGTAACGACTTTGCCAACCACAATTAATCACTTATCCGACCTCTAAAAATGACTTTGCCCAACAATTAACAGACTTTGCCAAGCACTGTAAATCATTTATCCGACCTCTAAAAATGACTTTACTCAACTATTGTTATGACTTTGCCAACCACTGTTTATCACTAATACGACCTCTTTAAATGACTGTGCCCAACAATTGTAATGACTTTGCCCACCACTATTAATCACTTATCCGACCTCTAAAAAAGACTTTGCCCAACAATTGTAATGACTTTAGCAACCACTGTTAATCATTTATCCGACCTCTAAAAAAGACTTTTCCCAACACTGGTAATGACTTTGCCAACCACTGTTTATCACTAATACGACCTCTTTAAAAGACTGTGCCCAACAATTGTAATTACTTTGCCCACCACTGTTAATCACTTATCGGACCACTAAAAATGACTTTGCCAAACAATTGTAATGACTTTGCCACCCACTGTTAATCACTTATCCGACCTCTAAAAATGACTTTGCCCAACAATTCTAATGACTTTGCCATACACTGTTAATCATATAACCGACCTCTAAAAGTGACTTTGCCCAACAATGGTAACGACTTTGCCAACCACAATTAATCACTTATCCGACCTCTAAAAATGACTTTGCCCAACAATTAACAGACTTTGCCAAGCACTGTAAATCATTTATCCGACCTCTAAAAATGACTTTACTCAACTATTGTTATGACTTTGCCAACCACTGTTTATCACTAATACGACCTCTTTAAATGACTGTGCCCAACAATTGTAATGACTTTGCCCACCACTGTTAATCATTTATCCGACCTCTAAAAAAGACTTTGCCCAACAATGGTAATGACTTTGCCCACCACTGTTAATCACTTATCCGACCTCTAAAAATGACTTTGCCCAACATTTGTAATGACCTTGCCAACCATTGTTAATCATTTATCCGACCTCTAAAAAAGACTTTGCCCAAATATTGTAATGACTTTGCCAACCACTGTTAATCATATATCCGACCTCTAAAAATGACTTTGCGAAACACTGGTAAAGACTTTGCCCACCACTGTTAATCACTTATCCGACCTCTAAAAATGACATTGCCCAACAATTGTAATGACTTTGCCAACCACTGTTAATCACTTTTCCGACCTCTAAAAATGACTTTGCCCAACAATTGTAATGACTTTGCCAACCACTGTTAATCATTTATCCGACCTCTAAAAAAGACTTTGCCCAACAATTGTAATGACTTTGCCAACCACTGTTGATATTATATCCGACCTCTAAAAATGACTTTGCCCAACAATTGTAATGACTTTGCCAACCACTGTTAATCACTTTTCCGACCTCTAAAAATGGCTTTGCCCAACAATTGTAATGACTTTGCCAACCACTGTTAATCACTTATCCGACCTCTAAAAATGACTTTGCCCAACAATTGTAAGACTTTCCCAAGCACTGTTAATCATTTATCCGACCTCTAAAAATGACTTTGCCCAACTATTGTTATGACTTTGCCAACCACTGTTTATCACTAATACGACCTCTTTAAATGACTGTGCCCAACAATTGTAATGACTTTGCCCATCACTGTTAATCACTTATCCGACCTCTAGAAATGACTTTGCCTAACTATTGTTATGACTTTGCCAACCACTGTATATCACTAAAACGACCTCTTTAAATGACTGTGCCCAACAATTGTAATGACTTTGCCCACCACTGTTAATCACTTATCCGACCTCTAAAAAAGACTTTGCCCGACAATTGTAATGACTTTGCCAACCACTGTTAATCATTTGTCCGAACTCTAAAAATGACTTTGCCCAACAATTGTAATGACTTTGCCCACCACTGTTAATCACTTATCCGACCTCTAAAAATGACTTTGCCCAACATTTGTAATGACTTTGCCAACCATTGTTAATCATTTGTCCGAACTCTAAAAATGACTTTGCCCAACAATTGTAATGACTTTGCCCACCACTGTTAATCACTTATCCGACCTCTAGAAATTACTTTGCCTAACTATTGTTATGACTTTGCCAACCACTGTATATCACTAAAACGACCTCTTTAAATGACTGTGCCCAACAATTGTAATGACTTTGCCCACCACTGTTAATCACTTATCCGACCTCTAAAAAAGACTTTGCCCGACAATTGTAATGACTTTGCCAACCACTGTTAATCATTTGTCCGAACTCTAAAAATGACTTTGCCCAACAATTGTAATGACTTTGCCCACCACTGTTAATCACTTATCCGACCTCTAAAAATGACTTTGCCCAACATTTGTAATGACTTTGCCAACCATTGTTAATCATTTATCCGACCTCTAAAAAAGACTTTGCCCAAATATTGTAATGACTTTGCCAACCACTGTTAATCATATATCCGACCTCTAAAAATGACTTTGCGAAACACTGGTAAAGACTTTGCCCACCACTGTTAATCACTTATCCGACCTCTAAAAATGACATTGCCCAACAATTGTAATGACTTTGCCAACCACTGTTAATCACTTTTCCGACCTCTAAAAATGACTTTGCCCAACAATTGTAATGACTTTGCCAACCACTGTTAATCATTTATCCGACCTCTAAAAAAGACTTTGCCCAACAATTGTAATGACTTTGCCAACCACTGTTAATATTATATCCGACCTCTAAAAATGACTTTGCCCAACAATTGTAATGACCTTGCCAACCACTGTTAATATTATATCCGACCTCTAAAAATGACTTTGCCCAACAATTGTAATGACTTTGCCAACCACTGTTAATCATTTATCCGACCTCTAAAAATGACTTTGCCCAACTATTGTTATGACTTTGCCAACCACTGTTTATCACTAATACGACCTCTTTAAATGACTGTGCCCAACAATTGTAATGACTTTGCCCATCACTGTTAATCACTTATCCGACCTCTAAAAAAGACTTTGCCCGACAATTGTAATGACTTTGCCAACCACTGTTAATCACTTTTCCGACCTCGAAAAATGACTTTGCCCAACAATTGTAATGACTTTGCCAACCACTGTTAATCATTTATCCGACCTCTAAAAAAGACTTTGCCCAACAATTGTAATGACTTTGCCAACCATTGTTAATATTATATCCGACCTCTAAAAATGACTTTGCCCAACAATTGTAATGACTTTGCCAACCACTGATAATCACTTTTCCGACCTCTAAAAATGACTTTGCCCAACAATTGTAATGACTTTGCCAACCACTGTTAATCATTTATCCGACCTCTAAAAATGACTTTGCCCAACTATTGTTATGACTTTGCCAACCACTGTTTATCACTAATATGACCTCTTTAAATGACTGTGCCCAACAATTGTAATGACTTTGCCCATCACTGTTAATCACTTATCCGACCTCTAAAAAAGACTTTGCCCGACAATTGTAATGACTTTGCCAACCACTGTTAATCATTTATCCGACCTCTAAAAAAGACTTTGCCCAACACTGGTAATGACTTTGCCCACCACTGTTAATCACTTATCCGACCTCTAAAAATGACTTTGCCCAACATTTGTAATGACTTTGCCAACCATTGTTAATCATTTATTCGACCTCTAAAAAAGACTTTGCCCAAATATTGTAATGACTTTGCCAACCACTGTTAATCATATATCCGACCTCTAAAAATGACTTTGCGAAACACTGGTAAAGACTTTGCCCACCACTGTTAATCACTTATCCGACCTCTAAAAATGACTTAGCTCAACAATTGTAATGACTTTGCCAACCACTGTTAATCACTTTTCCGACCTCTAAAAATGACTTTGCCCAACAATTGAAATGACTTTGCCAACCACTGTTAATCATTTATCCGACCTCTAAAAAAGACTTTGCACAACAATTGTAATGACTTTGCCAACCACTGTTAATATTATATCCGACCTCTAAAAATGACTATGCCCAACAATTGTAATGACTTTGCCAACCACTGTTAATCATTTATCCGACCTCTAAAAAAGACTTTGCACAACAATTGTAATGACTTTGCCAACCACTGTTAATATTATATCCGACCTCTAAAAATGACTATGCCCAACAATTGTAATGACTTTGCCAACCACTGTTAATCATTTATCCGACCTCTTAAAAAGACTTTGCCCAACAATTGTAATGACTTTGCCCCCCACTGTTGATCGCTTATCCGACCTCTAAAAATGACTTTGCCCAACAATTGTAATGACTTTGCCAAACACTGGTAATGACTTTGCCCACCACTGTTAATCACTTATCCGACCTTTAAAAATTACTTTGCCCAACAATTGTAATGACTTTGCCAACCACAGTTAAACACTTATTCGACCTCTAAAAATGACTTTGCCCAACAATTGTAATGACTTTGCCAACCACTGTTAATCATTTATCCGAACTCTAAAAATGACTTTGCCCAACAATTGTAATGACTTTGCCAACCACTGTTAATCACTTTTCCGACCTCTAAAAATGACTTTGCCCAACAATTGTAATGACTTTGCCAACCACTGTTAATTACTTTTCCGACCTCTAAAAATGACTTTGCCCAACAATTGTAATGACTTTGCCAACCACTGTTAATCATTTATCCGACCTCTAAAAAAGACTTTGCCCAACAATTGTAATGACTTTGCCAACCACTGTTAATCATTTATCCGACCTCTAAAAAAGACTTTGCCCAACACTGGTAATGACTTTGCCCACCACTGTTAATCACTTATCCGACCTCTAAAAATGACTTTGCCCAACATTTGTAATGACTTTGCCAACCATTGTTAATCATTTATCCGAACTCTAAAAATGACTTTGCCCAACAATTGTAATGACTTTGCCAACCACTGTTAATCATTTATCCGACCTCTTAAAAAAGACTTTGCCCAACAATTGTAATGACTTTGCCAACCACTGTTAATCACTTTTCCGACCTCTAAAAATGACTTTGCCCAACAATTGTAATGACTTTGCCAACCACTGTTAATCATTTATCCGACCTCTAAAAAAGACTTTGCCCAACAATTGTAATGACTTTGCCAACCACTGTTAATATTATATCCGACCTCTAAAAATGACTTTGCCCAACATTTGTAATGACTTTGCCAACCACTACTAATCATATATCCGACCTCTAAAAATGACTTTGCGAAACACTGGTAAAGACTTTGCCCAGCACTGCTAATCACTTATCCGACCTCTAAAAATGACTTTGCCCAACAATTGTAATGACTTTGCCAACCACTGTTAATCATTTATCAGACCTCTAAAAAAGACTTTGCCCAACAATTGTAATGACTTTGCCAACCACTGTTAATATTATATCCGACCTCTAAAAATGACTTTGCCAACCATTGTTAATCACTTTTCCGACCTCTAAAAATGACTTTGCCCAACAATTATAATGACTTTGCCAACCACTGTTAATCATTTATCCGAACTCTAAAAAAGACTTTGCCCAACAATTGTAATGACTTTGCCAACCACTGTTAATATTATATCCGACCTCTAAAAATGACTTTGCCCAACAATTGTAATGACTTTGCCAACCACTGTTAATCACTTTTCCGACCTCTAAAAATGACTTTGCCCAACAATTGTAATGACTTTGCCAACCACTGTTAATCATTTATCCGACCTCTAAAAAAGACTTTGCCCAACAATATTAATGACTTTGCCAACCACTGTTAATATTATATCCGACCTTTAAAAATGACTTTGCCCAACATTTGTAATGACTTTGCCAACCACAGTTAAACACTTATTCGACCTCTAAAAATGACTTTGCCCAACAATTGTAATGACTTTGCCAACCACTGTTAATCATTTATCCGAACTCTAAAAATGACTTTACCCAACAATTGTAATGACTTTGCCAACCACTGTTAATCATTTATCCGACCTCTAAAAGAGACTTTGCCCAACAATTGTAATGACTTTGCCAACCACTGTTAATCACTTTTCCGACCTCTAAAAATGACTTTGCCCAACAATTATAATGACTTTGCCAACCACTGTTAATCATTTATCCGAACTCTAAAAAAGACTTTGCCCAAATATTGTAATGACTTTGCCAACCACTGTTAATCATATATCCGACCTCTAAAAATGACTTTGCCAACCACTGTTAATCATTTATCCGAACTCTAAAAAAGACTTTGCCCAACAATTGTAATGACTTTGCCAACCACTGTTAATATTATATCCGACCTCTAAAAATGACTTTGCCCAACAATTGTAATGACTTTGCCAACCACTGTTAATCACTTTTCCGACCTCTAAAAATGACTTTGCCCAACAATTGTAATGACTTTGCCAACCACTGTTAATCATTTATCCGACCTCTAAAAAAGACTTTGCCCAACAATATTAATGACTTTGCCAACCACTGTTAATATTATATCCGACCTTTAAAAATGACTTTGCCCAACATTTGTAATGACTTTGCCAACCACAGTTAAACACTTATTCGACCTCTAAAAATGACTTTGCCCAACAATTGTAATGACTTTGCCAACCACTGTTAATCATTTATCCGAACTCTAAAAATGACTTTACCCAACAATTGTAATGACTTTGCCAACCACTGTTAATCATTTATCCGACCTCTAAAAGAGACTTTGCCCAACAATTGTAATGACTTTGCCAACCACTGTTAATCACTTTTCCGACCTCTAAAAATGACTTTGCCCAACAATTATAATGACTTTGCCAACCACTGTTAATCATTTATCCGAACTCTAAAAAAGACTTTGCCCAACAATTGTAATGACTTTGCCAACCACTGTTAATATTATATCCGACCTCTAAAAATGACTTTGCCCAACATTTGTAATGACTTTGCCAACCATTGTTAATCATTTATCCGACCTCTAAAAAAGACTTTGCCCAAATATTGTAATGACTTTGCCCACCACTGCTAATCACTTATCCGACCTCAAAAAATGACTTTGCCTACCATTGTTAATCATTTATCCGACCTCTAAAAAAGACTTTGCCCAAATATTGAAATGACTTTGCCAACCACTGTTAATATTATATCCGACCTCTAAAAATGACTTTGCCCAACAATTGTAATGACTTTGCCAACCACTGTTAATCACTTTTCCGACCTCTAAAAATGACTTTGCCCAACAATTGTAATGACTTTGCCAACCATTGTTAATCATTTATCAGACCTCTAAAAAAGACTTTGCCCAACAATTGTAATGACTTTGCCAACCACTGTTAATATTATATCCGACCTCTAAAAATGACTTTGCCCAACACTGGTAATGACTTTGCCCTCCACTGTAAATCACTTATCCAACCTCTAAAAATGACTTTGCGCAACATTTGGAATGACTTTGCCTACCACTGTTAATCATATATCCGACCTATAAAAATGAGTTTGCCCAACATTTGTAAAGACTTTGCCCACCACTGTTAATCACTTATCCGACCTCTAAAAATGACTTTGCCCGACAATTGTAATGACTTTGCCAACCACAGTTAAACACTTATTCGACCTCTAAAAATGACTTTGCCCAACAATTGTAATGAATTTGCCAACCACTGTTAATCATTTATCCGAACTCTAAAAATGACTTTGCCCAACAATTGTAATGACTTTGCCAACCACTGTTAATCACTTTTCCGACCTCTAAAAATGACTTTGCCCAACAATTGTAATGAATTTGCCAACCACTGTTAATATTATATCCGACCTCTAAAAATGACTTTGCCCAACACTGGTAATGACTTTGCCCTCCACTGTTAATCACTTATCCGACCTCTAAAAATGACTTTGCCCAACATTTGTAATGACTTTGCCTACCACTTTTAATCATATATCCGACCTATAAAAATGACTTTGCGAAACACTGGTAAAGACTTTGCCCACCATTCTTAATCATTTATCCGACCTCTTAAAAAGACTTTGCCCAACAATTGTAATGACTTTGCCAACCACTGTTAATCACTTTTCCGACCTCTAAAAACGACTTTGCCCAACAATTGTAATGACTTTGCCAACCACTGTTAATCATTTATCCGACCTCTAAAAAAGACTTTGCCCACTAATTGGAATGACTTTGCCGACCACTGTTAATATTATATCCGACCTCTAAAAATGACTTTGCCCAAATCTGGGAATGACTTTGCCCTCCACTGTTAATCACTTATCCGACATCTAAAAATGACTTTGCCCAACAATTGTAATGACTTTGCCAACCACATTAAACACTTTTTCGACCTCTAAAAATGACTTTGCCCAACAATTGTAATGACTTTGCCAACCACTGTTAATCATTTATCCGAACTCTAAAAATGACTTTGCCCAATTCTGGTAATGACTTTGCCAACCACTGTTAATCACTTTTCCGACCTCTAAAAATGACTTTTCCCAACAATTGTAATGACTTTGCCAACCACTGTTAATCATTTATCCCACCTTTTAATAAGACTTTGCCCAACAATTGTAATGAATTTGCCAACCACTGTTAATATTATATCCGACCTCTAAAAATGACTTTGCCCAACACTGGTAATGACTTTGCCCTCCACTGTTAATCACTTATCCGACCTCTAAAAATGACTTTGCCCAACATTTGTAATGACTTTGCCTACCACTTTTAATCATATATCCGACCTATAAAAATGACTTTGCGAAACACTGGTAAAGACTTTGCCCACCATTCTTAATCATTTATCCGACCTCTTAAAAAGACTTTGCCCAACAATTGTAATGACTTTGCCAACCACTGTTAATCACTTTTCCGACCTCTAAAAACGACTTTGCCCAACAATTGTAATGACTTTGCCAACCACTGTTAATCATTTATCCGACCTCTAAAAAAGACTTTGCCCACTAATTGGAATGACTTTGCCGACCACTGTTAATATTATATCCGACCTCTAAAAATGACTTTGCCCAAATCTGGTAATGACTTTGCCCTCCACTGTTAATCACTTATCCGACATCTAAAATGACTTTGCCCAACAATTGTAATGACTTTGCCAACCACATTAAACACTTTTTCGACCTCTAAAAATGACTTTGCCCAACAATTGTAATGACTTTGCCAACCACTGTTAATCATTTATCCGAACTCTAAAAATGACTTTGCCCAATTCTGGTAATGACTTTGCCAACCACTGTTAATCACTTTTCCGACCTCTAAAAATGACTTTTCCCAACAATTGTAATGACTTTGCCAACCACTGTTAATCATTTATCCCACCTTTTAATAAGACTTTGCCCAACAATTGTAATGACTTTGCCAACCACTGTTAATATTATATCCGACCTCTAAAATTGACCTTGCCCAACAATTGTAATGACTTTGCCAACCACTGTTAATCACTTTTCCGACCTCTAAAAATGACTTTGCCCAACAATTGTAATGACTTTGCCAACCACTGTTAATCATTTATCCGACCTCTTAAAAAGACTTTGCCCAACAATTGTAATGACTTTGCCCCCCACTGTTGATCGCTTATCCGACCTCTAAAAATGACTTTGCCCAACAATTGTAATGACTTTGCAAAACACTGGAAATGACTTTGCCCACCACTGTTAATCACTTATTCGACCTCTAAAAATGACTTTGCCCAACAATTGTAATGACTTTGCCAACCACTGTTAATCATTTATCCGAACTCTAAAAAAGACTTTGCCCAACAATTGTAATGACTTTGCAAACCACTGTTAATATTATATCCGACCTCTAAAAATGACTTTGCCCAACACTGGTAAAGACTTTGCCCACCACTGTTAATCACTTATCCGACCTCTAAAAATGACTTTGCCCAACAATTGTAATGACTTTGCCAATCACAGTTAATTACTTATCCGACCTCTAAAAATGACTTAGCCCAACAATTGTAATGACTTTGCCAACCACTGTTAATCATTTATCCGACCTCTAAAAAAGACTTCGCCCAACAATTCTAATGACTTTGCCAAACACTGTTAATATTATATCCGACATCTAAAAATGACTTTGCCCAACACTGGTAATGACTTTGCCCACCACTGTTAATCACTTATCCGACATCTAAAAATGACTTTGACCAACATTTGTAATGACTTTGCCTACCACTGTTAATCATTTATCCGAACTCTGAAAAAGACTTTGCCCAACAATTGTAATGACTTTGCCCCCCACTGTTGATCGCTTATCCGACCTCTCAAAATGACTTTGCCCAACAATTGTAATGACTTTGCCAAACACTGGTAATGACTCTGCCCACCACTGTTAATCACTTATCTGACCTCTAAAATGACTTTGCCCAACAATTGAAATGACTTTGCCAACCACAGTTAAACACTTATCCGACCTATAAAAATGACTTTGCCCAACAATTGTAATGACTTTGCCAACCACTGTTAATCATTTATCCGACCTCTAAAAAAGACTTTGCCCAACAATTGTAATGACTTTTCCAACCACTGTTAATATTATATCCGACCTCTAAAAATGACTTTGCCCAACAATTATAATGACTTTGCCAACCACTGTTAATCATTTATCCGAACTCCAAAAATGACTTTGCCCAACACTGGTAATGACTTTGCCCTCCACTGTTAATCACTTATCCGACCTCTAAAAATGACTTTGCCCAACATTTGTAATGACTTTGCCAACCATTGTTAATCATTTATCAGAACTCTAAAAAAGACTTTGCCTAACAATTGTAATGACTTTGCCAAAAACTGGAAATGACTTTGCCCACCACTGTTAATCACTTATCCGACCTATAAAAATGACTTTGCCCAACAATCGTAATGACTTTGCCAACCACAGTTAAACACTTATTCGACCTCTAAAAATGACTTTGCCCAACAATCATAATGACTTTGCCAACCACTGTTAATCATTTATCCGAACTCCAAAAATGACTTTGCCCAACAATTGTAATGACTTTGCCAACCACTGTTAATCATTTATCCGACCTCTAAAAAAGACTTTGCCCAACAATTGTAATGACTTTTCCAACCACTGTTAATATTATATCCGACCTCTAAAAATGACTTTGCCCAACACTGGTAAAGACTTTGCCCACCACTGTTAATCACTTATCCGACCTCTAAAAATGACTTTGCCCAACACTGGTAATGACTTTGCCCTCCACTGTTAATCACTTATCCGACCTCTAAAAATGACTTTGCCCAACATTTGTAATGACTTTGCCAACCACTGTTAATCATTTATCCGAACTCTAAAAAAGACTTTGCCCAACAATTGTAATGACTTTGCCAACCACTGTTAATATTATATCCGACCCCTAAAAATGACTTTGCCCAACAATTGTAATGACTTTGCAAAACACTGGAAATGACTTTGCCCACCACTGTTAATCACTTATCCGACCTCTAAAAATGACTTTGCCCAACAATTGTAATGACTTTGCCAACCACAGTTAAACACTTATTCGACCTCTAAAAATGACTTTGCCCAACAATTGTAATGACTTTGCCAACCACTGTTAATCATTTATCCGAACTCTAAAAAAGACTTTGCCCAACAATTGTAATGACTTTGCAAACCACTGTTAATATTATATCCGACCTCTAAAAATGACTTTGCCCAACACTGGTAATGACTTTGCCATACACTGGTAATGACTTTGCCCACCACTGTTAATCACTTATCCGACCTCTAAAAATGACTTTGCCCAACAATTGTAATGACTTTGCCAATCACAGTTAATTACTTATCCGACCTCTAAAAATGACTTTGCCCAACAATTGTAATGACTTTGCCAACCACTGTTAATCACTTTTCCGACCACTAAAAATGACTTTGCCCAACAATTGTAATGACTTTGCCTACCACTGTTAATCATTTATCCGAACTCTAAAAAAGACTTTGCCCAACAATTGTAATGACTTTGCCAACCACTGTTAATCATTTATCCGACCTCTAAAAAAGACTTCGCCCAACAATTCTAATGACTTTGCCAACCACTGTTAATATTATATCCGACCTCTAAAAATGATTTTGCCCAACACTGGTAATGACTTTGCCCACCACTGTTAATCACTTATCCGACCTCTAAAAATGACTTTGACCAACATTTGTAATGACTTTGCCTACCACTGTTAATCATTTATCCGAACTCTAAAAAAGACTTTGCCCAACAATTGTAATGACTTTGCCAACCACTGTTAATATTATATCCGACCTCTAAAATTGACTTTGCCCAACAATTGTAATGACTTTGCCAACCACTGTTAATCACTTTTCCGACCTCTAAAAATGACTTTGCCCAACAATTGTAATGACTTTGCCAACCACTGTTAATCATTTATCCGACCTCTTAAAAAGACTTTGCCCAACAATTGTAATGACTTTGCCCTCACTGTTGATCGCTTATCCGACCTCTAAAAATGACTTTGCCCAACAATTGTAATGACTTTGCAAAACACTGGAAATAACTTTGCCAACCACAGTTAAACACTTATTCGACCTCTAAAATGACTTTGCCCAACAATTATAATGACTTTGCCAACCACTGTTAATCATTTATCCGAACTCCAAAAATGACTTTGCCCAACAATTGTAATGACTTTGCCCTCACTGTTGATCGCTTATCCGACCTCTAAAAATGACTTTGCCCAACAATTGTAATGACTTTGCAAAACACTGGAAATAACTTTGCCAACCACAGTTAAACACTTATTCGACCTCTAAAAATGACTTTGCCCAACAATTATAATGACTTTGCCAACCACTGTTAATCATTTATCCGAACTCCAAAAATGACTTTGCCCAACAATTGTAATGACTTTGCCAACCACTGTTAATCATTTATCCGACCTCTAAAAAAGACTTTGCCCAACAATTGTAATGACTTTTCCAACCACTGTTAATATTATATCCGACCTCTAAAAATGACTTTGCCTAACACTGGTAAAGACTTTGCCCACCACTGTTAATCACTTATCCGACCTCTAAAAATGACTTTGCCCAACACTGGTAATGACTTTGCCCTCCACTGTTAATCACTTATCCGACCTCTAAAAATGACTTTGCCCAACATTTGTAATGACTTTGCCAACCACTGTTAATCATTTATCCGAACTCTAAAAAAGACTTTGCCCAACAATTGTAATGACTTTGCCAACCACTGTTAATATTATATCCGACCTCTAAAAATGACTTTGCCCAACAATTGTAATGACTTTGCAAAACACTGGAAATGACTTTGCCCACCACTGTTAATCACTTATCCGACCTCTAAAAATGACTTTGCCCAACAATTGTAATGACTTTGCCAACCACAGTTAAACACTTATTCGACCTCTTAAAATGACTTTGCCCAACAATTGTAATGACTTTGCCAACCACTGTTAATCATTTATCCGAACTCTAAAAAAGACTTTGCCCAACAATTGTAATGACTTTGCAAACCACTGTTAATATTATATCCGACCTCTAAAAATGACTTTGCCCAACACTGGTAATGACTTTGCCCAACACTGGTAATGACTTTGCCCACCACTGTTAATCACTTATCCGACCTCTAAAAATGACATTGCCCAACAATTGTAATGACTTTGCCAATCACAGTTAATTACTTATCCGACCTCTAAAAATGACTTTGCCCAACAATTGTAATGACTTTGCCAACCACTGTTAATCACTTTTCCGACCACTAAAAATGACTTTGCCCAACAATTGTAATGACTTTGCCAACCACTGTTAATCACTTTTCCGACCTCTAAAAATGACTTTGCCCAACAATTGTAATGACTTTGCCAACCACTGTTAATCATTTATCCGACCTCCTAAAAAGACTTTGCCCAACAATTGTAATGACTTTGCCCTCACTGTTGATCGCTTATCCGACCTCTAAAAATGACTTTGCCCAACAATTGTAATGACTTTGCAAAACACTGGAAATGACTTTGCCCACCACTGTTAATCACTTATTCGACCTCTAAAAATGACTTTGCCCAACAATTGTAATGACTTTGCCAACCACAGTTAAACACTTATTCGACCTCTAAAAATGACTTTGCCCAACAATTGTAATGACTTTGCCAACCACTGTTAATCATTTATCCGAACTCTAAAAAAGCTTTGCCAAACAATTGTAATGACTTTGCAAACCACTGTTAATATTATATCCGACCTCTAAAAATGACTTTGCCCAACACTGGTAAAGACTTTGCCCACCACTGTTAATCACTTATCCGACCTCTAAAAATGACTTTGCCCAACAATTTTAATGACTTTGCCAATCACAGTTAATTACTTATCCGACCTCTAAAAATGACTTTGCCCAACAATTGTAATGACTTTGCCAACCACTGTTAATCACTTTTCCGACCACTAAAAATGACTTTGCCCAACAATTGTAATGACTTTGCCAACCACTGTTAATCATTTATCCGACCTCTAAAAAAGACTTTGCCCAACAATTGTAATGACTTTGCAAACCACTGTTAATATTATATCCGACCTCTAAAAATGACTTTGCCCAACACTGGTAATGACTTTGCCCAACACTGGTAATGACTTTGCCCACCACTGTTAATCACTTATCCGACCTCTAAAAATGACTTTGCCCAACAATTGTAATGACTTTGCCAATCACAGTTAATTACTTATCCGACCTCTAAAAATGACTTTGCCCAACAATTGTAATGACTTTGCCAACCACTGTTAATCACTTTTCCGACCACTAAAAATGACTTTGCCCAACAATTGTAATGACTTTGCCAACCACTGTTAATCATTTATCCGACCTCTAAAAAAGACTTCGCCCAACAATTCTAATGACTTTGCCAACCACTGTTAATATTATATCCGACCTCTAAAAATGACTTTGCCCAACACTGGTAATGACTTTGCCCACCACTGTTAATCACTTATCCGACCTCTAAAAATGACTTTGACCAACATTTGTAATGACTTTGCCTACCACTGTTAATCATTTATCCGAACTCTAAAAAAGACTTTGCCCAACAATTGTAATGACTTTGCCAACCACTGTTAATCATTTATCCGAACTCCAAAATTGACTTTGCCCAACAATTGTAATGACTTTGCCAACCACTGTTAATCACTTCTCCGACCTCTAAAAATGACTTTACCCAACAATTGTAATGACTTTGCCAACCACTGTTAATCATTTATCCGACCTCTTAAAAAGACTTTGCCCAACAATTGTAATGACTTTGCCCTCACTGTTGATCGCTTATCCGACCTCTAAAAATGACTTTGCCCAACAATTGTAATGACTTTGCAAAACACTGGAAATGACTTTGCCCACCACTGTTAATCACTTATTCGACCTCTAAAAATGACTTTGCCCAACAATTGTAGTGACTTTGCCAACCACAGTTAAACACTTATTCGACCTCTAAAAATGACTTTGCCCAACAATTGTAATGACTTTGCCAACCACTGTTAATCATTTATCCGAACTCTAAAAAAGACTTTGCCCAACAATTGTAATGACTTTGCAAACCACTGTTAATATTATATCCGACCTCTAAAAATGACTTTGCCCAACACTGGTAAAGACTTTGCCCACCACTGTTAATCACTTATCCGACCTCTAAAAATGACTTTGCCCAACAATTTTAATGACTTTGCCAATCACAGTTAATTACTTATCCGACCTCTAAAAATGACTTTGCCCAACAATTGTTATGACTTTGCCAACCACTGTTAATCACTTTTCCGACCACTAAAAATGACTTTGCCTAACAATTGTAATGACTTTGCCAACCACTGTTAATCATTTATCCGACCTCTAAAAAAGACTTCGCCCAACAATTCTAATGACTTTGCCAAACACTGTTAATATTATTCCGACCTCTAAAAATGACTTTGCCCAACACTGGTAATGACTTTGCCCACCACTGTTAATCACTTATCCGACCTCTAAAAATGACTTTGACCAACATTTGTAATGACTTTGCCTACCACTGTTAATCATTTATCCGAACTCTTAAAAAGACTTTGCCCAACAATTGTAATGACTTTGCCAAACACTGGTAATGACTCTGCCCACCACTGTTAATCACTTATCTGACCTCTAAAATGACTTTGCCCAACAATTGAAATGACTTTGCCAACCACAGTTAAACACTTATCCGACCTCTAAAAATGACTTTGCCCAACAATTGTAATGACTTTGCCAACCACTGTTAATCATTTATCCGACCTCTAAAAAAGACTTTGCCCAACAATTGTAATGACTTTTCCAACCACTGTTAATATTATATCCGACCTCTAAAAATGACTTTGCCCAACACTGGTAAAGACTTTGCCCACCACTGTTAATCACTTATCCGACCTCTAAAAATGACTTTGCCCAACACTGGTAATGACTTTGCCCACCACTGTTAATCACTTATTCGACCTCTAAAAATGACTTTGCCCAACAATTGTAGTGACTTTGCCAACCACAGTTAAACACTTATTCGACCTCTAAAAATGACTTTGCCCAACAATTGTAATGACTTTGCCAACCACTGTTAATCATTTATCCGAACTCTAAAAAAGACTTTGCCCAACAATTGTAATGACTTTGCAAACCACTGTTAATATTATATCCGACCTCTAAAAATGACTTTGCCCAACACTGGTAAAGACTTTGCCCACCACTGTTAATCACTTATCCGACCTCTAAAAATGACTTTGCCCAACAATTTTAATGACTTTGCCAATCACAGTTAATTACTTATCCGACCTCTAAAAATGACTTTGCCCAACAATTGTTATGACTTTGCCAACCACTGTTAATCACTTTTCCGACCACTAAAAATGACTTTGCCTAACAATTGTAATGACTTTGCCAACCACTGTTAATCATTTATCCGACCTCTAAAAAAGACTTCGCCCAACAATTCTAATGACTTTGCCAAACACTGTTAATATTATTCCGACCTCTAAAAATGACTTTGCCCAACACTGGTAATGACTTTGCCCACCACTGTTAATCACTTATCCGACCTCTAAAAATGACTTTGACCAACATTTGTAATGACTTTGCCTACCACTGTTAATCATTTATCCGAACTCTTAAAAAGACTTTGCCCAACAATTGTAATGACTTTGCCAAACACTGGTAATGACTCTGCCCACCACTGTTAATCACTTATCTGACCTCTAAAATGACTTTGCCCAACAATTGAAATGACTTTGCCAACCACAGTTAAACACTTATCCGACCTCTAAAAATGACTTTGCCCAACAATTGTAATGACTTTGCCAACCACTGTTAATCATTTATCCGACCTCTAAAAAAGACTTTGCCCAACAATTGTAATGACTTTTCCAACCACTGTTAATATTATATCCGACCTCTAAAAATGACTTTGCCCAACACTGGTAAAGACTTTGCCCACCACTGTTAATCACTTATCCGACCTCTAAAAATGACTTTGCCCAACACTGGTAATGACTTTGCCCTCCACTGTTAATCACTTATCCGACCTCTAAAAATGACTTTGCCCAACATTTGTAATGACTTTGCCAACCACTGTTAATCATTTATCCGAACTCTAAAAAAGACTTTGCCTAACATTTGTAATGACTTTGCCTACCACTGTTAATCATTTATCCGACCTCTTAAAAAACTTTGCCCAACAATTTTAATGACTTTGCCAATCACAGTTAATTACTTATCCGACCTCTAAAAATGACTTTGCCCAACAATTGTAATGACTTTGCCAAACACTGGAAATGACTTTGCCCACCACTGTTAATCACTTATCCGACCTATAAAAATGACTTTGCCCAACAATTGTAATGACTTTGCCAACCACAGTTAAACACTTATTCGACCTCTAAAAATGACTTTGCCCAACAATTATAATGACTTTGCCAACCACTGTTAATCATTTATCCGAACTCCAAAAATGACTTTGCCCAACAATTGTAATGACTTTGCCAACCACTGTTAATCATTTATCCGACCTCTAAAAAAGACTTTGCCCAACAATTGTAATGACTTTTCCAACCACTGTTAATATTATATCCGACCTCTAAAAATGACTTTGCCCAACACTGGTAAAGACTTTGCCCACCACTGTTAATCACTTATCCGACCTCTAAAAATGACTTTGCCCAACACTGGAAATGACTTTGCCCTCCACTGTTAATCACTTATCCGACCTCTAAAAATGACTTTGCCCAACATTTGTAATGACTTTGCCAACCACTGTTAATCATTTATCCGAACTCTAAAAAAGACTTTGCCCAACAATTGTAATGACTTTGCCAACCACTGTTAATATTATATCCGACCTCTAAAAATGATTTTGCCCAACAATTGTAATGACTTTGCAAAACACTGGAAATGACTTTGCCCACCACTGTTAATCACTTATCCGACCTCTAAAAATGACTTTGCCCAACAATTGTAATGACTTTGCCAACCACAGTTAAACACTTATTCGACCTCTAAAAATGACTTATCCCAACAATTGTAATGACTTTGCCAACCACTGTTAATCATTTATCCGAACTCTAAAAAAGACTTTGCCCAACAATTGTAATGACTTTGCAAACCACTGTTAATATTATATCCGACCTCTAAAAATGACTTTGCCCAACACTGGTAATGACTTTGCCCACCACTGTTAATCACTTATCCGACCTCTAAAAATGACTTTGCCCAACAATTGTAATGACTTTGCCAATCACAGTTAATTACTTATCCGACCTCTAAAAATGACTTTGCCCAACAATTGTAATGACTTTGCCAACCACTGTTAATCACTTTTCCGACCACTAAAAATGACTTTGCCCAACAATTGTAATGACTTTGCCAACCACTGTTAATCATTTATCCGACCTCTAAAAAAGACTTCGCCCAACAATTCTAATGACTTTGCCAACCACTGTTAATATTATATCCGACCTCTAAAAATGACTTTGCCCAACATTTGTAATGACTTTGCCTACCACTGTTAATCATTTATCCGAACTCTAAAAAAGACTTTGCCCAACAATTGTAATGACTTTGCCCCCCACTGTTGATCGCTTATCCGACCTCTCAAAATGACTTTGCCCAACAATTGAAATGACTTTGCCAACCACAGTTAAACACGTATCCGACCTCTAAAAATGACTTATCCCAACAATTGTAATGACTTTGCCAACCACTGTTAATCATTTATCCGAACTCTAAAAAAGACTTTGCCCAACAATTGAAATGACTTTGCACACCACTGTTAATATTATATCCGTCCTCTAAAAAACTTTGCCCAACACTGGTAATGACTTTGCCCACCACTGTTAATCACTTATCCGACCTCTAAAAATGACTTTGCCCAACAATTGTAATGACTTTGCCAATCACAGTTAATTACTTATCCGAACTCCAAAAATGACTTTGCCCAACAATTGTAATGACTTTGCCAACCACTGTCAATCATTTATCCGACCTCTAAAAAAGACTTTGCCCAACAATTGTAATGACTTTTCCAACCACTGTTAATATTATATCGGACCTCTAAAAATGACTTTGCCCAACACTGGTAATGACTTTGCCCTCCACTGTTAATCACTTATCCGACCTCTAAAAATGACTTTGCCCTAAATTTGTAATGACTTTGCCAACCACTGTTAATCATTTATCCGAACTCTAAAAAAGACTTTGCCCAACATTTGTAATGACTTTGCCTACCACTGTTAATCATATATCCGACCTCTTAAAAAGACTTTGCCCAACAATTGTAATGACTTTGCCGCCCACTGTTGATCGCTTATCCGACCTCTAAAAATGACTTTGCTCAACAATTGTAATGACTTTGCCAAACACTGGTAATGACTTTGCCCACCACTGTTAATCATTTATCCGAACTCCAAAAATGACTTTGCCCAACAATTGTAATGACTTTGCCAACCACTGTTAATCATTTATCCGACCTCTAAAAAAGACTTTGCCCAACAATTGTAATGACTTTTCCAACCACTGTTAATATTATATCCGACCTCTAAAAATTACTTTGCCCAACACTGGTAAAGACTTTGCCCACCACTGTTAATCACTTATCCAACCTCTAAAAATGACTTTGCCCATCACTGGTAATGACTTTGCCCTCCACTGTTAATCACTTATCCGACCTCTAAAAATGACTTTGCCCAACATTTATAATGACTTTGCCAACCACTGTTAATCATTTATCCGAACTCTAAAAAAGACTTTGCCCAACAATTGTAATGACTTTGCCAACCACTGTTAATATTATATCCGACCTCTAAAAATGACTTTGCCCAACACTGGTAATGACTTTGCCCACCACTGTTAATCACTTATCCGACCTCTAAAAATGACTTTGCCCAATTCTGGTAATGACTTTGCCCTCCACTGTTAATCACTTATCCGACCTCTAAAAATGACTTTGTCAAACACTGGTAATGACTTTGCCCACCACTGTTAATCATTTATCCGACCTCTTAAAAAGACTTTGCCCAACAATTGTAATGACTTTGCCCCCCACAGTTGATCGCTTATCCGACCTCTAAAAATTACTTTGCCCAACAATTGAAATGACTTTGCCAAACACTGGTAATGACTTTGCCCACCACTGTTAATCACTTATCCGACCTCTAAAAATGACTTTGCCCAACAATTGTAATGACTTTGCCCTCCACTGTTAATCACTTATCCGACCTCTAAAAATGACTTTGCCCAACATTTGTAATGACTTTGCCAACCACTGTTAATCATTTATCCGAACTCTAAAAAAGACTTTGCCCAACATTTGTAATGACTTTGCCTACCACTGTTAATCATTTATCCGACCTCTTAAAAAGACTTTGCCCAACAATTGTAATGACTTTGCCGCCCACTGTTGATCGCTTATCCGACCTCTAAAAATGACTTTGCCCAACAATTGCAATGACTTTGCCAAACACTGGTAATGACTTTGCCCACCACTGTTAATCACTTATCCGACCTATAAAAATGACTTTGCCCAACAATTGTAATGACTTTGCCAACCACAGTTAAACACTTATTCGACCTCTAAAAATGACTTTGCCCAACAATTATAATGACTTTGCCAACCACTGTTAATCATTTATCCGAACTCCAAAAATGACTTTGCCCAACAATTGTAATGACTTAGCCAACCACTGTTAATCATTTATCCGACCTCTAAAAAAGACTTTGCCCAACAATTGTAATGACTTTTCCAACCACTGTTAATATTATATCCGACCTCTAAAAATGACTTTGCCCAACACTGGTAAAGACTTTGCCCACCACTGTTAATCACTTATCCGACCTCTAAAAATGACTTTGCCCAACACTGGTAATGACTTTGCCCTCCACTGTTAATCACTTATCCGACCTCTAAAAATGACTTTGCCCAACACTGGTAATGACTTTGCCCACCACTGTTAATCATTTATCCGACCTCTTAAAAAGACTTTGCCCAACAATTGTAATGACTTTGCCCCCCACTGTTGATCGCTTATCCGACCTCTAAAAATTACTTTGCCCAATAATTGTAATGACTTTGCCAAACACATGTAATGACTTTGCCCACCACTGTTAATCACTTATCCGACCTCTAAAAATGACTTTGCCCAACAATTGTAATGACTTTGCCCTCCACTGTTAATCACTTATCCGACCTCTAAAAATGACTTTGCCAAACATTTGTAATGACTTTGCCAACCACTGTTAATCATTTATCCGAACTCTAAAAAAGACTTTGCCCAACATTTGTAATGACTTTGCCTACCACTGTTAATCATTTATCCGACCTCTTAAAAAGACTTTGCCCAACAATTGTAATGACTTTGCCGCCCACTGTTGATCGCTTATCCGACCTCTAAAAATTACTTTGCCCAATAATTGTAATGACTTTGCCAAACACTGGTAATGACTTTGCCCACCACTGTTAATCACTTATCCGACCTCTAAAAATGACTTTGCCCAACAATTGTAATGACTTTGCCCTCCACTGTTAATCACTTATCCGACCTCTAAAAATGACTTTGCCCAACATTTGTAATGACTTTGCCAACCACTGTTAATCATTTATCCGAACTCTAAAAAAGACTTTGCCCAACATTTGTAATGACTTTGCCTACCACTGTTAATCATTTATCCGACCTCTTAAAAAGACTTTGCCCAACAATTGTAATGACTTTGCCGCCCTCTGTTGATCGCTTATCCGACCTCTAAAAATGACTTTGCCCAACAATTGTAATGACTTTGCCAAACACTGGTAATGACTTTGCCCACCACTGTTAATCACTTATCCGACCTATAAAAATGACTTTGCCCAACAATTGTAATGACTTTGCCAACCACAGTTAAACACTTATTCGACCTCTAAAAATGACTTTGCCCAACAATTATAATGACTTTGCCAACCACTGTTAATCATTTATCCGAACTCCAAAAATGACTTTGCCCAACAATTGTAATGACTTTGCCAACCACTGTTAATCATTTATCCGACCTCTAAAAAAGACTTTGCCCAACAATTGTAATGACTTTTCCAACCACTGTTAATATTATATCCGACCTCTAAAAATGACTTTGCCCAACACTGGTAAAGACTTTGCCCACCACTGTTAATCACTTATCCGACCTCTAAAAATGACTTTGCCCAATTCTGGTAATGACTTTGCCCTCCACTGCTAATCACTTATCCGACCTCTAAAAATGACTTTGCCCAACATTTTAATGACTTTGCCTACCACTGTTAATCATTTATCCGACCTCTTAAAAAGACTTTGCCCAACAATTGTAATGACTTTGCCAACCACTGTTAATATTATATCCGACCTCTAAAAATGACTTTGCCCAACACTGGTAATGACTTTGCCCACCACTGTTAATCACTTATCCGACCTCTAAAAATGACTTTGCCCAATTCTGGTAATGACTTTGCCCTCCACTGTTAATCACTTATCCGACCTCTAAAAATGACTTTGCCCAACAATTGTAATGACTTTGCAAAACACTGGAAATGACTTTGCACACCACTGTTAATCACTTATCCGACCTCTAAAAATGACTTTGCCCAACAATTGTAATGACTTTGCAAACCACTGTTAATATTATATCCGACCTCTAAAAATGACTTTGCCCAACACTGGTAAAGACTTTGCCCACCACTGTTAATCACTTATCCGACCTCTAAAAATTACTTTGCCCAACAATTGTAATGACTTTGCCAATCACAGTTAATTACTTATTCGACCTCTAAAAATGACTTAGGCCAACAATTGTAATGACTTTGCCAACCACTGTTAATCACTTTTCCGACCACTAAAAATGACTTTGCCCAACAATTGTAATGACTTTGCCAACCACTGTTAATCATTTATCCGACCTCTAAAAAAGACTTCGCCCAACAATTCTAATGACTTTGCCAACCACTGTTAATATTATATCCGACCTCTAAAAATGACTTTGCCCAACACTGGTAATGACTTATCCGACCTCTAAAAATGACTTTGCCCAACATTTGTAATGACTTTGCCTACCACTGTTAATCATTTATCCGAACTCTTAAAAAGACTTTGCCCAACAATTGTAATGACTTTGCCAAACACTGGTAATGACTCTGCCCACCACTGTTAATCACTTATCCGACCTCTAAAAATGACTTTGCCCAACAATTGTAATGACTTTGCCAAACACTGGTAATGACTCTGCCCACCACTGTTAATCACTTATCCGACCTCTAAAAATGACTTAGCCCAACAATTGTAATGACTTTGCCAACCACTGTTAATCACTTATCCGACCTCTAAAAATGACTTTGCCCAACATTTGTAATGACTTTGCCTACCACTGTTGATGCTTATCCGACCTCTTAAAAAGACTTTGCCCAACAATTGTAATGACTTTGCCAAACACTGGTAATGACTTTGCCCACCACTTTTAATCACTTATCCGACCTCTAAAAATGACTTTGCCCGACAATTGTAATGACTTTGCCAACCACTATTAATCATTTATCCGACCTCTAAAAATGACTTTGCCCAACTATTGTTATGACTTTGCCAATCACTGTTAATCACAAATACGGCCTCTTTAAATGACTTTGCCCACCACTGTTAATCAATTATCCGACCTCTAAAAATGACTTTGCCCAACAATTGTAATGACTTTGCCGACCACAGTTAATCACTAATCCGACCTCTAAAAATGACTTTGCCCAACAATTTTAATGACTTTGCCAACCACTGTTAATCACTTTTCCGACCTCTAAAAATGACTTTGCCCAACAATTGTAATGACTTTGCCAACCACTGTTAATCATTTATCCGAACTCTAAAAAAGACTTTGCCCAACATTTGTAATGACTTTGCCAACCACTGTTAATATAATATCCGACCTCTAAAAATGACTTTGCCCACCACTGTTAATCAATTATCCGACCTCTAAAAATGACTTTGCCAAACAATTGTAATGACTTTGCCAACCACAGTTAATCACTTATCCGACCTCTAAAAATGACTTTGCCCAACAATTGTAAGACTTTACCAACCACTGTTATTTTTCCGACCTCTAAAAATGACTTTGCCCAACATTTGTAATGACTTTGCCTACCACTGTTAATCATTTATCCGACCTCTTAAAAAGACTTTGCCCAACACTGGTAATGACTTTGCCCCCCATTGTTGATGCTTTTCCGACCTCTAAAAATGACTTTGCCCAACAATTGTAATGACTTTGCCAAACACTATTAATCATTTATCCGACCTCTAAAAATGACTTTGCCCAACTATTGTTATGACTTTGCCAATCACTGTTAATCACAAATACGGCCTCTTTAAATGACTTTGCCCACCACTGTTAATCAATTATCCGACCTCTAAAAATGACTTTGCCAAACAATTGTAATGACTTTGCCAACCACAGTTAATCACTTATCCGACCTCTAAAAATGACTTTGCCCAACAATTGTAAGACTTTGCCAACCACTGTTATTTTTCCGACCTCTAAAAATGACTTTGCCCAACAATTGTAATGACTTTGCCAACCACAGTTTAACACTTATCCGACCTCTAAAAATGACTTTGCCCAACAATTGTAAGACTTTGCCAACCACTATTAATCATTTATCCGACCTCTAAAAATGACTTTGCCCAACTATTGTTATGACTTTGCCAATCACTGTTAATCACTAATACGGCCTCTTTAAATGACTTTGCCCACCACAGTTAATCACTTATCCGACCTCTAAAAATGACTTTGCCCAACAATTGTAATGACTTTGCCAACCACAGTTAATCACTTATCCGACCTCTAAAAATGACTTTGTCAAACACTGGTAATGACTTTGCCCACCACTGTTAATCACTTATCCGACCTCTAAAAATGATTTTGCCCAACACTGGTAATGACTTTGCCCACCACTGTTAATCATTTATCCGACCTCTAAAAAAGACATTGCCCAATTATTGTAATGACTTTGCCAACCACTGTTAATCATATATCCGACCTCTAAAAATGACTTTGCCCAACAAATGTAATGACTTTGTCAAACACTGGTAATGACTTTGCCCACCACAGTTAATCACTTATCCAACCTCTAAAAATGACTTTGCCCAACAATTGTAAGACTTTGCCAACCACTGTTAATCATTTTTCCGACCTCTAAAAATGACTTTGCCCAACTATTGTTATGACTTTGCCAATCACTGTTAATCACTAATACGGCCTCTTTAAATGACTTTGCCAAAAAATTGTATTGACTTTGCCAACCACTGTTAATCATTTATCCGACCTCTTAAAAAAGACTTTGCCCAACAATTGTAATGACTTTGCCAACCACTGTTAATAATATATCCGACCTCTAAAAATGACTTTGCCCAACACTGGTAATCACTTATCCGAACTCTAAAAATGACTTTGCCCAACATTTGTAATGACTATGCCCACAACTGTTAATTACTTATCCCACCTCTAAAAATGACGTTGCCCAACATTTGTAATGACTTTGTCAAACACTGGTAATGACTTTGCCCACCACTGTTAATCACTTATCCGACCTCTAAAAAAGACTTTGCCCAATTATTGTAATGACTTTGCCAACCACTGTTAATCATATATCCGACCTCTTAAAATGACTTTGCCCATCAATTGTAATGACTTTGCCCCCCACGGTTAATCACTTATCCGACCTCTAAATATGACTTTGCCCAACACTGGTAATCACTTATCCGAACTCTAAAAATGACTTTGCCCAACATTTGTAATGACTATGCCCACAACTGTTAATTACTTATCCCACCTCTAAAAATGACGTTGCCCAACATTTGTAATGACTTTGCCCAACACTGGTAATGACTTTGCCCACCACTGTTAATCATTTATCCGACCTCTCAAAAAGACTTTGCCCAATTATTGTAATGACTTTGCCAACCACTGTTAATCATATATCCGACCTCTTAAAATGACTTTGCCCATCAATTGTAATGACTTTGCCCCCCACGGTTAATCACTTATCCGACCTCTAAATATGACTTTGCCCAACAAATGTAATGACTTTGTCAAACACTGGTAATGACTTTGCCCACCACGGTTAATCACTTATCAGACCTCTAAAAAAGACTTTGCCCAACAATAGTAATGACTTTGCCAACCACTGTTACTAATATATCCGACCTCTAAAAATGAATTTGCCCAACACTGGTAATGACTTTGCCAACCACAGTTAATCACTTATCCGACCTCTAAAAATGACTTTGCCAAACAATTGTAATGACTTTTCCAACCACAGTTAATCACTTATCCGACCTCTAAAAAAGACTTTGCCCAACAATTGTAATGACTTTGCCAACCACTGTTAATAATATATCCGACCTCTAAAAATGACTTTGCCCAACACTGGTAATCACTTATCCGAACTCTAAAAATGACTTTTCCCAACATTTGTAATGACTATGCCCACAACTGTTAATCACTTATCCCACCTCTAAAAATGACGTTGCCCAACATTTGTAATGACTTTGTCAAACACTGGTAATGACTTTGCCCACCACTGTTAATCACTTATCCGACCTCTAAAAATGACTTTGCCCAACACTGGTAATGACTTTGCCCACCACTGTTAATCATTTATCCGGCCTCTAAAAAAGACTTTGCCCAATTATTGTAATGACTTTGCCAACCACTGTTAATCATATATCCGACCTCTAAAAATGATTTTGCCCATCAATTGTAATGACTCTGCCCCCCACTTTTAATCACTTATCCGACCTCTAAATATGACTTTGCCCAACAAATGTAATGACTTTGTCAAACACTGGTAATGACTTTGCCCACCACTGTTAATCACTTATCCGACCTCTAAAAAAGACTTTGCCCAACAATTGTAATGACTTTGCCAACCACTGTTACTAATATATCCGACCTCTAAAAATGAATTTGCCCAACACTGGTAATGACTTTGCCCACCACTATTAATCACTTATCCGACCTCTAAAAATGACTTTGCCCAACATTTGTAATGACTTTGTCAAACACTGGTAAAGACTTTGCCCACCACTGTTAATCACTTACCCGAGCTCTAAAAATGACTTTGCCAAACAATTGAAATGACTTTGCCCACCACTGTTAATCACTTATCCGACCTCTAAAAATGACTTTGCCCAACAATTGTAATGACTTTGCCAACTACTGTTACTAATATATCCGACCTCTAAAAATGAATTTGCCCAACACTGGTAATGACTTTGCCCACCACTATTAATCACTTATCCGACCTCTAAAAATGACTTTGCCCAACATTTGTAATGACTTTGTCAAACACTGGTAATGACTTTGCCCACAACTGTTAATCATTAATCCGACCCCTAAAAATGACTTTGCCAAACAATTATAATGACTTTGCCAACCACAGTTAATCAATTATCCGACCTCTAAAAATGACTTTGCCCATCAATTGTAATGACTTTGCCCCCCACTGTTAATCACTTATCCGACCTCTAAAAATGACTTTGCCCAACAAATGTAATGACTTTGTCAAACACTGGTAATGACTTTGCCCACCACTGTTAATCACTTATCGGACCTCTAAAAAAGACTTTCCCCAACACTGGTAATGACTTTGCCCACCACTGTTGATCACTTATCCGACCTCTAAAAATGAATTGCCTAACATTTGTAATGACTTTGTCAAACACTGTTAATGACTTTGCCCACCACTGTTAATCACTTATCCGACCTCTCAAAATGACTTTGCCAAACAATTGTAATGTCTTTGCCCACCACTGTTAATCACTTATCCGACCTCTAAAAATGACTTTGCCAAACATTTGCAATGGCTTTGCCAACCACTGTTAATCATTTATCCGACCTCTAAAAAAGACTTTGCCCAATTATTGTAATGACTTTGCCCCCCACTGTTAATCACTTATCCGACCTCTAAAAATGACTTTGCCCAGCAAATGTAATGACTTTGTCAAACACTGGTAATGACTTTGCCCACCACTGTTAATCACTTATCCGACCTCTAAAAATGACTTTGCCCAACACTGGTAATGACTTTGCCCACCACTGTTAATCATTTATCCGACCTCTAAAAAAGACTTTGCCCAATTATTGTTATGACTTTGCCAACCACTGTTAATCATATATCCGACCTCTAAAAATGACTTTGCCCGTCAATTGTAATGACTTTGCCCCCCACTTTTAATCACTTATCCGACCTCTAAAAATTACTTTGCCCAACAAATGTAATGACTTTGTCAAACACTGGTAATGACTTTGCCCACCACTGTTAATCACTTACCCGACCTCTAAAAATGACTTTGCCAAACACTGTTAATCACTTATCCGACCTCTCAAAATGACTTTGCCAAACAATTGTAATGTCTTTGCCCACCACTGTTAATCACTTATCCGACCTCTAAAAATGACTTTGCCAAACATTTGCAATGGCTTTGCCAACCACTGTTAATCATTTATCCGACCTCTAAAAAAGACTTTGCCCAATTATTGTAATGACTTTGCCCCCCACTGTTAATCACTTATCCGACCTCTAAAAATGACTTTGCCCAACAAATATAATGACTTTGTCAAACACTGGTAATGACTTTGCCCACCACTGTTAATCACTTATCGGACCTCTAAAAAAGACTTTCCCCAACACTGGTAATGACTTTGCCCACCACTGTTGATCACTTATCCGACCTCTAAAAATGAATTGCCTAACATTTGTAATGACTTTGTCAAACACTGTTAATGACTTTGCCCACCACTGTTAATCACTTATCCGACCTCTAAAAATGACTTTGCCAAACAATTGTAATGTCTTTGCCCACCACTGTTAATCACTTATCCGACCTCTAAAATGACTTTGCCAAACATTTGCATTGGCTTTGCCAACCACTGTTAATCATTTATCCGACCTCTAAAAAAGACTTTGCCCAATTATTGTAATGACTTTGCCCCCCACTGTTAATCACTTATCCGACCTCTAAAAATGGCTTTGCCCAGCAAATGTAATGACTTTGTCAAACACTGGTAATGACTTTGCCCACCACTGTTAATCACTTATGCGACCTCTAAAAATGACTTTGCCCAACACTGGTAATGACTTTGACCACCACTGTTAATCATTTATCCGACCTCTAAAAAAGACTTTGCCCAATTATTGTTATGACTTTGCCAACCACTGTTAATCATATATCCGACCTCTAAAAATGACTTTGCCCGTCAATTGTAATGACTTTGCCCCCCACTTTTTATCACTTATCCGACCTCTAAAAATGACTTTGCCCAACAAATGTAATGACTTTGCCAACCACTGTAAATCACTTATCCGACCTCTAAAAATGACTTTGCCCAACAATTGTAATGGCTTTGCCAATTACAGTTAAACACTTATCCGACCTCGAAAAATGACTTTGCCCAACAATTGTAAGACTTTGCAAACCACTTTTAATCATTTTTCCGACCTCTAAAAATGACTTTGCCCAACTATTGTTATGACTTTGCCAATCACTGTTAATCACCAATACGGCCTCTTTAAATGACTTTGCCCATCAATTGTATTGACTTTGCCAACCACTGTTAATCATTTATCCGACCTCTAAAAAAGACTTTGAACAACAATTGTAATGACTTTGCCAACCACTGTTAATAATATATCCGACCTCTAAAAATGACTTTGCCCAACAATTGTAACGGCTTTATCAAACACTGGTAATGACTTTGCCCACCACTGTTAATCACTTATCCGACCTCTAAAAATGACTTTGCCAAACATTTGTAATGACTTTGCCAACCACAGTTAATCAATTATCCGACCTCTAAAAATGACTTTGCCCAACAATTGTAAGACTTTGCAAACCACTTTTAATCATTTTTCCGACCTCGAAAAATGACTTTGCCCAACTATTGTTATGACTTTGCCAATCACTGTTAATCACTAATACGGCCTTTTTAAATGACTTTGCCCAACAATTGTATTGACTTTGCCAACCACTGTTAATCATTTATCCGACCTCTAAAAAAGACTTTGAACAACAATTGTAATGACTTTGCTAACCACTGTTAATAATATATCCGACCTCTAAAAATGACTTTGCCCAACAATTGTAATGACTTTGCCAACCACAGTTAAACACTTATCCGACCTCGGAAAATGACTTTGCCCAACAATTGTAAGACTTTGCCAACCACTGTTAATCATTTATCCGACCTCTAAAAATGACTTTGCCCAACAATTGTAACGACTTTATCAAACACTGGTAATGACTTTGCCCACCACTGTTAATCACTTATCCGACCTCTAAAAATGACTTTGCCCAACACTGGTAATGACTTTGCCCACCACTGTTAATCATTTATCCGACCTCTAAAAAAGACTTTGCCCAATTATTGTAATGACTTTGCCAACCACTTTTAATCATTTTTCCGACCTCTAAAAATGACTTTGCCCAACTTTTGTTATGACTTTGCCAATCACTGTTAATCACTAATACGGCCTCTTTAAATGACTTTGCCCAACAATTGTATTGACTTTGCCAACCACTGTTAATCATTTATCCGACCTCTAAAAAAGACTTTGCCCAACAATTGTAATGACTTTGCCAACCACTGTTAATAATATATCCGACCTCTAAAAATGACTTTGCCCAACACTGGTAATGACCTTGCCAACCACAGTTAATCACTTATCCGACCTCTAAAAATGACTTTGTCCAACAATTGTAATGACTTTGCCAACCACAATTAATCACTTATCCGACCTCTAAAAATGACTTTGCCCGACTATTGTTCTGACTTTGCCAATCACTGTTAATAACTAATACGGCCTCTTTAAATGACTTTGCCCAACAATTGTATTGACTTTGCCAATCACTGTTAATAACTAATACGGCCTCTTTAAATGACTTTGCCCAACAATTGTAATGACTTTGCCAACCACAGTTAATCACTTATCCGACCTCTAAAAATGACTTTGCCCAAAACTGGTAATGACTTTGCCCACCACTGTTAATCATTTATCCGACCTCTAAAAAAGACTTTGCCCAACAATTGAAATGACTTTGCCAACCACTGTTAATCACTTATCCGACCTCTAAAAATGACTTTTCCCAACAATTGTAATGACTTTGCCAACCACAGTTAAACACTAATCCGACCTCTAAAAATGACTTTGCCCAACAATTGTAAGACTTTGCCAACCACTGTTAATCATTTATCCGACCTCTAAAAATGACTTTGCCCAACAATTGTAACGACTTTATCAAACACTGGTAATGACTTTGCCCTCCACTGTTAATCACTTATCCGACCTCTAAAAATGACTTTGCCAAACAATTGTAATGACTTTGCCAACCACAGTTAATCACTTATCCGACCTCTAAAAATGACTTTGCCCAACTATTGTCATGACTTTGCCAATCACTGTTAATCACTAATACGGCCTCTTTAAATGACTTTGCCCACCACTGTTAATCACTTACCCGACCTCTAAAAATGACTTTGCCAAACACTGTTAATCACTTATCCGACCTCTAAAAATGACTTTGCCCAACAATTGTAATGACCTTGCCAACCACAGTTAAACACTTATCCGACCTCGAAAAATGACTTTGCCCAACAATTGTAAGACTTTGCCAACCACTGTTAATCATTTATCCGACCTCTAAAAATGACTTTGCCCAACAATTGTAACGACTTTATCAAACACTGGTAATGACTTTGCCCACCACTGTTAATCACTTATCCGACCTCTAAAAATGACTTTGCCAAACAATTGGAATGACTTTGCCAACCACAGTTAATCAATTATCCGACCTATAAAAATGACTTTGCCCAACAATTGTAAGACTTTGCCAACCGCTTTTAATCATTTTTCCGACCTCTAAAAATGACTTTGCCCAACTTTTGTTATGACTTTGCCAATCACTGTTAATCACTAATACGGCCTCTTTAAATGACTTTGCCCAACAATTGTATTGACTTTGCCAACCACTGTTAATCATTTATCCGACCTCTAAAAAAGACTTTGCCCAACAATTGTAATGACTTTGCCAACCACTGTTAATAATATATCCGACCTCTAAAAATGACTTTGCCCAACACTGGTAATGACCTTGCCAACCACAGTTAATCACTTATCCGACCTCTAAAAATGACTTTGTCCAACAATTGTAATGACTTTGCCAACCACAATTAATCACTTATCCGACCTCTAAAAATGACTTTGCCCAACAATAGTAAGACTTTGCCAACCGCTGTTAATCATTTATCCGACCTCAAAAAAAGACTTTGCCCGACTATTGTTCTGACTTTGCCAATCACTGTTAATAACTAATACGGCCTCTTTAAATGACTTTGCCCAACAATTGTAATGACTTTGCCAACCACAGTTAATCACTTATCCGACCTCTAAAAATGACTTTGCCCAAAACTGGTAATGACTTTGCCCACCACTGTTAATCATTTATCCGACCTCTAAAAAAGACTTTGCCCAACAATTGTAATGACTTTGCCAACCACTGTTAATCACTTATCCGACCTCTAAAAATGACTTTTCCCAACAATTGTAATGACTTTGCCAACCACAATTAATCACTTATCCGACCTCTAAAAATGACTTTGCCCAACAATAGTAAGACTTTGCCAACCGCTGTTAATCATTTATCCGACCTCAAAAAATGACTTTGCCCGACTATTGTTCTGACTTTGCCAATCACTGTTAATAACTAATACGGCCTCTTTAAATGACTTTGCCCAACAATTGTATTGACTTTGCCAATCACTGTTAATAACTAATACGGCCTCTTTAAATGACTTTGCCCAACAATTGTAATGACTTTGCCAACCACAGTTAATCACTTATCCGACCTCTAAAAATGACTTTGCCCAAAACTGGTAATGACTTTGCCCACCACTATTAATCATTTATCCGACCTCTAAAAAAGACTTTGCCCAACAATTGTAATGACTTTGCCAACCACTGTTAATCACTTATCCGACCTCTAAAAATGACTTTTCCCAACAATTGTAATGACTTTGCCAACCACAGTTAAACACTTATCCGACCTCTAAAAATGACTTTGCCCAACAATTGTAAGACTTTGCCAACCACTGTTAATCATTTATCCGACCTCTAAAAATGACTTTGCCCAACAATTGTAACGACTTTATCAAACACTGGTAATGACTTTGCCCTCCACTGTTAATCACTTATCCGACCTCTAAAAATGACTTTGCCAAACAATTGTAATGACTTTGCCAACCACAGTTAATCACTTATCCGACCTCTAAAAATGACTTTGCCCAACTATTGTCATGACTTTGCCAATCACTGTTAATCACTAATACGGCCTCTTTAAATGACTTTGCCCACCACTGTTAATCACTTACCCGACATCTAAAAATGACTTTGCCAAACACTGTTAATCACTTATCCGACCTCTAAAAATGACTTTGCCCAACAATTGTAATGACCTTGCCAACCACAGTTAAACACTTATCCGACCTCGAAAAATGACTTTGCCCAACAATTGTAAGACTTTGCCAACCACTGTTAATCATTTATCCGACCTCTAAAAATGACTTTGCCCAACAATTGTAACGACTTTATCAAACACTGGTAATGACTTTGCCCACCACTGTTAATCACTTATCCGACCTCTAAAAATGACTTTGCCAAACAATTGGAATGACTTTGCCAACCACAGTTAATCAATTATCCGACCTATAAAAATGACTTTGCCCAACAATTGTAAGACTTTGCCAACCACTTTTAATCATTTTTCCGACAACTAAAAATGACTTTGCCCAACTATTGTTATGACTTTGCCAATCACTGTTAATCACTAATACGTCCTCTTTAAATGACTTTGCCCAACAATTGTATTGACTTTGCCAACCACTGTTAATCATTTATCCGACCTCTAAAAAACACTTTGCCCAACAATTGTAATGACTTTGCCAACCACTGTTAATTATATATCCGACCTCTAAAAATGACTTTGCCCAACACTGGTAATGACTTTGCCAACCACAGTTAATCACTTATCCGACCTCTAAAAATGAATTGTCCAACAATTGTAATGACTTTGCCAACCATAGTTAATCAATTTTCCGGCCTCTAAAAATGACTTTGCCCAACAATTGTAAGACTTTGCCAACCACTTTTAATCATTTTTCCGACCTCTAAAAATGACTTTGCCCAACTATTGTTATGACTTTGCCAATCACTGTTAATCACTAATACGGCCTCTTTAAATGACTTTGCCCAACAATTGTATTGACTTTGCCAACCACTGTTAATCATTTATCCGACCTCTAAAAAAGACTTTGCCCAACAATTGTAATGACTTTGCCAACCACTGTTAATAATATATCCGACCTCTAAAAATGACTTTGTCAAACACTGGTAATGACTTTGCCCACCACTGTAAATCACTTATCCGACCTCTAAAAATGACTTTCCCAAACAATTGTAATGACTTTGCCAACCACTGTTAATCATTTATCCGACCTCTAAAAATGACTTTGCCCAACTATTGTTATGACATTGCCAATCACCGTTAATAACTAATACGGCCTCTTTAAATGACTTTGCCCAACAATTGTATTGACTTTGCCAATCACTGTTAATAACTAATACGGCCTCTTTAAATGACTTTTCCAACAATTGTAATGACTTTGCCAACCACAGTTATTCACTTATCCGACCTCTAAAAATGACTTTGCCCAACACTGGTAATGACGTTGCCCACCACTGTTAATCATTTATCCGACCTCTAAAAAAGACTTAGCCCAACATTTGTAATGACTTTGCCAAACACTTGTAATGACTTTGCCTACCACTGTTAATCACTTATCCGACCTCTAAAAAAGACTTTGCCCAACACTGGTAATGACTTTGCCCACCACTGTAAATCACTTATCCGACCCCTAAAAATGACTTTGCCAAACAATTGTAATGACTTTGCCAACCACAGTTAATCACTTATCCGACCTCTAAAAAAGACTTTGCTCAAATATTGTAATGACTTTGCCAACCACTGTTAATCATATATCCGACCTCTAAAAATGACTTTGCCCATCAATTTTAATGACATTGCCAATCACTGTTAATCACTAATACGGCCTCTTTAAATGACTTTGCCCAACAATTGTATTGACTTTGCCAACCACTGTTAATCATTTATCCGACCTCTAAAAATGACTTTGCCCAACAATTGTATTGACTTTGCCAATCACTGTTAATAACTAATACGGCCTCTTTAAATGACTTTTCCAACAATTGTAATGACTTTGCCAACCACAGTTATTCACTTATCCGACCTCTAAAAATGACTTTGCCCAACACTGGTAATGACTTTGCCCACCACTGTTAATCATTTATCCGACCTCTAAAAAAGACTTAGCCCAACATTTGTAATGACTTTGCCAAACACTTGTAATGACTTTGCCTACCACTGTTAATCACTTATCCGACCTCTAAAAAAGACTTTGCCCAACACTGGTAATGACTTTGCCCACCACTGTAAATCACTTATCCGACCCCTAAAAATGACTTTGCCAAACAATTGTAATGACTTTGCCAACCACAGTTAATCACTTATCCGACCTCTAAAAAAGACTTTGCTCAAATATTGTAATGACTTTGCCCACCACTGTAAATCACTTATCCGACCTCTAAAAATGACTTTCCCAAACAATTGTAATGACTTTGCCGACCACAGTTAATCACTTATCCGACCTCTAAAAATGACTTTGCCCAACAATTGTAAGACTTTGCCAACCACTGTTAATCATTTATCCGACCTCTAAAAATGACTTTGCCCAACTATTGTTATGACATTGCCAATCACCGTTAATAACTAATACGGCCTCTTTAAATGACTTTGCCCAACAATTGTATTGACTTTGCCAATCACTGTTAATAACTAATACGGCCTCTTTAAATGACTTTTCCAACAATTGTAATGACTTTGCCAACCACAGTTATTCACTTATCCGACCTCTAAAAATGACTTTGCCCAACACTGGTAATGACGTTGCCCACCACTGTTAATCATTTATCCGACCTCTAAAAAAGACTTAGCCCAACATTTGTAATGACTTTGCCAAACACTTGTAATGACTTTGCCTACCACTGTTAATCACTTATCCGACCTCTAAAAAAGACTTTGCCCAACACTGGTAATGACTTTGCCCACCACTGTAAATCACTTATCCGACCCCTAAAAATGACTTTGCCAAACAATTGTAATGACTTTGCCAACCACTGTTAATCATATATCCGACCTCTAAAAATGACTTTGCCCATCAATTTTAATGACATTGCCAATCACTGTTAATCACTAATACGGCCTCTTTAAATGACTTTGCCCAACAATTGTATTGACTTTGCCAACCACTGTTAATCATTTATCCGACCTCTAAAAAAGACTTTGCTCAACAATTGTAATGACTTTGCCAACCACTGTTAATAATATATCCGACCTCTAAAAATGACTTTGCCCAACAATGGTAATATCTTTGCCCACCACTGTTAATCACTTATCCGACCTCTAAAAATGACTTTGCCCAACACTTGTAATGACTTGGTCAAACGGTGGTAATGACTTTGCCCAACACTGTTAATCACTTATCCGACCTCTAAAAATGACTTTGCCAAACAATTGTAATGACTTTGCCCACCACTGTTAATCACTTATCCGACCTCTAAAAATGACCTTGCCAAACAATTGTAATGACTTTGCCAACCACAGTTAATCACTTATCCGACCTCTAAAAATGAATTTGCCCAACAATTGTAAGACTTTGCCAACCACTGTTAATCATTTATCCGACCTCTAAAAATGACTTTGCCCAACTATTGTTATGACATTGCCAATCACTGTTAATCACAAATACGGCCTCTTAAAATGACTTTGCCCAACAATTGTATTGACTTTGCCAACCACTGTTAATCATTTATCCGACCTCTAAAAAAGACTTTGCCTAACAATTATAATGACTTTGCCAACCACTGTTAATAATATATCCGACCTCTAAAAATGACTTTGCCCAACACTGGTAATTACTTTGCCCACCATTGTTAATCACTTATCCGACCTCTAAAAATGACTTTGCCAAACATTTGTAATGACTTTGTCAAACACTGGTAATGACTTTGCCCAACACTGTTAATCACTTATCCGACCTTTAAAAATGACTTTGCCAAACAATTGTAATGACTTTGCCAACCACAGTTAATCACTTATCCGACCTCTAAAAATGACTTTGCCCAACACTGGTAATGACTTTGCCCACCACTGTTAATCATTTATCCGACCTCCAAAAAAGACTTTGCCCAATTATTGTAATGACTTTGCCAACCACTGTTAATCACTTATCCGACCTCTAAAAATGACTTTGCCCAACAAATGTAATAACTTTGTCAAACATTGGTAATGACTTTGCCCACCACTGTTAATCACTTATCCAACCTCTAAAAAAGACTTTGCCCAACAATTGTAATGACTTTGCCAACCACTGTTACTAATATATCCGACCTTTAAAAATGAATTTGCCCAACACTGGTATTGACTTTGCCCACCACTATTAATCACTTATCCGACCTCTAAAAATGACTTTGCCCAACATTTGTAATGACTCTGTCCACCACTGTTAATCACTTACGCGACCTCTAAAAATGACTTTGCCAAACAATTGTAATGACTTTGCCCACCACTGTTAATCACTTATCCGACCTCTAAAAATGACTTTGCCCAACAATTGTAATGACTTTGCCAACCACTGTTGCTAATATATCCGACCTCAAAAAATGAATTTGCCCAACACTGGTAATGCCTTTGCCCACCACTATTAATCACTTATCCGACCTCTAAAAATGACTTTGCCCAACATTTGTAATGACTTTGCTCACCACTGTTAATCACTTACCCGACCTCTAAAAATGACTTTGCCAAACAATTGTAATGACTTTGCCCACCACTGTTAATCACTTATCCGACCTCTAAAAATGTTTTGCCTAACAATTGTAATGACTTTGCCAACCACTGTTACTTATATATCCGACCTCTAAGATGAATTTGCCCAACATTTGCAATGACTTTGCCAACCACTGTTAATCATTTATCCGACCTCTAGAAAAGACTTTGCCCAATTATTGAAATGACTTTGCCAGCCACTGTTAATCATATATCCGACCTCTAAAAATGACTTTGCCCAACAATTGTAATGACTTTGTCAAACACTGGTAATTACTTTGCCCACCACTGTTAATTACTTATCCGACCTCTAAAAATGACTTTGCCAAACAATTGTTATGACTTTGCCAACCACAGTAAATTACTTATCCGACCTCTAAAAATGACTTTGCCCAACACTGGTAATGACTTTGCCCACCACTGTTAATCACTTATCCGACCTCTAAAAATTACTTTGCCAAACAATTGTAATGACTTTGCCAACCACAGTTAATCACTCATCCGACCTCTAAAAATGACTTTGCCCATCAATTGTAATGACTTTGCCCCCCACTGTTAATCACTTATTTGACCTCTAAAAATGACTTTGCCCAACAAATGTAATGACTTTGTCAAACACTGGTAATGACTTTGCCCACCACTGTTAATCACTTATCCGACCTCTAAAAAAGACTTTGCCCAACAAATGTAATGACTTTGTCAAACACTGGTAATGACTTTGCCCACCACTGTTAATCACTTATCCGACCTCTAAAAATTACTTTGCCAAACAATTGTAATGACTTTGCCAACCACAGTTAATCACTTATCCGACCTCTAAAAATGACTTTGCCCATCAATTGTAATGACTTTGCCCCCCACTGTTAATCACTTATTTGACCTCTAAAAATGACTTTGCCCAACAAATGTAATGACTTTGTCAAACACTGGTAATGACTTTGCCCACCACTGTTAATCACTTATCCGACCTCTAAAAAAGACTTTGCCCAACAAATGTAATGACTTTGTCAAACACTGGTAATGACTTTGCCCACCACTGTTAATCACTTATCCGACCACTAAAAATTACTTTTCCAAACAATTGTAATGACTTTGCCAACCACAGTTAATCACTTATCCGACCTCTAAAAATGACTTTGCCCATCAATTGTAATGACTTTGCCCCACACTGTTAATCACTTATTTGACCTCTAAAAATGACTTTGCCCAACAAATGTAATGACTTTGTAAAACACTGGTAATGACTTTGCCCACCACTGTTAATCACTTATCCGACCTCTAAAAAAGACTTTGCCCAACAAATGTAATGACTTTGTCAAACACTGGTAATGACTTTGCCCACCACTGTTAATCACTTATCCGACCTCTAAAAATGACTTTGCCCAACAAATGTAATGACTTTGTCAAACACTGGTAATGACTTTGCCCACCACTGTTAATCACTTATCCGACCTCTAAAAATGACTTTGCCAAACAATTGTAATGACTTTGCCAACCACTGTTAATAATATATCCGACCTCTAAAAATGCCTTTGCCCAACACTGGTAATGACTTTGCCAACCACTGTTGATCACTTATCCGACCTCTGAAAATGACTTTGCCTAACATTTGTAATGACTTTGTCAAACACTGGTAATGACTTTGCCCACCACTGTTAATCACTTATCCGACCTCTAAAAATGACTTTGCCAAACAATTGTAATGTCTTTGCCTACCACTGTAAATCATTTATCCGACCTCTAAAAATGACTTTGCCCATCAATTGTAATGACTTTGCCCCCCACTGTTAATCACTTATCCGACCTCTAAAAATGACTTTGCCCAACATTTGCAATGACTTTGCCAACCACTGTTAATCATTTATCCGACCTCTAAAAAAGTCTTTGCCCAATTATTGTAATGACTTTGCAAACCACTGTTAATCATATATCCGACCTCTAAAAATGACTTTGCCCATCAATTGTAATGACTTTGCCCCCAACTGTTAATCACTTATCCGACCTCTAAAAATGACTTTGCCCAACAAATGTAATGACTTTGTCAAACACTGGTAATGACTTTGCCCACCACTGTTAATCACTTATCCGACCTCTAAAAATGACTATGCCCAACACTGTTAATCACTTATCCGACCTCTAAAAATGACTTTGCCCAACATTTGCAATTTTTTTGCCAACCACTGTTAATCATTTATCCGACCTCTAAAAAAGACTTTGCCCATCAATTGTAATGACTTTGCCCCCCACTGTTAATCACTTATCCGACCTCTAAAAATGACTACGCCCAACAAATGTAATGACTTTGTCAAACACTGGTAATGACTTTGCCCACCACTGTTAATCACTTATCCGACCTCTAAAAATGACTTTGCCCAACACTGGTAATGACTTTGCCCACCACTGTTAATCATTTATCCGACCTCTAAAAAAGACTTTGTCCAATTATTGTAATGACTTTGCCAACCACTGTTAATCATATATCCGACCTCTAAAAATGATTTTGCCCATCAATTGTAATGACTTTGCCCCCCACTGTTAATCACTTATCCGACCTCTAAAAATGACTTTGCCCAACAATTGTAATGACTTTGCCAACCACTGTTACTAATATATCCGACCTATAAAAATGAATTTGCCCAACACTGGTAATGACTTTGCCCACCACTATTAATCACTTATCCGACCCCTAAAAATGACTTTGCCCAACATTTGTAATGACTTTGTCAAACACTGGTAATGACTTTGCCCACCACTGTTAATCACTTACCCGACCTCTAAAAATGACTTTGCCAAACAATTGTAATGACTTTGCCCACCGCTTTTAATCACTTATCCGACCTCTAAAAATGACTTTGCCCAACAATTGTTATGACTTTGCCAACCACTGTTACTAATATATCCGACCTCTAAAAATGAATTTGCCCAACATTTGCAATGACTTTGCAAACCACTGTTAATCATATATCCGACCTCTAAAAATGACTTTGCTCAACAATTTTAATGACTTTGCCAACCAAAGTTAATCACTTATCCGACCTCTAAAAATGACTTTGCCCATCAATTGAAAAGACTTTGCCCCCCACTGTTAATCACTTATCCGACCTCTAAAAATGACTTTGCCTAACAAATGTAATGACTTTGCCCAACACTGGTAATGACTTTGTCCACCACTGTTGATCACTTATCCGACCTCTAAAAATGACTTTGCCTAACATTTGTAATGACTTTGTCAAACACTGGTAATGACTTTGCCCACCACTGTTAATCACTTATCCGACCTCTAAAAATGACTTTGCCAAACAATTGTAATGTCTTTGCCCACCACTGTTAATCACTTATCCGACCTCTAAAAATGACTTTGCCCAATTATTGTTACGACTTTGCCAGCCACTATTAATCATACATCCTACCTCTAAAAATGACTTTGCCCATCAATTGTAATGACTTTGCCCCCCACTGTTAATCACTTATCCGACCTCTAAAAATGACTTTGCCAAACAATTGTAATGTCTTTGCCCACCACTGTTAATCACTTATCCGACCTCTAAAATGACTTTGTCAAACACTGGTAATGACTTTGCCCACCACTGTTAATCACTTATCCGACCTCTAAAAATGACTTTGCAAACCACTGTTAATCATTTATCCGACCTCTAAACAAGACTTTGCCCAATTATTGTAATGACTTTGCCAACCACTGTTAATCATATATCCGGCCTCTAAAAAAGACTTTGCCCATCAATTTTAATGACTTTGTCCCCCACTGTTAATCACTTATCCGACCTCTTAAAATGACTTTGCCCAACAAATGTAATGACTTTGTCAAACTCTGGTAATGACTTTGCCCACCACTGTTAATCACTTATCCGACCTCTAAAAATGACTTTGCCAAACAATTGGAATGACATTGCAAACCACAGTTAATCACTTATCCGACCTCTAAAAATGACTTTGCAAAACAATTGTAATGACTTTGCCCACCACTGTTAATCACTTATCCGACCTCTAAAAATGACTTTGCCAAACAATTGTAATGACTTTGCCCACTACTGTTAATCACTTATCCGACCTCTAAAAATGACTTTGCCAATTATGTTAATAATTTATCCGACCTCTAAAAAAGACTTTGCCCAATTATTGTTACGACTTTGCCAACCACTGTTAATCATATATCCTACCTCTAAAAATGACTTTGCCCATCAATTCTAATGACTTTGCCCCCCCACTGAAAATCACTTATCCGACCTCTAAAAATGACTTTGTCCAACAAATGTAATGACTTTGTCAAAGACTGGTAATGACTTTGCCCCCCACTGTTAATCACTTATCGGACCTCTAAAAATGACTTTGCCCAACAAATGTAATGACTTTGTCAAACACTGGTAATGACTTTGCCCACCACTGTTAATCACTTATCCGACCTCTAAAAATTACTTTGCCCAACACTGGTAATGACTTTGCCCACCACTGTTAATCACTTATCCGACCTCTAAAAATGACTTTGCCCAACATTTGCAATTACTTTGCCAACCACTGTTAATCATTTATCCGACCTCTAGAAAAGACTTTGCCCAATTATTGAAATGACTTTGCCAACCACTGTTAATCATATATCCGACCTCTAAAAATGACTTTGCCCATCAATTGTAATGACTTTGCCCCCCACTGTTAATCACTTATCCGACCTCTAAAAATGACTTCGCCCAACAAATGTAATGACTTTGTCAAACACTGGTAATGACTTTGCCCACCACTGTTAATCAATTATCCGACCTCTAAAAATGACTTTGCCCAACACTGGTAATGACTTTGCCCACCACTGTTAATCATTTATCCGACCTCTAAAAAGACTTTGCCCAATTATTGTAATGACTTTGCCAACCACTGTTAATCATATATCCGACCTCTAAAAATGACTTTGCCCATCAATTGTAATGACTTTGCCCCCCACTGTTAATCACTTATCCGACCTCTAAAAATGACTTTGCCCATACAATGTAATGACTTTGTCAAACATTGGTAATGACTTTGCCCAACATTTGCAATGACTTTGCCAACCACTGTTAATCATTTATCCGACCTCTAGAAAAGACTTTGCCCAATTATTGAAATGACTTTGCCAGCCACTGTTAATCATATATCCGACCTCTAAAAATGACTTTGCCCAACAATTGTAATGACTTTGTCAAACACTGGTAATGACTTTGCCCACCACTGTTAATTACTTATCCGACCTCTAAAAATGACTTTGCCAAACAATTGTTATGACTTTGCCAACCACAGTAAATTACTTATCCGACCTCTAAAAATGACTTTGCCCAACACTGGTAATGACTTTGCCCACCACTGTTAATCACTTATCCGACCTCTAAAAATTACTTTGCCAAACAATTGTAATGACTTTGCCAACCACAGTTAATCACTTATCCGACCTCTAAAAATGACTTTGCCCATCAATTGTAATGACTTTGCCCCCCACTGTTAATCACTTATTTGACCTCTAAAAATGACTTTGCCCAACAAATGTAATGACTTTGTCAAACACTGGTAATGACTTTGCCCACCACTGTTAATCACTTATCCGACCTCTAAAAATGCCTTTGCCCAACAAATGTAATGACTTTGTCAAACACTGGTAATGACTTTGCCCACCACTGTTAATCACTTATCCGACCTCTAAAAATGACTTTGCCCAACAAATGTAATGACTTTGTCAAACACTGGTAATGACTTTGCCCACCACTGTTAATCACTTATCCGACCTCTAAAAATGACTTTGCCAAACAATTGTAATGACTTTGCCAACCACTGTTAATAATATATCCGACCTCTAAAAATGCCTTTGCCCAACACTGGTAATGACTTTGCCAACCACTGTTGATCACTTATCCGACCTCTGAAAATGACTTTGCCTAACATTTGTAATGACTTTGTCAAACACTGGTAATGACTTTGCCCACCACTGTTAATCACTTATCCGACCTCTAAAAATGACTTTGCCAAACAATTGTAATGTCTTTGCCTACCACTGTAAATCATTTATCCGACCTCTAAAAATGACTTTGCCCATCAATTGTAATGACTTTGCCCCCCACTGTTAATCACTTATCCGACCTCTAAAAATGACTTTGCCCAACATTTGCAATGACTTTGCCAACCACTGTTAATCATTTATCCGACCTCTAAAAAAGTCTTTGCCCAATTATTGTAATGACTTTGCAAACCACTGTTAATCATATATCCGACCTCTAAAAATGACTTTGCCCATCAATTGTAATGACTTTGCCCACTACTGTTAATCACTTATCCGACCTCTAAAAATGACTTTGCCAATTATGTTAATCATTTATCCGACCTCTAAAAAAGACTTCGCCCAATTATTGTTACGACTTTGCCAACCACTGTTAATCATATATCCTACCTCTAAAAATGACTTTGCCCATCAATTGTAATGACTTTGCCCCCCCACTGAAAATCACTTATCCGACCTCTAAAAATGACTTTGTCCAACAAATGTAATGACTTTGTCAAAGACTGGTAATGACTTTGCCCCCCACTGTTAATCACTTATCGGACCTCTAAAAATGACTTTGCCCAACAAATGTAATGACTTTGTCAAACACTGGTAATGACTTTGCCCACCACTGTTAATCACTTATCCGACCTCTAAAAATTACTTTGCCCAACACTGGTAATGACTTTGCCCACCACTGTTAATCACTTATCCGACCTCTAAAAATGACTTTGCCCAACATTTGCAATTACTTTGCCAACCACTGTTAATCATTTATCCGACCTCTAGAAAAGACTTTGCCCAATTATTGAAATGACTTTGCCAACCACTGTTAATCATATATCCGACCTCTAAAAATGACTTTGCCCATCAATTGTAATGACTTTGCCCCCCACTGTTAATCACTTATCCGACCTCTAAAAATGACTTCGCCCAACAAATGTAATGACTTTGTCAAACACTGGTAATGACTTTGCCCACCACTGTTAATCAATTATCCGACCTCTAAAAATGACTTTGCCCAACACTGGTAATGACTTTGCCCACCACTGTTAATCATTTATCCGACCTCTAAAAAAGACTTTGCCCAATTATTGTAATGACTTTGCCAACCACTGTTAATCATATATCCGACCTCTAAAAATTACTTTGCCCATCAATTGTAATGACTTTGCCCCCCACTGTTAATCACTTATCCGACCTCTAAAAATGACTTTGCCCAACCAATGTAATGACTTTGTCAAACATTGGTAATGACTTTGCCCAACATTTGCAATGACTTTGCCAACCACTGTTAATCATTTATCCGACCTCTAGAAAAGACTTTGCCCAATTATTGAAATGACTTTGCCAGCCACTGTTAATCATATATCCGACCTCTAAAAATGACTTTGCCCAACAATTGTAATGACTTTGTCAAACACTGGTAATGACTTTGCCCACCACTGTTAATTACTTATCCGACCTCTAAAAATGACTTTGCCAAACAATTGTTATGACTTTGCCAACCACAGTAAATTACTTATCCGACCTCTAAAAATGACTTTGCCCAACACTGGTAATGACTTTGCCCACCACTGTTAATCACTTATCCGACCTCTAAAAATTACTTTGCCAAACAATTGTAATGACTTTGCCAACCACAGTTAATCACTTATCCGACCTCTAAAAATGACTTTGCCCATCAATTGTAATGACTTTGCCCCCCACTGTTAATCACTTATTTGACCTCTAAAAATGACTTTGCCCAACAAATGTAATGACTTTGTCAAACACTGGTAATGACTTTGCCCACCACTGTTAATCACTTATCCGACCTCTAAAAATGACTTTGCCCAACAAATGTAATGACTTTGTCAAACACTGGTAATGACTTTGCCCACCACTGTTAATCACTTATCCGACCTCTAAAAAAGACTTTGCCCAACAAATGTAATGACTTTGTCAAACACTGGTAATGACTTTGCCCACCACTGTTAATCACTTATCCGACCTCTAAAAATGACTTTGCCCAACAAATGTAATGACTTTGTCAAACACTGGTAATGACTTTGCCCACCACTGTTAATCACTTATCCGACCTCTAAAAATGACTTTGCCAAACAATTGTAATGACTTTGCCAACCACTGTTAATAATATATCCGACCTCTAAAAATGCCTTTGCCCAACACTGGTAATGACTTTGCCAACCACTGTTGATAACTTATCCGACCTCTGAAAATGACTTTGCCTAACATTTGTAATGACTTTGTCAAACACTGGTAATGACTTTGCCCACCACTGTTAATCACTTATCCGACCTCTAAAAATGACTTTGCCAAACAATTGTAATGTCTTTGCCTACCACTGTAAATCATTTATCCGACCTCTAAAAATGACTTTGCCCATCAATTGTAATGACTTTGCCCCCCACTGTTAATCACTTATCCGACCTCTAAAAATGACTTTGCCCAACATTTGCAATGACTTTGCCAACCACTGTTAATCATTTATCCGACCTCTAAAAAAGTCTTTGCCCAATTATTGTAATGACTTTGCAAACCACTGTTTATCATATATCCGACCTCTAAAAATGACTTTGCCCATCAATTGTAATGACTTTGCCCCCAACTGTTAATCACTTATCCGACCTCTAAAAATGACTTTGCCCAACAAATGTAATGACTTTGTCAAACACTGGTAATGACTTTGCCCACCACTGTTAATCACTTATCCGACCTCTAAAAATGACTTTGCCCAACACTGGAAATGACTTTGCCCACCACTGTTAATCACTTATCCGACCTCTAAAAATGACTTTGCCCAACATTTGCAATTTTTTTGCCAACCACTGTTAATCATTTATCCGACCTCTAAAAAAGACTTTGCCCAATTATTGTAATGACTTTGCCAACCACTGTTAATCATATATCCGACCTCTAAAAATGACTTTGCCCATCAATTGTAATGACTTTGCCCCCCACTGTTAATCACTTATCCGACCTCTAAAAATGACTTCGCCCAACAAATGTAATGACTTTGTCAAACACTGGTAATGACTTTGCCCACCACTGTTAATCACTTATCCGACCTCTAAAAATGACTTTGCCCAACACTGGTAATGACTTTGCCCACCACTGTTAATCATTTATCCGACCTCTAAAAAAGACTTTGCCCAATTATTGTAATGACTTTGCCAACCACTGTTAATCATATATCCGACCTCTAAAAATGACTTTGCCCATCAATTGTAATGACTTTGCCCCCCACTGTAAATCACTTATCCGACCTCTAAAAATGACTTTGCCCAACCAATGTAATGACTTTGTCAAACACTGGTAATGACTTTGCCCACCACTGTTAATCACTTATCCGACCTCTAAAAAAGACTTTGCCCAACAATTGTAATGACTTTGCCAACCACTGTTACTAATATATCCGACCTATAAAAATGAATTTGCCCAACACTGGTAATTACTTTGCCCACCACTATTAATCACTTATCCGACCTCTAAAAATGACTTTGCCCAACATTTGTAATGACTTTGTCAAACACTGGTAATGACTTTGCCCACCACTGTTAATCACTTACCCAACCTCTAAAAGTGACTTTGCCAAACAATTGTAATGACTTTGCCCACAGCTTTTAATCACTTATCCGACCTCTAAAAATGACTTTGCCCAACAATTGTTATGACTTTGCCAACCACTGTTACTAATATATCCGACCTCTAAAAATGAATTTGCCCAACATTTGCAATGACTTTGCAAACCACTGTTAATCATTTATCCGACCTCTAAAAAAGTCTCTGCCCAATTATTGTAATGACTTTGCCAGCCACTGTTAATCATATATCCGACCTCTAAAAATGACTTTGCTCAACAATTTTAATGACTTTGCCAACCAAAGTTAATCACTTATCCGACCTCTAAAAATGACTTTGCCCATCAATTGAAAAGACTTTGCCCCCCACTGTTAATCACTTATCCGACCTCTAAAAATGACTTTGCCCAACAAATGTAATGACTTTGTCAAACACTGGTAATGACTTTGCCCACCACTGTTAATCATTTATCCGACCTCTAAAAAAGACTTTGCCCAACAATTGTAATGACTTTGCCAACCACTGTTTATAATATATACGAACTCTAAAAATGACTTTGCCCAACACTGGTAATGACTTTGTCCACCACTGTTGATCACTTATCCGACCTCTAAAAATGACTTTGCCTAACATTTGTAATGACTTTGTCAAACACTGGTAATGACTTTGCCCACCACTGTTAATCACTTATCCGACCTCTAAAAATGACTTTGCCAAACAATTGTAATGTCTTTGCCCACCACTGTTAATCACTTATCCGACCTCTAAAAATGACTTTGCCCAATTATTGTTACGACTTTGCCAACCACTATTAATCATATATCCTACCTCTAAAAATGACTTTGCCCATCAATTGTAATGACTTTGCCCCCCACTGTTAATCACTTATCCGACCTCTAAAAATGACTTTGCCAAACAATTGTAATGTCTTTGCCCACCACTGTTAATCACTTATCCGACCTCTAAAAATGACTTTGTCAAACACTGGTAATGACTTTGCCCACCACTGTTAATCACTTATCCGACCTCTAAAAATGACTTTGCCAACCACTGTTAATCATTTATCCGACCTCTAAACAAGACTTTGCCCAATTATTGTAATGACTTTGCCAACCACTGTTAATCATATATCCGACCTCTAAAAAAGACTTTGCCCATCAATTGTAATGACTTTGTCCCCCACTGTTAATCACTTATCCGACCTCTTAAAATGACTTTGCCCAACAAATGTAATGACTTTGTCAAACTCTGGTAATGACTTTGCCCACCACTGTTAATCACTTATCCGACCTCTAAAAATGACTTTGCCAAACAATTGGAATGACATTGCCAACCACAGTTAATCACTTATCCGACCTCTAAAAATGACTTTGCAAAACAATTGTAATGACTTTGCCCACCACTGTTAATCACTTATCCGACCTCTAAAAATGACTTTGCCAAACAATTGTAATGACTTTGCCCACTACTGTTAATCACTTATCCGACCTCTAAAAATGACTTTGCCAATTATGTTAATCAATTATCCGACCTCTAAAAAAGACTTTGCCCAATTATTGTTACGACTTTGCCAACCACTGTTAATCATATATCCTACCTCTAAAAATGACTTTGCCCATCAATTGTAATGACTTTGCCCCCCACTGTTAATCACTTATCCGACCTCTAAAAATGACTTTGCCCAACAAATGTAATGACTTTGTCAAACACTGGTAATGACTTTGCCCACCACTGTTAATCACTTATCCGACCTCTAAAAATGACTTTGCCCAACACTGGTAATCACTTATCCGACCTCTAAAAATGACTTTGCCCAACATTTGCAATTACTTTGCCAACCACTGTTAATCATTTATCCGACCTCTAAAAAAGACTTTGCCCAATTATTGTAATGACTTTGCCAACCACTGTTAATCATATATCCGACCTCTAAAAATGACTTTGCCCATCAATTGTAATGACTTTGCCCCCCACTGTTAATCACTTATCCGACCTCTAAAAATGACTTCGCCTAACAAATGTAATGACTTTGTCAAACACTGGTAATGACTTTGCCCACCACTGTTAATCAATTATCCGACCTCTAAAAATGATTTTGCCCAACACTGGTAATGACTTTGCCCACCACTGTTAATCATTTATCCGACCTCTAAAAAAGACTTTGCCCAATTATTGTAATGACTTTGCCAACCACTGTTAATCATATATCCGACCTCTAAAAATGACTTTGCCCATCAATTGTAATGACTTTGCCCCCCACTGTTAATCACTTATCCGACCTCTAAAAATGACTTTGCCCAACCAATGTAATGACTTTGTCAAACATTGGTAATGACTTTGCCCACCACTGTTAATCACTTATCCGACCTCTAAAAAAGACTTTGCCCAACAATTGTAATGACTTTGCCAACCACTGTTACAAATATATCCGACCTATAAAAATGAATTTGCCCAACACTGGTAATGACTTTGCCCACCACTATTAATCACTTATCCGACCTCTAAAAATGACTTTGCCCAACATTTGTAATGACTTTGTCAAACACTGGTAATGACTTTGCCCACCACTGTTAATCACTTACCCGACCTCTAAAAAAGACTTTGCCAAACAATTGCAATGACTTTGCCCACCGCTTTTAATCACTTATCCGACCTCTAAAAATGACTTTGCCCAACAATTGTTATAACTTTGCCAACCACTGTTACTAATATATCCGGCCTCTAAAAATGAATTTGCCCAACATTTGCAATGACTTTGCAAACCACTGTTAATCATTTATCCGACCTCTAAAAAAGTCTTTGCCCAATTATTGTAATGACTTTGCCAGCCACTGTTAATCATATATCCGACCTCTAAAAATGACTTTGCCCAACATTTGTAATGACTATGCCAATCACTGTTAATCACTAATACGACCTCTTTAAATGACTTTGCCCAATAATTGTAATGACTTTGCCCCCCACTGTTTAATCACTTATCCGACCTCTAAAAAAGACTTTGCCCAACAATTGTAATGACTTTGCCAAACACTGGTAATGACTTTTCCCACCACTGTTAATCACTTATCCGACCTCTAAAAATGACTTTGCTCAACAATTTTAATGACTTTGCCAACCAAAGTTAATCACTTATCCGACCTCTAAAAATGACTTTGCCCATCAATTGAAAAGACTTTGCCCCCCACTGTTAATCACCTTTCCGACCTCTAAAAATGACTTTGCCCAACAAATGTAATGGCTTTGTCAAACACTGGTAATGACTTTGTCCACCACTGTTGATCACTTATCCGACCTCTAAAAATGACTTTGCCTTACATTTGTAATGACTTTGTCAAACACTGGTAATGACTTTGCCCACCACTGTTAATCACTTATCCGACCTCTAAAAATGACTTTGCCAACCACTGTATATAATATATACGAACTCTAAAAATGACTTTGCCCACCACTGTTAATCACTTATCCGACCTCTAAAAATGACTTTGCCCAACACTGGTAATCACTTATCCGACCTCTAAAAATGACTTTGCCCAACATTTGCAATTACTTTGCCAACCACTGTTAATCATTTATCCGACCTCTAAAAAAGACTTTGCCCAATTATTGTAATGACTTTGCCAACCACTGTTAATCATATATCCGACCTCTAAAAATGACTTTGCCCATCAATTGTAATGACTTTGCCCCCCACTGTTAATCACTTATCCGACCTCTAAAAATGACTTCGCCTAACAAATGTAATGACTTTGTCAAACACTGGTAATGACTTTGCCCACCACTGTTAATCAATTATCCGACCTCTAAAAATGACTTTGCCCAACACTGGTAATGACTTTGCCCAACACTGTTAATCATTTATCCGACCTCTAAAAAGACTTTGCCCAATTATTGTAATGACTTTGCCAACCACTGTTAATCATATATCCGACCTCTAAAAATGACTTTGCCCATCAATTGTAATGACTTTGCCCCCCACTGTTAATCACTTATCCGACCTCTAAAAATGACTTTGCCCAACCAATGTAATGACTTTGTCAAACATTGGTAATGACTTTGCCCACCACTGTTAATCACTTATCCGACCTCTAAAAAAGACTTTGCCCAACAATTGTAATGACTTTGCCAACCACTGTTACTAATATATCCGACCTATAAAAATGAATTTGCCCAACACTGGTAATGACTTTGCCCACCACTATTAATCACTTATCCGACCTCTAAAAATGACTTTGCCCAACATTTGTAATGACTTTGTCAAACACTGGTAATGACTTTGCCCACCACTGTTAATCACTTACCCGACCTCTAAAAAAGACTTTGCCAAACAATTGCAATGACTTTGCCCACCGCTTTTAATCACTTATCCGACCTCTAAAAATGACTTTGCCCAACAATTGTTATGACTTTGCCAACCACTGTTACTAATATATCCGGCCTCTAAAAATGAATTTGCCCAACATTTGCAATGACTTTGCAAACCACTGTTAATCATTTATCCGACCTCTAAAAAAGTCTTTGCCCAATTATTGTAATGACTTTGCCAGCCACTGTAAATCATATATCCGACCTCTAAAAATGACTTTGCCCAACATTTGTAATGACTATGCCAATCACTGTTAATCACTAATACGACCTCTTTAAATGACTTTGCCCAATAATTGTAATGACTTTGCCCCCCACTGTTTAATCACTTATCCGACCTCTAAAAAAGACTTTGCCCAACAATTGTAATGACTTTGCCAAACACTGGTAATGACTTTTCCCACCACTGTTAATCACTTATCCGACCTCTAAAAATGACTTTGCTCAACAATTTTAATGACTTTGCCAACCAAAGTTAATCACTTATCCGACCTCTAAAAATGACTTTGCCCATCAATTGAAAAGACTTTGCCCCCCACTGTTAATCACTTATCCGACCTCTAAAAATGACTTTGCCCAACAAATGTAATGGCTTTGTCAAACACTGGTAATGACTTTGCCCACCACTGTTAATCACTTATCCGACCTCTAAAAAAGACTTTGCCCAACAATTGTAATGACTTTGCCAACCACTGTATATAATATATACGAACTCTAAAAATGACTTTGCCCAACACTGGTAATGACTTTGTCCACCACTGTTGATCACTTATCCGACCTCTAAAAATGACTTTGCCTAACATTTGTAATGACTTTGTCAAACACTGGTAATGACTTTGCCCACCACTGTTAATCACTTATCCGACCTCTAAAAATGACTTTGCCAACCACTGTTAATCATTTATCCGACCTCTAAACAAGACTTTGCCCAATTATTGTAATGACTTTGCCAACCACTGTTAATCATATATCCGACCTCTAAAAAAGACTTTGCCCATCAATTGTAATGACTTTGCCCCCCACTGTTAATCACTTATCCGACCTCTTAAAATGACTTTGCCCAACAAATGTAATGACTTTGTCAAACTCTGGTAATGACTTTGCCCACCACTGTTAATCACTTATCCGACCTCTAAAAATGACTTTGCCAAACAATTGGAATGGCATTGCAAACCAAAGTTAATCACTTATCCGACATCTAAAAATGACTTTGCAAAACAATTGTAATGACTTTGCCCACCACTGTTAATCACTTATCCGACCTCTAAAAATGACTTTGCCAAACAATTGTAATGACTTTGCCCACTACTGTTAATCACTTATCCGACCTCTAAAAATGACTTTGCCAATTATGTTAATCATTTATCCGACCTCTAAAAAAGACTTTGCCCAATTATTGTTACGACTTTGCCAACCACTGTTAATCATATATCCTACCTCTAAAAATGACTTTGCCCATCAATTGTAATGACTTTGCCCCCCACTGTTAATCACTTATCCGACCTCTAAAAATGACTTTGCCAACCACTGTTAATCATTTATCCGACCTCTAAACAAGACTTTGCCCAATTATTGTAATGACTTTGCCAACCACTGTTAATCATATATCCGACCTCTAAAAAAGACTTTGCCCATCAATTGTAATGACTTTGCCCCCCACTGTTAATCACTTATCCGACCTCTTAAAATGACTTTGCCCAACAAATGTAATGACTTTGTCAAACTCTGGTAATGACTTTGCCCACCACTGTTAATCACTTATTCGACCTCTAAAAATGACTTTGCCAACCACTGTATATAATATATACGAACTCTAAAAATGACTTTGCCCAACACTGGTAATGACTTTGTCCACCACTGTTGATCACTTATCCGACCTCTAAAAATGACTTTGCCTAACATTTGTAATGACTTTGTCAAACACTGGTAATGACTTTGCCCACCACTGTTAATCACTTATCCGACCTCTAAAAATGACATTGCCAACCACTGTATATAATATATACGAACTCTAAAAATGACTTTGCCCAACACTGGTAATGACTTTGTCCACCACTGTTGATCACTTATCCGACCTCTAAAAATGACTTTGCCTAACATTTGTAATGACTTTGTCAAACACTGGTAATGACTTTGCCCACCACTGTTAATCACTTATCCGACCTCTTAAAATGACTTTGCCAACCACTGTTAATCATTTATCCGACCTCTAAACAAGACTTTGCCCAATTATTGTAATGACTTTGCCAACCACTGTTAATCATATATCCGACCTCTAAAAAAGACTTTGCCCATCAATTGTAATGACTTTGCCCCCCACTGTTAATCACTTATCCGACCTCTTAAAATGACTTTGCCCAACAAATGTAATGACTTTGTCAAACTCTGGTAATGACTTTGCCCACCACTGTTAATCACTTATCCGACCTCTAAAAATGACTTTGCCAAACAATTGGAATGGCATTGCAAACCACAGTTAATCACTTATCCGACCTCTAAAAATGACTTTGCAAAACAATTGTAATGACTTTGCCCACCACTGTTAATCACTTATCCGACCTCTAAAAATGACTTTGCCAAACAATTGTAATGACTTTGCCCACTACTGTTAATCACTTATCCGACCTCTAAAAATGACTTTGCCAATTATGTTAATCATTTATCCGACCTCTAAAAAAGACTTTGCCCAATTATTGTTACGACTTTGCCAACCACTGTTAATCATATATCCTACCTCTAAAAATGACTTTGCCCATCAATTGTAATGACTTTGCCCCCCACTGTTAATCACTTATCCGACCTCTAAAAATGACTTTGCCAACCACTGTTAATCATTTATCCGACCTCTAAACAAGACTTTGCCCAATTATTGTAATGACTTTGCCAACCACTGTTAATCATATATCCGACCTCTAAAAAAGACTTTGCCCATCAATTGTAATGACTTTGCCCCCCACTGTTAATCACTTATCCGACCTCTTAAAATGACTTTGCCCAACAAATGTAATGACTTTGTCAAACTCTGGTAATGACTTTGCCCACCACTGTTAATCACTTATTCGACCTCTAAAAATGACTTTGCCAAACAATTGGAATGGCATTGCCAACCACAGTTAATCACTTATCCGACCTCTAAAAATGACTTTGCCAATTATGTTAATCATTTATCCGACCTCTAAAAAAGACTTTGCCCAATTATTGTTACGACTTTGCCAACCACTGTTAATCATATATCCTACCTCTAAAAATGACTTTGCCCATCAATTGTAATGACTTTGCCCCCCACTGTTAATCACTTATCCGACCTCTAAAAATGACTTTGTCAAACAATTGTAATGTCTTTGCCCACCACTGTTAATCACTTATCCGACCTCTAAAAATGACTTTGTCAAACACTGGTAATGACTTTGCCCACCACTGTTAATCACTTATCCGACCTCTAAAAATGACTTTGCCAACCAATGTTAATCATTTATCCGACCTCTAAACAAGACTTTGCCCAATTATTGTAATGACTTTGCCAACCACTGTTAATCATATAGCCGACCTCTAAAAAAGACTTTGCCCATCAATTGTAATGACTTTGCCAAACACTGGTAATGACTTTTCCCACCACTGTTAATCACTTATCCGACCTCTAAAAATGACTTTGCTCAACAATTTTAATGACTTTGCCAACCAAAGTTAATCACTTATCCGACCTCTAAAAATGACTTTGCCCATCAATTGAAAAGACTTTGCCCCCCACTGTTAATCACTTATCCGACCTCTAAAAATGACTTTGCCCAACAAATGTAATGGCTTTGAAAAACACTGGTAATGACTTTGCCCACCACTGTTAATCACTTATCCGACCTCTAAAAAAGACTTTGCCCAACAATTGTAATGACTTTGCCAACCACTGTATATAATATATACGAACTCTAAAAATGACTTTGCCCAACACTGGTAATGACTTTGTCCACCACTGTTGATCACTTATCCGACCTCTAAAAATGACTTTGCCTAACATTTGTAATGACTTTGTCAAACACTGGTAATGACTTTGCCCACCACTGTTAATCACTTATCCGACCTCTAAAAATGACTTTGCCAACCACTGTTAATCATTTATCCGACCTCTAAACAAGACTTTGCCCAATCATTGTAATGACTTTGCCAACCACTGTTAATCATATATCCGACCTCTAAAAAAGACTTTGCCCATCAATTGTAATGACTTTGCCCCCCACTGTTAATCACTTATCCGACCTCTTAAAATGACTTTGCCCAACAAATGTAATGACTTTGTCAAACTCTGGTAATGACTTTGCCCACCACTGTTAATCACTTATCCGGCCTCTAAAAATGACTTTGCCAAACAATTGGAATGGCATTGCCAACCACAGTTAATCACTTATCCGACCTCTAAAAATGACTTTGCAAAACAATTGTAATGACTTTGCCCACCACTGTTAATCACTTATCCGACCTCTAAAAATGACTTTGCCAAACAATTGTAATGACTTTGCCCACTACTGTTAATCACTTATCCGACCTCTAAAAATGACTTTGCCAATTATGTTAATCATTTATCCGACCTCTAAAAAAGACTTTGCCCAATTATTGTTACGACTTTGCCAACCACTGTTAATCATATATCCTACCTCTAAAAATGACTTTGCCCATCAATTGTAATGACTTTGCCCCCCACTGTTAATCACTTATCCGACCTCTAAAAATGACTTTGCCAACCACTGTTAATCATTTATCCGACCTCTAAACAAGACTTTGCCCAATTATTGTAATGACTTTGCCAACCACTGTTAATCATATATCCGACCTCTAAAAAAGACTTTGCCCATCAATTGTAATGACTTTGCCCCCCACTGTTAATCACTTATCCGACCTCTTAAAATGACTTTGCCCAACAAATGTAATGACTTTGTCAAACTCTGGTAATGACTTTGCCCACCACTGTTAATCACTTATCCGACCTCTAAAAATGACTTTGCCAAACAATTGGAATGGCATTGCCAACCACAGTTAATCACTTATCCGACCTCTAAAAATGACTTTGCAAAACAATTGTAATGACTTTGCCCACCACTGTTAATCACTTATCCGACCTCTAAAAATGACTTTGCCAAACAATTGTAATGACTTTGCCCACTACTGTTAATCACTTATCCGACCTCTAAAAATGACTTTGCCAATTATGTTAATCATTTATCCGACCTCTAAAAAAGACTTTGCCCAATTATTGTTACGACTTTGCCAACCACTGTTAATCATATATCCTACCTCTAAAAATGACTTTGCCCATCAATTGTAATGACTTTGCCCCCCACTGTTAATCACTTATCCGACCTCTAAAAATGACTTTGTCAAACAATTGTAATGTCTTTGCCCACCACTGTTAATCACTTATTCGACCTCTAAAAATGACTTTGTCAAACACTGGTAATGACTATGCCCACCACTGTTAATCACTTATCCGACCTCTAAAAATGACTTTGCCAACCAATGTTAATCATTTATCCGACCTCTAAACAAGACTTTGCCCAATTATTGTAATGACTTTGCCAACCACTGTTAATCATATATCCGACCTCTAAAAAAGACTTTGCCCATCAATTCTAATGACTTTGTCCCCCACTGTTAATCACTTATCCGACCTCTTAAAATGACTTTGCCCAACAAATGTAATGACTTTGTCAAACTCTGGTAATGACTTTGCCCACCACTGTTAATCACTTATCCGACCTCTAAAAATGACTTTGCCAAACAATTGGAATGACATTGCCAACCACAGTTAATCACTTATCCGACCTCTAAAAATGACTTTGCAAAACAATTGTAATGACTTTGCCCACCACTGTTAATCACTTATCCGACCTCTAAAAATGACTTTGCCAAACAATTGTAATGACTTTGCCCACTACTGTTAATCACTTATCCGACCTCTAAAAATGACTTTGCCAATTATGTTAATCATTTATCCGACCTCTAAAAAAGACTTTGCCCAATTATTGTTACGACTTTGCAAACCACTGTTAATCATATATCCTACCCCTAAAAATGACTTTGCCCATCAATTGTAATGACTTTGCCCCCCACTGTTAATCACTTATCCGACCTCTAAAAATGACTTTGCCCAACAAATGTAATGACTTTGTCAAAGACTGGTAATGACTTTGCCCACCACTGTTAGTCACTTGTCCGACCTCTAAAAAAGACTTTGACCAACACTGGTAATGACTTTGCCCACCACTGTTAATCACTTATCCGACCTCTAAAAATTACTTTGCCAAACAATTGTAATGTCTTTGCCCACCACTGTTAATCACTTATCCGACCTCTAAAAATTACTTTGCCAAACAATTGTAATGTCTTTGCCCACCACTGTCAATCACTTATCCGACCTCTAAAAATGACTTTGCAAACCACTGTTAATCATTTATCCGACCTCTAAAAAAGACTTTGCCCAATTATTGTAATGACTTTGCCAACCACTGTTAATCATATATCCGACCTCTAAAAAAGACTTTGCCCATCAATTGTAATGACTTTGCCCCCCACTGTTAATCACTTATCCGACCTCTTAAAATGACTTTGCCCAACAAATGTAATGACTTTGCCCACCACTGTTAATCACTTATCCGACCTCTAAAAATGACTTTGCCAAACAATTGGAATGACATTGCCAACCACTGTTAATCACTTATCCGACCTCTAAAAATGACTTTGCCAAACAATTGTAATGACTTTGCCCACCACTGTTAATCACTTATCCGACCTCTAAAAATGACTTTGCCCAACAATTGTAATGACTTTGCCAAACACTGGTAATGACTTTTCCCACCACTGTTAATCACTTATCCGACCTCTAAAAATGACTTTGCTCAACAATTTTAATTACTTTGCCAGCCAAAGTAGATCACTTATCCGACCTCTAAAAATGACTTTGCCCATCAATTGAAAAGACTTTGCCCCCCACTGTTAATCACTTATCCGACCTCTAAAAATGACTTTGCCCAACAAATGTAATGGCTTTGTCAAACACTGGTAATGACTTTGCCCACCACTGTTAATCACTTATCCGACCTCTAAAAAAGACTTTGCCCAACAATTGTAATGACTTTGCCAACCACTGTATATAATATATACGAACTCTAAAAATGACTTTGCCCAACACTGGTAATGACTTTGTCCACCACTGTTGATCACTTATCCGACCTCTAAAAATGACTTTGCCTAACATTTGTAATGACTTTGTCAAACACTGGTAATGACTTTGCCCACCACTGTTAATCACTTATCCGACCTCTAAAAATGACTTTGCCAACCACTGTTAATCATTTATCCGACCTCTAAACAAGACTTTGCCCAATTATTGTAATGACTTTGCCAACCACTGTTAATCATATATCCGACCTCTAAAAAAGACTTTGCCCATCAATTGTAATGACTTTGCCCCCCACTGTTAATCACTTATCCGACCTCTTAAAATGACTTTGCCCAACAAATGTAATGACTTTGTCAAACTCTGGTAATGACTTTGCCCACCACTGTTAATCACTTATCCGACCTCTAAAAATGACTTTGCCAAACAATTGGAATGGCATTGCCAACCACAGTTAATCACTTATCCGACCTCTAAAAATGACTTTGCAAAACAATTGTAATGACTTTGCCCACCACTGTTAATCACTTATCCGACCTCTAAAAATGACTTTGCCAAACAATTGTAATGACTTTGCCCACTACTGTTAATCACTTATCCGACCTCTAAAAATGACTTTGCCAATTATGTTAATCATTTATCCGACCTCTAAAAAAGACTTTGCCCAATTATTGTTACGACTTTGCCAACCACTGTTAATCATATATCCTACCTCTAAAAATGACTTTGCCCATCAATTGTAATGACTTTTCCCCCCACTGTTAATCACTTATCCGACCTCTAAAAATGACTTTGTCAAACAATTGTAATGTCTTTGCCCACCACTGTTAATCACTTATCCGACCTCTAAAAATGACTTTGTCAAACACTGGTAATGACTTTGCCCACCACTGTTAATCACTTATCCGACCTCTAAAAATGACTTTGCCAACCAATGTTAATCATTTATCCGACCTCTAAACAAGACTTTGCCCAATTATTGTAATGACTTTGCCAACCACTGTTAATCATATATCCGACCTCTAAAAAAGACTTTGCCCATCAATTGTAATGACTTTGTCCCCCACTGTTAATCACTTATCCGACCTCTTAAAATGACTTTGCCCAACAAATGTAATGACTTTGTCAAACTCTGGTAATGACTTTGCCCACCACTGTTAATCACTTATCCGACCTCTAAAAATGACTTTGCCAAACAATTGGAATGACATTGCCAACCACAGTTAATCACTTATCCGACCTCTAAAAATGACTTTGCAAAACAATTGTAATGACTTTGCCGACCACTGTTAATCACTTATCCGACCTCTAAAAATGACTTTTCCAAACAATTGTAATGACTTTGCCCACTACTGTTAATCACTTATCCGACGTCTAAAAATGACTTTGCCAATTATGTTAATCATTTATCCGACCTCTAAAAAAGACTTTGCCCAATTATTGTTACGACTTTGCAAACCACTGTTAATCATATATCCTACCCCTAAAAATGACTTTGCCCATCAATTGTAATGACTTTGCCCCCCACTGTTAATCACTTATCCGACCTCTAAAAATGACTTTGCCCAACAAATGTAATGACTTTGTCAAAGACTGGTAATGACTTTGCCCACCACTGTTAATCACTTGTCCGACCTCTAAAAAAGACTTTGACCAACACTGGTAATGACTTTGCCCACCACTGTTAATCACTTATCCGACCTCTAAAATTACTTTGCCAAACAATTGTAATGTCTTTGCCCACCACTGTTAATCACTTATCCGACCTCTAAAAATTACTTTGCCAAACAATTGTAATGTCTTTGCCCACCACTGTTAATCACTTATCCGACCTCTAAAAATGACTTTGCAAACCACTGTTAATCATTTATCCGACCTCTAAAAAAGACTTTGCCTAATTATTGTAATGACTTTGCCAACCACTGTTAATCATATATCCGACCTCTAAAAAAGACTTTGCCCATCAATTGTAATGACTTTGCCCCCCACTGTTAATCACTTATCCGACCTCTTAAAATGACTTTGCCCAACAAATGTAATGACTTTGTCAAACTCTTGTAATGACTTTGCCCACCACTGTTAATCACTTATCCGACCTCTAAAAATGACTTTGCCAAACAATTGGAATGACATTGCCAACCACTGTTAATCACTTATCCGACCTCTAAAAATGACTTTGCCAAACAATTGTAATGACTTTGCCCACCACTGTTAATCACTTATCCGACCTCTAAAAATGACTTTGCCAAACAATTGTAATGACTTTGCCCACTACTGTTAATCACTTATCCGACCTCTAAAAATGACTTTGCCAATTATTTTAATCATTTATCCGACCTCTAAAAAAGACTTTGCCCAATTATTGTTACGACTTTGCCAACCACTGTTAATCACTTATCCGACCTCTAAAAATGACTTTGCCAAACAATTGTAATGACTTTGCCCACCACTGTTAATCACTTATCCGACCTCTAAAAATGACTTTGCCCAACAATTGTAATGACTTTGCCAAACACTGGTAATGACTTTTCCCACCACTGTTAATCACTTATCCGACCTCTAAAAATGACTTTGCTCAACAATTTTAATGACTTTGCCAACCAAAGTAGATCACTTATCCGACCTCTAAAAATGACTTTGCCCATCAATTGAAAAGACTTTGCCCCCCACTGTTAATCACTTATACGACCTCTAAAAATAACTTTGCCCATCAATTGAAAAGACTTTGCCCCCCACTGTTAATCACTTATCCGACCTCTAAAAATGACTTTGCCCAACAAATATAATGACTTTGTCAAACACTGTAAATCACTTATCCGACCTCTAAAAATGACTTTGCCCAACAAATGTAATGACTTTGTCAAACTCTGGTAATGACTTTGCCCACCACTGTTAATCACTTATCCGACCTCTAAAAATGACTTTGCCAATCAATTGTAATGACATTGCCAACCACAGTTAATCACTTATCCGACCTCTAAAAATGACTTTGCCGAACAATTGTAATGACTTTGCCCACCACTGTTAATCACTTATCCGACCTCTAAAAATGACTTTGTCAAACACTGGTAATGACTTTGCCCACCACTGTAAATCACTTATCCGACCTCTAAAAATGACTTTTCCCAACACTGGTAATGACTTAGCCAACCACTGTAAATCATTTATCCGACCTCTAAAAAAGACTTTGCCCAATTATTGTAATGACTTTGCCAACCACTGTTAATCATATATCCTACCTCTAAAAATGACTTTACCCATCAATTGTAATGACTTTGCCCCCCACTGTTAATCACTTATCCGACCTCTAAAAATGACTTTGCCCAACAAATGTAATGACTTTGTCAAACACTGTTAATGACTTTGCCCACCACTGTTAATCACTTGTCCGACCTCTAAAAAAAACTTTGCCCAACAATTGTAATGACTTTGCCAACCACTGTTAATAATATATCCGACCTCTAAAAAAGACTTTGCCCAATTATTGTTATGACTTTGCCAACCACTGTTAATCATATATCCGACCTCTAAAAATGACTTTGCCCATCAATTGTAATGACTTTGCCCCCCACTGTAAATCACTTATCCGACCTCTAAAAATGACTTTGCCCAACAAATGTAATGACTTTGTCAAACTCTGGTAATGACTTTGCCTACCACTGTTAATCACTTATCCGACCTCTAAAAATTACTTTGTCAAACACTGGTAATGACTTTGCCTACCACTGTTAATCACTTATCCGACCTCTTAAAATGACTTTGCCAAACAATTGTAATGACTTTGCCAACCACTGTTAATAATATATCCGACCTCTAAAAATGCCTTTGCCCAACACTGGTAATGACTTTGCCAACCACTGTTGATCACTTATCCGACCTCTAAAAATGACTTTGCCTAACATTTGTAATGACTTTGTCAAACACTGGTAATGACTTTGCCCACCACTGTTAATCACTTATCCGACCTCTAAAAATGACTTTGCCCATCAATTGTAATGACTTTGCCCCCCACTGTAAATCACTTATCCGACCTCTAAAAATGACTTTGCCCAACAAATGTAATGACTTTGTCAAACTCTGGTAATGACTTTGCCTACCACTGTTAATCACTTATCCGACCTCTAAAAATTACTTTGTCAAACACTGGTAATGACTTTGCCTACCACTGTTAATCACTTATCCGACCTCTAAAAATGACTTTGCCAAACAATTGTAATGACTTTGCCAACCACTGTTAATAATATATCCGACCTCTAAAAATGCCTTTGCCCAACACTGGTAATGACTTTGCCAACCACTGTTGATCACTTATCCGACCTCTAAAAATGACTTTGCCTAACATTTGTAATGACTTTGTCAAACACTGGTAATGACTTTGCCCACCACTGTTAATCACTTATCCGACCTCTAAAAATGACTTTGCCAAACAATTGTAATGTCTTTGCCCACCACTGTTAATCATATATCCGACCTCTAAAAATGACTTTGCCCATCAATTGTAATGACTTTGCCCCCCACAGTTAATCACTTATCCGACCTCTAAAAATGACTTTGCCGAACAATTGTAATGACTTTGCCCACCACTGTTAATCACTTATCCGACCTCTAAAAATGACTTTGTCAAACACTGGTAATGACTTTGCCCACCACTGTAAATCACTTATCCGACCTCTAAAAATGACTTTTCCTAACACTGGTAATGACTTAGCCAACCACTGTAAATCATTTATCCGACCTCTAAAAAAGACTTTGCCCAATTATTGTAATGACTTTGCCAACCACTGTTAATCATATATCCTACCTCTAAAAATGACTTTACCCATCAATTGTAATGACTTTGCCCCCCACTGTTAATCACTTATCCGACCTCTAAAAATGACTTTGCCCAACAAATGTAATGACTTTGTCAAACACTGTTAATGACTTTGCCCACCACTGTTAATCACTTGTCCGACCTCTAAAAAAAACTTTGCCCAACAATTGTAATGACTTTGCCAACCACTGTTAATAATATATCCGACCTCTAAAAAAGACTTTGCCCAATTATTGTTATGACTTTGCCAACCACTGTTAATCATATATCCGACCTCTAAAAATGACTTTGCCCATCAATTGTAATGACTTTGCCCCCCACTGTAAATCACTTATCCGACCTCTAAAAATGACTTTGCCCAACAAATGTAATGACTTTGTCAAACTCTGGTAATGACTTTGCCTACCACTGTTAATCACTTATCCGACCTCTAAAAATTACTTTGTCAAACACTGGTAATGACTTTGCCTACCACTGTTAATCACTTATCCGACCTCTTAAAATGACTTTGCCAAACAATTGTAATGACTTTGCCAACCACTGTTAATAATATATCCGACCTCTAAAAATGCCTTTGCCCAACACTGGTAATGACTTTGCCAACCACTGTTGATCACTTATCCGACCTCTAAAAATGACTTTGCCTAACATTTGTAATGACTTTGTCAAACACTGGTAATGACTTTGCCCACCACTGTTAATCACTTATCCGACCTCTAAAAATGACTTTGCCCATCAATTGTAATGACTTTGCCCCCCACTGTAAATCACTTATCCGACCTCTAAAAATGACTTTGCCCAACAAATGTAATGACTTTGTCAAACTCTGGTAATGACTTTGCCTACCACTGTTAATCACTTATCCGACCTCTAAAAATTACTTTGTCAAACACTGGTAATGACTTTGCCTACCACTGTTAATCACTTATCCGACCTCTTAAAATGACTTTGCCAAACAATTGTAATGACTTTGCCAACCACTGTTAATAATATATCCGACCTCTAAAAATGCCTTTGCCCAACACTGGTAATGACTTTGCCAACCACTGTTGATCACTTATCCGACCTCTAAAAATGACTTTGCCTAACATTTGTAATGACTTTGTCAAACACTGGTAATGACTTTGCCCACCACTGTTAATCACTTATCCGACCTCTAAAAATGACTTTGCCAAACAATTGTAATGTCTTTGCCCACCACTGTTAATCATATATCCGACCTCTAAAAATGACTTTGCCCATCAATTGTAATGACTTTGCCCCCCACTGTTAATCACTTATCCGACCTCTAAAAATGACTTTGCCCAACATTTGCAATGACTTTGCCAACCACTGTTAATCATTTATCCGACCTCTAAAAAAGTCTTTGCCCAATTATTGTAATGACTTTGCAAACCACTGTTAATCATATATCCGACCTCTAAAAATGACTTCGCCCATCAATTGTAATGACTTTGCCCCCCACTGTTAATCACTTATCCGACCTCTAAAAATGACTTTGCCCAACAAATGTAATGACTTTGTCAAACACTGGTAAAGACTTTGCCCACCACTGTTAATCACTTATCCGACCTCTAAAAATGACTTTGCCCAACACTGGTAATGACTTTGCCCACCACTGTTAATCACTTATATGACCTCTAAAAATGACTTTGCCCAACATTTGTAATGACTATGCCAATCACTGTTAATCACTAATACGACCTCTTTAAATGACTTTGCCCAATAATTGTAATGACTTTGCCCCCCACTGTTAATCACTTATCCGACCTCTAAAAAAGACTTTGCCCAACAATTGTAATGACTTTGCCAAACACTGGTAATGACTTTGCCCACCACTGATAATCACTTACCCGACCTCTAAAATTGACTTTGCCAAACAATTGTAATGACTTTGCCCACCACTGTTAATCACTTAGCCGACCTCTAAAAATGACTTTGCCCAACAATTGTTATGACTTTGCCAACCACTGTTACTAATATATCCGACCTCTAAAAATGAATTTGCCCAACATTTGCAATGACTTTGCAAACCACTGTTAATCATTTATCCGACCTCTAAAAAAGTCTTTGCCCAACACTGGTAATGACTTTGCCAACCACTGTTAATCATTTATCCGACCTCTAAAAAAGACTTTGCCCAACATTTTGAATGACTTTGCCGACCAAAGTTAATCACTTATCCCACCTCTAAAAATGACTTTGCCCATCAATTGAAAAGACTTTGCATCCCACTGTTAATCACTTATCCGACATCTAAAAATGACTTTGCCCAACAAATGTAATGACTTTGTCAAACACTGGTAATGACTTTGCCCACCACTGTTAATCACTTATCCGACCTCTAAAAAAGACTTTGCCCAACAATTGTAATGACTTTGCCAACCACTGTATATAATATATACGACCTCTAAAAATGACTTTGCCCAACACTGGTAATGACTTTGCCCACCACTGTTGATCACTTATCCGACCTCTAAAAATGACTTTGCTCAACAATTGTAATGACTTTGCCAACCAAAGTTAATCACTTATCCGACCTCTAAAAATGACTTTGCCCATCAATTGAAAAGACTTTGCATCCCACTGTTAATCACTTATCCGACATCTAAAAATGACTTTGCCCAACAAATGTAATGACTTTGTCAAACACTGGTAATGACTTTGCCCACCACTGTTAATCACTTATCCGACCTCTAAAAAAGACTTTGCCCAACAATTGTAATGACTTTGCCAACCACTGTATATAATATATACGACCTCTAAAAATGACTTTGCCCAACACTGGTAATGACTTTGCCCACCACTGTTGATCACTTATCCGACCTCTAAAAATGACTTTGCCTAACATTTGTAATGACTTTGTCAAACACTGGTAATTACTTTGCCCACCACTGTTAATCACTTATCCGACCTCTAAAAATGACTTTGCCAAACAATTGTAATGTCTTTGCCCACCACTGTTAATCACTTATCCGACCTCTAAAAATGACTTTGTCAAACACTGGTAATGACTTTGCCCACCACTGTTAATCACTTATCCGACCTCTAAAAATGACTTTGCCAACCACTGTTAATCATTTATCCGACCTCTAAAAAAGACTTTGCACAATTATTGTAATGACTTTGCCAACCACTGCTAATCATATATCCGACCTCTAAAAAAGACTTTGCCCATCAATTGTAATGACTTTGCCCCCCACTGTTAATCACTTATCCGACCTCTTAAAATGACTTTGCCCAACAAATGTAATGACTTTGTCAAACTCTGGTAATGACTTTGCCCACCACTGTTAATCACTTATCCGATCTCTAAAAATGACTTTGCCAAACAATTGGAATGACTTTGCCCACCACTGTTAATCACTTATCCGACCTCTAAAAATGACTTTGCCAAACAATTGTAATGACTTTGCCCACTACTGTTAATCACTTATCCGACCTCTAAAAATGACTTTGCCAATTATGTTAATCATTTATCCGACCTCTAAAAAAGACTTTGCCCAATTATTGTTACGACTTTGCCAACCACTGTTAATCATATATCCTACCTCTGAAAATGACTTTGCCCATCAATTGTAATGACTTTGCCCCCCACTGTTACTCACTTATCCGACCTCTAAAAATGACTTTGCCCAACCAATGTAATGACTTTGTCAAAGACTGGTAATGACTTTGCCCACCACTGTTAATCACTTGTCCGACCTCTAAAAAAGACTTTGACCAACACTGGTAATGACTTTGCCCACCACTGTTAATCACTTATCCGACCTCTAAAAATTACTTTGCCAAACAATTGTAATGTCTTTGCCCACCACTGTTAATCACTTATCCGACCTCTAAAAATGACTTTTCCAAACACTGGTAATGACTTTGCCCACCACTGTTAATCACTTATCCGACCTCTAAAAATGACTTTGCCAACCACTGTTAATCATTTATCCGACCTCTAAAAAAGACTTTGCCCAATTATTGTAATGACTTTGCCAACCACTGTTAATCATATATCCGACCTCTAAAAAAGACTTTGCCCATCAATTGTAATGACTTTGCCCACCACTGTTAATCACTTATCCGACCTCTAAAAATGACTTTGCCAAACAATTGTAATGACTTTGCCCACTACTGTTAATCACTTATCCGACCTCTAAAAATGACTTTGCCAATTATGTTAGTAATTTATCCGACCTCTAAAAAAGACTTTGCCCAATTATTGTAATGACTTTGCCAACCACTGTTAATCATATATCCTACCTCTAAAAATGACTTTGCCCATCAATTGTAATGACTTTGCCCCCCACTGTTAATCACTTATCCGACCTCTAAAAATGACTTTGCCCAACAAATGTAATGACTTTGTCAAACACTGGTAATGACTTTGCCCACAACTGTTAATCAATTGTCCGACCTCTAAAAAAGACTTTGCCCAACAATTGTAATGAATTTGCCAACCACTGTTAATAATAAATCCGACCTCTAAAAATGACTTTGCCCAACAAATGTAATGACTTTGTCAAACACTGTTAATCACTTATCCGACCTCTAAAAATGACTTTGCCCAACAAATGTAATGACTTTGTCAAACTCTGGTAATGACTTTGCCCACCACTGTTAATCACTTATCCGACCTCTAAAAATGACTTTGCCAAACAATCGTAATGACTTTGCCCACCACTGTTAATTACTTATCCGACCTCTAAAAATTACTTTGCCAAACAATTGTAATGTCTTTGCCCACCACTGTTAATCACTTATCCGACCTCTAAAAATGACTTTGCCCACCACTGTTAATCACTTATCCGACCTCTAAAAATGACTTTGCCAACCACTGTTAATCATTTATCCGACCTCTAAAAAAGACTTTGCACAATTATTGTAATGACTTTGCCAACCACTGTTAATCATATATCCGACCTCTAAAAAAGACTTTGCCCATCAATTGTAATGACTTTGCCCACCACTGTTAATCACTTATCCGACCTCTAAAAATGACTTTGCCAAACAATTGTAATGACTTTGCCCTCTACTGTTAATCACTTATCCGACCTCTAAAAATGACTTTGCCAATTATGTTAGTAATTTATCCGACCTCTAAAAAAGACTTTGCCCAATTATTGTAATGACTTTGCCAACCACTGTTAATCATATATCCTACCTCTAAAAATGACTTTGCCCATCAATTGTAATGACTTTGCCCCCCACTGTTAATCACTTATCCGACCTCTAAAAATGACTTTGCCCAACAAATGTAATGACTTTGTCAAACACTGGTAATGACTTTGCCCACAACTGTTAATCAATTGTCCGACCTCTAAAAAAGACTTTGCCCAACAATTGTAATGAATTTGCCAACCACTGTTAATAATAAATCCGACCTCTAAAAATGACTTTGCCCAACAAATGTAATGACTTTGTCAAACACTGTTAATCACTTATCCGACCTCTAAAAATGACTTTGCCCAACAAATGTAATGACTTTGTCAAACTCTGGTAATGACTTTGCCCACCACTGTTAATCACTTATCCGACCTTTAAAAATGACTTTGCCAAACAATTGTAATGACTTTGCCCACCACTGTTAATCACTTATCCGACCTCTAAAAATGACTTTGTCAAACACTGGTAATGACTTTGCCCACCACTGTTAATCACTTATCCGACCTCTAAAAATGACTTTGCCCAACACTGATAATGACTTAGCCAACCACTGTAAATCATTTATCCGACCTCTAAAAAAGACTTTGCCCAATTATTGTAATGACTTTGCCAACCACTGTTAATCATACATCCTACCTCTAAAAATGACTTTGCCCATCAATTGTAATGACTTTGCCCCCCACTGTTAATCACTTATCCGACCTCTAAAAATGACTTTGCCCAACAAATGTAATGACTTTGTCAAACACTGTTAATGACTTTGCCCACCACAGTTAATCACTTGTCCGACCTCTAAAAAAAACTTTGCCCAACAATTGTAATGACTTTGACAACCACTGTTAATAATTTATCCGACCTTTTAAAAAGACTTTGCCCAATTATTGTTATGACTTTGCCAACCACTGTTTATCATATATCCGACCTCTAAAAATGACTTTGCCCATCAATTTTAATGACTTTGCCCCACATTGTTAATCACTTATCCGACCTCTAAAAATGACTTTGCCCAACAAATGTAATGACTTTGTCAAACTCTGGTAATGACTTTGCCTACCACTGTTAATCACTTATCCGACCTCTATAAATTACTTTGCCAAACACTGGTAATGACTTTGCCTACCACTGTTAATCACTTATCCGGCCTCTAAAAATGACTTTTCCCAACACTGGTAATGACTTTGCCAACCACTGTTAATCATTTATCCGACCTCTAAAAAAGACTTTGCCCAATTATTGTAATGACTTTGCCAACCACTGTTAATCATATATCCTACCTCTAAAAATGACTTTGCCCATCAATTGTAATGACTTTGCCCCCCACTGTTAATCACTTATCCGACCTCTAAAAATGACTTTGCCCAACAATTGTAATGAATTTGCCAACCACTGTTAATAATAAATCCGACCTCTAAAAATGACTTTGCCCAACACTGGTAATGACTTTGCCCACCACTGTTAATCACTTATCCGACCTCTAAAAATGACTTTGCCCAACATTTGTAATGACTTTGTCAAACACTGGTAATGACTTTGCCCACCACTGTTAATCAATTATCCGACCTCTAAAAATGACTTTGCCAAACAATTGTATTGACTTTGCCCACCACTGTTAATCACTTATCCGACCTCAAAAAATGACTTTGCCCAACTACTGTAATGACTTTGCCAACCACTGTTAATCATATATCCGACCTCTAAAAATGACTTTGCCAATCAATTGTAATGACTTTGCCCCCCACTGTTAATCACTTATCCGACCTCTAAAAATGACTTTGCCCAACAAATGTAATGACTTTGTCAAACACTGGTAATGACTTTGCCAACCACTGTTAATCACTTATCCGACCTCTAAAAATGACTTTGCCCAACTACTGTAATAACTTTGCCAACCACTGTTAATCATATATCCGACCTCTAAAAATGACTTTGCCAATCAATTGTAATGACTTTGCCCCCCACTGTTAATCACTTATCCGACCTCTAAAAATGACTTTGCCCAACAAATGTAATGACTTTGTCAAACTCTGGTAATGACTTTGCCTACCACTGTTAATCACTTATCCGACCTCTATAAATTACTTTGCCAAACACTGGTAATGACTTTGCCTACCACTGTTAATCACTTATCCGGCCTCTAAAAATGACTTTTCCCAACACTGGTAATGACTTTGCCAACCACTGTTAATCATTTATCCGACCTCTAAAAAAGACTTTGCCCAATTATTGTAATGACTTTGCCAACCACTGTTAATCATATATCCTACCTCTAAAAATGACTTTGCCCATCAATTGTAATGACTTTGCCCCCCACTGTTAATCACTTATCCGACCTCTAAAAATGACTTTGCCCAACAATTGTAATGAATTTGCCAACCACTGTTAATCACTTATCCGACCTCTAAAAATTACTTTGTCAAACACTGGTAATGACTTTGCCTACCACTGTTAATCACTTATCCGACCTCTAAAAATGACTTTGCCCAACATTTGTAATGACTTTGTCAAACACTGGTAATGACTTTGCCCACCACTGTTAATCAATTATCCGACCTCTAAAAATGACTTTGCCAAACAATTGTATTGACTTTGCCCACCACTGTTAATCACTTATCCGACCTCAAAAAATGACTTTGCCCAACTACTGTAATGACTTTGCCAACCACTGTTAATCATATATCCGACCTCTAAAAATGACTTTGCCAATCAATTGTAATGACTTTGCCCACCACTGTTAATCACTTATCCGACCTCTAAAAATGACTTTGCCCAACAAATGTAATGACTTTGTCAAACACTGGTAATGACTTTGCCAACCACTGTTAATCACTTATCCGACCTCTAAAAATGACTTTGCCCAACTACTGTAATAACTTTGCCAACCACTGTTAATCATATATCCGACCTCTAAAAATGACTTTGCCAATCAATTGTAATGACTTTGCCCCCCACTGTTAATCACTTATCCGACCTCTAAAAATGACTTTGCCCAACAAATGTAATGACTTTGTCAAACACTGGTAATGACTTTGCCCACCACTGTTAATCACTTATCCGACCTCTAAAAATGACTTTGTCAAACACTGGTAATGACTTTGACCACCACTGTTAATCACTTATCCGACCTCTAAAAATGACTTTGCCCAACACTGGTAATGACTTTGCCAACCACTGTTAATCTTTTATCCGACCTCTAAAAAAGACTTTGCCCAATTATTGTAATGACTTTGCCAACCACTGTTAATCATATATCCTACCTCTAAAAATGACTTTGCCCATCAATTGTAATGACTTTGCCCCCCACTGTTAATCACTTATCCGACCTCTAAAAATGACTTTGCCCAACAAATGTAATGACTTTGTCAAACACTGGTAATGACTTTGCCCACCAATGTTAATCACTTGTCCGACCTATAAAAAAGACTTTGCCCAAAAATTGTAATGACTTTGCCAACCACTGTTAATAATTTATCCGACCTGTAAAAATGACTTTGCCCAACACTGGTAATGACTTTGGCCACCAATGTTAATCACTTATCCTTCCTCTAAAAATGACTTTGCCCAACATTTTTAATGACTTTGCCAACCACTGTTAATCATTTATCCGACCTCTAAAAAAAACTTTGCCCAATTATTGAAATGAATTTGCCAACCACTGTTAATCATATATTCGACCTCTAAAAATGACTTTGCCCATCAATTGTAATGACTTTGCCCCCCACTGTTAATCACTTATCCGACCTCTAAAAATGACTTTGCCCAACAAATGTAATGACTTTGTCAAACACTGGTAATGACTTTGCCCACCACTGTTAATCACTTATCCGACCTCTAAAAATTACTTTGCCCAACAATTGTAATGTCTTTGCCAACCACTGTTAATAATATATCCGACCTCTAAAAATGACTTTGCCCAACACTGGTAATGACTTTGCCCACCACTGTTAATCACTTATCCGACCTCTAAAAATGACTTTGCCCAACATTTGTAATGACTTTGCCAACCACTGTTAATCATTTATCCGACCTCTAAAAAAGACTTTGCCCAGTTATTGAAATGACTTTGCCAACCACTGTTAATCATATATCCGAACTCTTAAAATGACTTTGCCCATCAATTGTAATGACTTTGCCCCCCACTGTTAATCACTTATCCGACCACTAAAAATGACTTTGCCCAACAAATGTAATGACTTTGTCAAACACTGGTAATGACTTTGCCCGCCACTGTGAATCACTTTTCCGACCTTTAAAAATGACTTTGCCCAACACTGGTAATGACTTTGCCCACCACTGTTAATCATTTATCCGACCTCTAAAAACGACTTTGCCCAAATATTGTAATGACTTTGCCAACCACTGTTAATCATGTATCCGTCCTCTAAAAAAGACTTTGCCCAATTATTGTAATTTCTTTGCCAACCACTGTTAATAATATATCCGACCTCTAAAAATGACTTTGCCCAACACTGGTAATGACTTTGCCCACCACTGTTAATCACTTATCCGACCTCTAAAAATGACTTTGCCCAACATTTGTAATGACTTTGCCAACCACTGTTAATCATTTATCCGACCTCTAAAAACGACTCTGCCCAAATATTGAAATCACTTTGCCAACCACTGTTAATCATGTATCCGTCCTCTAAAAATGACTTTGCCCAATAATTGTAATGACTTTTCCCCATAATTGTAATTACTTTGCCCAACAATTGAAATGACTTTGCCAAACAATAGTAATGACTTTGCCAACCACTGTTAATCATTTATCCGTCCTCTAAAAACGACTTTTCCCAATAATTGTAATGACTTTGCCAAACAATTGTAATGACCTGGCACAACAATTGTAATGACTTTGCCAACCAATGTTAATCACTTATCCGACCTCTAAAAATGACTTTTTCAAACAATTGAAATTACTTTGCGAACCACTGTTAATCACTTATCCGACCTAAAAAAAAGACTTTTCCCAACAATTGTTTTTACTTTGTGAACCACTGGTAATGACTTTGCCCACCATTGTTAATTACTTATCCGATCTCTATAAATGACTTTGCCCAACAATTGAAATGACTTTGCCAACCACTATTAATCATTTATTCGACCTCTAAAAAATACTTTGCCCATCAATTGTAATGACTTTGCCCCCCATTGTTAATCACTTATCCGACCTCTAAAAATGACTTTGCCCAACACTTGTAATGACTTTGCCAAACACTGGTAATGACTTTGCCTACCACAGTTAATCACTTATCCGAATTCTAAAAATGACTTTACCAAACAATTGTAATGACTTTGCCAACCACTGTTAATCATGTATCCGTCCTCTAAAAAAGACTTTGCCCAATTATTGTTATGACTTTGCCAACCACTGTTAATCACTTATCCGACCTCTAAAAATGACTTTGCCCAACAATTGTAAGACTTTGCCAACCACTGTTAATCATTTATCCGACCTCTAAAAATGACTTTGCCCAACTATTGTTATGACTTTGCCAATCACTGTTAATCACTAATACGACCTCTTTAAATGACTTTGCCCAATAATTGTAATGACTTTGCCCCCCACTGTTAATCACTTATCCGACCTCTAAAAAAGACTTTGCCTAACAATTGAAATGACTTTGCCAAACACTGGTAATGACTTTGCCCACCACTGTTAATCACTTAACCGACCTCTAAAAACGACTTTGCCCAAATATTGTAATGACTTTGCCAACCACTGTTAGTCATGTATCCGTCCTCTAAAAAAGACTTTGCCCAATTATTGTAATTCCTTTGCCAACCACTGTTAATAATATATCCGACCTCTAAAAATGACTTTGCCCAACACTGGTAATGACTTTGCCCACCACTTTTAATCACTTATCCGACCTCTAAAAATGACTTTGCCCAACATTTGTAATGACTTTGCCAACCACTGTTAATCATTTATCCGACCTCTAAAAACGACTTTGCCCAAATATTGTAATCACTTTGCCAACCACTGTTAATCATGTATCCGTCCTCTAAAAATGACTTTGCCCAATAATTGTAATGACTTTTCCCCATAATTGTAATTACTTTGCCCAACAATTGAAATGACTTTGCCAAACAATTGTAATGACTTTACCAACCAATGTTAATCACTTATCCGACCTCTAAAAATGACTTTTTCAAACAATTGAAATTACTTTGCGAACCACTGTTAATCACTTATCCGACCTAAAAAAAAGACTTTGACCATCAATTGTAATGACTTTGCCCCCCATTGTTAATCACTTATCCGACCTCTAAAAATGACTTTGCCCAACATTTGTAATGACTTTGCCAACAACTGTTAATCATTTATCCGTCCTCTAAAAACGACTTTTCCCCATAATTGAAATGACTTTGCCCAACAATTGAAATGACTTTGCCAAACAATTGTAATGACCTGGCACAACAATTGTAATGACTTTGCCAACCAATGTTAATCACTTATCCGACCTCTAAAAATGACTTTTTCAATCAATTGAAATTACTTTGCGAACCACTGTTAATCACTTATCCGACCTAAAAAAAAGACTTCTCCCAACAATTGTTTTTACTTTGTGAACCACTGGTAATGACTTTGCCCACCATTGTTAATTACTTATCCGATCTCTATAAATGACTTTGCCCAACAATTGAAATGACTTTGCCAACCACTATTAATCATTTATTCGACCTCTAAAAAATACTTTGCCCATCAATTGTAATGACTTTGCCCCCCATTGTTAATCACTTATCCGACCTCTAAAAATGACTTTGCCCAACACTTGTAATGACTTTGCCAAACACTGGTAATGACTTTGCCCACCACAGTTAATCACTTATCCGAATTCTAAAAATGACTTTACCCAACAATTGTAAGACTTTGCCAACCACTGTTAATCATTTATCCGACCTCTAAAAATGACTTTGCCCAACTATTGTTATGACTTTGCCAATCACTGTTAATCACAAATACGACCTCTTTAAATGACTATGCCCAATAATTGTAATGACTTTGCCCCCCACTGTTAATCACTTATCCGACCTCTAAAAAAGACTTTGCCCAACAATTGAAATGACTTTGCCAAACACTGGTAATGACTTTGCCCACCACTGTTAATCACTTAACCGACCTCTAAAAATGACTTTGCTCAACAATTGTAATGAATTTGCCAACTAAAGTTAATCACTTATCCGACCTCTAAAAATCACTTAGCCCAACAATTGTAATGACTTTGCCAAACACTGTTAATCATTTATCCGACCTCTAAAAATGACTTTGCCCAACTATTGTAATGACTTTGCCAACCACTGTTAATCACTTATCCGATCTCTAAAAATGACTTTGCCCAACAATTGTAAGACTTTGCCAACCACTGTTAATCATTTATCCGACCTCTAAAAATGACTTTGCCCAACTATTGTTATGACTTTGCCAATCACTGTTAATCACTAATACGACCTCTTTAAATGACTTTGCCCAACAATTGTAATGACTTTTCCCCCCACTGTTAATCACTTATCCGACCTCTAAAAATGACTTTGCCCAACAATTGTAATGACTTAGCCAAACGCTGGTAATGACTTTGCCAACCACTGTTAATCACTTATCCGACCTCTAAAAATGACTTTGCCCAACAATTGTAATGACTTTGCCCAACAATTGTAATGACTTTGCCCAACAATTGTAATGACTTGGCACAAAAATTGTAATGACTTTGCCACCCTATGTTAATCACTTATCCGACCTCTAAAAATGACTTTGCCCAACTATTGTTATGACTTTGCCAACCACTGTTAATCATTTATCCGACCTCTAAAAAAGACTTTGCCCAACAATTGTAATGTATTTGCCAACCACTGTTAATAATATATCCGACCACTAAAAATGACTTTGCCCAACACTGGTAATGACTTTGCCCACCACTGTTAATCACTTATCCGACCTCTAAAAATGACTTTACCCAACATTTGTAATGACTTTGCCAACCACTGTAAATCATTTATCCGACCTCTAAAAACGACTTTGCCCAAATATTGTAATGACTTTGCAAACCACTGTTAATCATGTATCCGTCACCTAAAAATGACTTCGCCCAACAATTGTAATGACTTTGCCCCATAATTGTAATGACTTTGCCCAACAATTGAAATTACTTTGCCCAACAATTGTAATGATTTGGCACAACAATTGTAATGACTTTGCCAACCAATGTAAATCACTTATCCGACCTCTAAAAATGACTTTTTCAAACAATCGAAATTACTTTGCGCGTCACTGTTAATCACTTATCCGCCCTAAAAAAAGACTTTGCCCAACAATTGAAATGACTTTGCCAACCACTATTAATCATTTATCCGACCTCTAAAAAAGACTTTGCCCAATTATTGTAATGACTTTGCCAACCACTGTTAATCACTTATCCGACCTCTAAAAATGACTTTGCCCATCAATAGTAATGACTTTGCCCCCCATTGTTAATCACTTATCCGACCTCTAAAAATGACTTTGCCCAACAAATGTAATGACTTTGCCAAACACTGGTAATGACTTTGACCACCACTGTTTATCACTTATCCGACCTCTAAAAATGACATTGCCCAACAATTGTAATGACTTTGCCAACCACAGTTAATCACTTATCCGACCGTTAAAAATGACTTTGCCCAACAATTGTAAGACTTTGCCAACCACTGTTAATTTTTTATCCGACCTCTAAAAATGACTTTGCCTAACTATTGTTATGACTTTGCGAATCACTGTTAATCACTAATACGACCTCTTTAAATGACTTTGCCCAACAATTGTAATGACTTTGCCCCCCACTGTTAATCACTTATCCGACCTCTAAAAATGACTTTTCCCAACAATTGTAATGACTTTGCCAAACACTGGTAATGACTTTGCCCACCACTGTTAATCACTTATCCGACCTCTAAAAATGACTTTGCCCAACAATTGTAATGACTTTGCCAACCACAGTTAATCACTTATCCGACCTGTAAAAATGACTTTGCCCAACAATTGTAAGACTTTGCCAACCACTGTTAATTTTTTATCCGACCTCTAAAAATGACTTTGCCCAACTATTGTTATGACTTTGCGAATCACTGTTAATCACTAATACGACCTCTTTAAATGACTTTGCCCAACAATTGTAATGACTTTGCCCCCCACTGTTAATCACTTATCCGACCTCTAAAAATGACTTTTCCCAACAATTGTAATGACTTTGCCAAACACTGTTAATCACTTATCCGACCTCTAAAAATGACTTTGCCCAACAATTGTAATGACTTTGCCAACCAAAGTTAATCACTTATCCGACCTCTAAAAAAGACTTTGCCCAACACTGGTAATGACTTTGCCCACCACTGTTAATCACTTATCCGACCTCTCAAAATGACTTTGCCTAACATTTGTAATGAATTTGTCAAACACTGGTAATGACTTTGCCCACCACTGTTAATCACTTATCCGACCTCTAAAAATGACTTTGTCAAACACTGGTAATGACTTTGCCCACCACTGTTAATCACTTATCCGACCTCTAAAAATGACTTTGCCCAACATTTGCAATGACTTTGCCAACCACTGTTAATCATTTATCCGACCTCTAAAAAAGACTTTGCTCAATTATTGTAATGACTTTGCCAACCACTGTTAATCATGTATCCGACCTCTAAAAATGACTTTGCCCATCAATTGTAATGACTTTGCCCCCCACTGTTAATCACTTATCCGACCTCTAAAAATGACTTTGCCCAACAAATGTAATGTCTTTGCCCAACAATTGTAAGACTTTGGCAACCACTGTTAATTATTTATCCGACCTCTTAAAATGACTTTGCCCAACTATTGTTATGACTTTGCGAATCACTGTTAATCACTAATACGACCTCTTTAAATGACTTTGCCCAACAATTGTAATGACTTTGCCCCCCACTGTTAATCACTTATCCGACCTCTAAAAATGACTTTTCCCAACAATTGTAATGACTTTGCCAAACACTGGTAATGACTTTGCCCACCACTGTTAATCACTTATCCGTCCTCTAAAAATGACTTTGCCCAACAATTGTAATGACTTTGCCCCCCACTGTTAATCACTTATCCGACCTCTAAAAATGACTTTTCCCAACAATTGTATTGACTTTGCCAAACACTGGTAATGACTTTGCCCACCACTGTTAATCACTTATCCGACCTCTAAAAAAGACTTTGCTCAATTATTGTAATGACTTTGCCCCCCACTGTTAATCACTTATCCGACCTCTAAAAATGACTTTGCCCAACAAATGTAATGACTTTGCCCAACAATTGTAAGACTTTGGCAACCACTGTTAATTATTTATCCGACCTCTAAAAATGACTTTGCCCAACTATTGTTATGACTTTGCGAATCACTGTTAATCACTAATACGACCTCTTTAAATGACTTTGCCCAACAATTGTAATGACTTTGCCCCCAACTGTTAATCACTTATCCGACCTCTAAAAATGACTTTTCCCAACAACTGTAATGACTTTGCCAAACACTGGTAATGACTTTGCCCACCACTGTTAATCACTTATCCGACCTCTAAAAATGACTTTGCCCAACAATTGTCATGACATTGCCAACCAAAGTTAATCACTTATCCGACCTCTAAAAAAGACTTTGCCCAACAATTGTAATGACTTTGCCCCCCACTGTTAATCACTTATCCGACCTCTAAAAATGACTTTTCCCAACAATTGTATTGACTTTGCCAAACACTTGTAATGACTTTGCCCACCACTGTTAATCACTTATCCGACCTCTAAAAATGAATTTGCCCAACAATTGTAATGACTTTGCCAACCAAAGTTAATCACTTATCCGACCCCTAAAAAAGACTTTGCCTAACACTGGTAATGACTTTACCCACCACTGTTAATCACTTATCCGACCTCTAAAAAAGACTTTGACCATCAATTGTAATGACTTTGCCCCCCATTGTTAATCACTTATCCGACCTCTAAAAATGACTTTGCCCAACATTTGTAATGACTTTGCCAACAACTGTTAATCATTTATCCGTCCTCTAAAAACGACTTTTCCCCATAATTGAAATGACTTTGCCCAACAATTGAAATGACTTTGCCAAACAATTGTAATGACCTGGCCCAACAATTGTCATGACTTTGCCAACCAAAGTTAATCACTTATCCGACCTCTAAAAAAGACTTTGCCCAACAATTGTAATGACTTTGCCCCCCACTGTTAATCACTTATCCGACCTCTAAAAATGACTTTTCCCAACAATTGTATTGACTTTGCCAAACACTGGTAATGACTTTGCCCACCACTGTTAATCACTTATCCGACCTCTAAAAAAGACTTTGCTCAATTATTGTAATGACTTTGCCCCCCACTGTTAATCACTTATCCGACCTCTAAAAATGACTTTGCCCAACAAATGTAATGACTTTGCCCAACAATTGTAAGACTTTGGCAACCACTGTTAATTATTTATCCGACCTCTAAAAATGACTTTGCCCAACTATTGTTATGACTTTGCGAATCACTGTTAATCACTAATACGACCTCTTTAAATGACTTTGCCCAACAATTGTAATGACTTTGCCCCCAACTGTTAATCACTTATCCGACCTCTAAAAATGACTTTTCCCAACAACTGTAATGACTTTGCCAAACACTGGTAATGACTTTGCCCACCACTGTTAATCACTTATCCGACCTCTAAAAATGACTTTGCCCAACAATTGTCATGACATTGCCCCCCACTGTTAATCACTTATCCGACCTCTAAAAATGACTTTTCCCAACAATTGTATTGACTTTGCCAAACACTTGTAATGACTTTGCCCACCACTGTTAATCACTTATCCGACCTCTAAAAATGAATTTGCCCAACAATTGTAATGACTTTGCCAACCAAAGTTAATCACTTATCCGACCCCTAAAAAAGACTTTGCCTAACACTGGTAATGACTTTACCCACCACTGTTAATCACTTATCCGACCTCTAAAAAAGACTTTGACCATCAATTGTAATGACTTTGCCCCCCATTGTTAATCACTTATCCGACCTCTAAAAATGACTTTGCCCAACATTTGTAATGACTTTGCCAACAACTGTTAATCATTTATCCGTCCTCTAAAAACGACTTTTCCCCATAATTGAAATGACTTTGCCCAACAATTGAAATGACTTTGCCAAACAATTGTAATGACCTGGCACAACAATTGTAATGACTTTGCCAACCAATGTTAATCACTTATCCGACCTCTAAAAATGACTTTTTCAATCAATTGAAATTACTTTGCGAACCACTGTTAATCACTTATCCGACCTAAAAAAAAGACTTCTCCCAACAATTGTTTTTACTTTGTGAACCACTGGTAATGACTTTGCCCACCATTGTTAATTACTTATCCGATCTCTATAAATGACTTTGCCCAACAATTGAAATGACTTTGCCAACCACTATTAATCATTTATTCGACCTCTAAAAAATACTTTGCCCATCAATTGTAATGACTTTGCCCCCCATTGTTAATCACTTATCCGACCTCTAAAAATGACTTTGCCCAACACTTGTAATGACTTTGCCAAACACTGGTAATGACTTTGCCCACCACAGTTAATCACTTATCCGAATTCTAAAAATGACTTTACCCAACAATTGTAAGACTTTGCCAACCACTGTTAATCATTTATCCGACCTCTAAAAATGACTTTGCCCAACTATTGTTATGACTTTGCCAATCACTGTTAATCACAAATACGACCTCTTTAAATGACTTTGCCCAATAATTGTAATGACTTTGCCCCCCACTGTTAATCACTTATCCGACCTCTAAAAAGACTTTGCCCAACAATTGAAATGACTTTGCCAAACACTGGTAATGACTTTGCCCACCACTGTTAATCACTTAACCGACCTCTAAAAATGACTTTGCTCAACAATTGTAATGAATTTGCCAACTAAAGTTAATCACTTATCCGACCTCTAAAAATCACTTAGCCCAACAATTGTAATGACTTTGCCAAACACTGTTAATCATTTATCCGACCTCTAAAAATGACTTTGCCCAACTATTGTAATGACTTTGCCAACCACTGTTAATCACTTATCCGATCTCTAAAAATGACTTTGCCCAACAATTGTAAGACTTTGCCAACCACTGTTAATCATTTATCCGACCTCTAAAAATGACTTTGCCCAACTATTGTTATGACTTTGCCAATCACTGTTAATCACTAATACGACCTCTTTAAATGACTTTGCCCAACAATTGTAATGACTTTTCCCCCCACTGTTAATCACTTATCCGACCTCTAAAAATGACTTTGCCCAACAATTGTAATGACTTAGCCAAACGCTGGTAATGACTTTGCCAACCACTGTTAATCACTTATCCGACCTCTAAAAATGACTTTGCCCAACAATTGTAATGACTTTGCCCAACAATTGTAATGACTTTGCCCAACAATTGTAATGACTTGGCACAAAAATTGTAATGACTTTGCCACCCTATGTTAATCACTTATCCGACCTCTAAAAATGACTTTGCCCAACTATTGTTATGACTTTGCCAACCACTGTTAATCATTTATCCGACCTCTAAAAAAGACTTTGCCCAACAATTGTAATGTATTTGCCAACCACTGTTAATAATATATCCGACCACTAAAAATGACTTTGCCCAACACTGGTAATGACTTTGCCCACCACTGTTAATCACTTATCCGACCTCTAAAAATGACTTTACCCAACATTTGTAATGACTTTGCCAACCACTGTAAATCATTTATCCGACCTCTAAAAACGACTTTGCCCAAATATTGTAATGACTTTGCAAACCACTGTTAATCATGTATCCGTCACCTAAAAATGACTTCGCCCAACAATTGTAATGACTTTGCCCCATAATTGTAATGACTTTGCCCAACAATTGAAATTACTTTGCCCAACAATTGTAATGATTTGGCACAACAATTGTAATGACTTTGCCAACCAATGTAAATCACTTATCCGACCTCTAAAAATGACTTTTTCAAACAATCGAAATTACTTTGCGCGTCACTGTTAATCACTTATCCGCCCTAAAAAAAGACTTTGCCCAACAATTGAAATGACTTTGCCAACCACTATTAATCATTTATCCGACCTCTAAAAAAGACTTTGCCCAATTATTGTAATGACTTTGCCAACCACTGTTAATCACTTATCCGACCTCTAAAAATGACTTTGCCCATCAATAGTAATGACTTTGCCCCCCATTGTTAATCACTTATCCGACCTCTAAAAATGACTTTGCCCAACAAATGTAATGACTTTGCCAAACACTGGTAATGACTTTGACCACCACTGTTTATCACTTATCCGACCTCTAAAAATGACATTGCCCAACAATTGTAATGACTTTGCCAACCACAGTTAATCACTTATCCGACCGTTAAAAATGACTTTGCCCAACAATTGTAAGACTTTGCCAACCACTGTTAATTTTTTATCCGACCTCTAAAAATGACTTTGCCTAACTATTGTTATGACTTTGCGAATCACTGTTAATCACTAATACGACCTCTTTAAATGACTTTGCCCAACAATTGTAATGACTTTGCCCCCCACTGTTAATCACTTATCCGACCTCTAAAAATGACTTTTCCCAACAATTGTAATGACTTTGCCAAACACTGGTAATGACTTTGCCCACCACTGTTAATCACTTATCCGACCTCTAAAAATGACTTTGCCCAACAATTGTAATGACTTTGCCAACCACAGTTAATCACTTATCCGACCTGTAAAAATGACTTTGCCCAACAATTGTAAGACTTTGCCAACCACTGTTAATTTTTTATCCGACCTCTAAAAATGACTTTGCCCAACTATTGTTATGACTTTGCGAATCACTGTTAATCACTAATACGACCTCTTTAAATGACTTTGCCCAACAATTGTAATGACTTTGCCCCCCACTGTTAATCACTTATCCGACCTCTAAAAATGACTTTTCCCAACAATTGTAATGACTTTGCCAAACACTGTTAATCACTTATCCGACCTCTAAAAATGACTTTGCCCAACAATTGTAATGACTTTGCCAACCAAAGTTAATCACTTATCCGACCTCTAAAAAAGACTTTGCCCAACACTGGTAATGACTTTGCCCACCACTGTTAATCACTTATCCGACCTCTCAAAATGACTTTGCCTAACATTTGTAATGAATTTGTCAAACACTGGTAATGACTTTGCCCACCACTGTTAATCACTTATCCGACCTCTAAAAATGACTTTGTCAAACACTGGTAATGACTTTGCCCACCACTGTTAATCACTTATCCGACCTCTAAAAATGACTTTGCCCAACATTTGCAATGACTTTGCCAACCACTGTTAATCATTTATCCGACCTCTAAAAAAGACTTTGCTCAATTATTGTAATGACTTTGCCAACCACTGTTAATCATGTATCCGACCTCTAAAAATGACTTTGCCCATCAATTGTAATGACTTTGCCCCCCACTGTTAATCACTTATCCGACCTCTAAAAATGACTTTGCCCAACAAATGTAATGTCTTTGCCCAACAATTGTAAGACTTTGGCAACCACTGTTAATTATTTATCCGACCTCTTAAAATGACTTTGCCCAACTATTGTTATGACTTTGCGAATCACTGTTAATCACTAATACGACCTCTTTAAATGACTTTGCCCAACAATTGTAATGACTTTGCCCCCCACTGTTAATCACTTATCCGACCTCTAAAAATGACTTTTCCCAACAATTGTAATGACTTTGCCAAACACTGGTAATGACTTTGCCCACCACTGTTAATCACTTATCCGTCCTCTAAAAATGACTTTGCCCAACAATTGTCATGACATTGCCAACCAAAGTTAATCACTTATCCGACCTCTAAAAAAGACTTTGCCCAACAATTGTAATGACTTTGCCCCCCACTGTTAATCACTTATCCGACCTCTAAAAATGACTTTTCCCAACAATTGTATTGACTTTGCCAAACACTTGTAATGACTTTGCCCACCACTGTTAATCACTTATCCGACCTCTAAAAATGAATTTGCCCAACAATTGTAATGACTTTGCCAACCAAAGTTAATCACTTATCCGACCCCTAAAAAAGACTTTGCCTAACACTGGTAATGACTTTACCCACCACTGTTAATCACTTATCCGACCTCTAAAAATGACTTTGCCAAATAATTGTAATGACTTTGCCCACCACTGTTAATCACTTATCCGACCTCTAAAAATGACTTTCTCAAACACTGGTAATGACTTTGCCCACCACTGTTAATCACTTATCCGACCTCTAAAAATGACTTTGCCCAACAAATGTAATGACTTTGCCAAACACTGGTAATGACTTTGACCACCACTGTTTATCACTTATCCGACCTCTAAAAATGACATTGCCCAACAATTGTAATGACTTTGCCAACCACAGTTAATCACTTATCCGACCGTTAAAATGACTTTGCCCAACAATTGTAAGACTTTGCCAACCACTGTTAATTTTTTATCCGACCTCTAAAAATGACTTTGCCTAACTATTGTTATGACTTTGCGAATCACTGTTAATCACTAATACGACCTCTTTAAATGACTTTGCCCAACAATTGTAATGACTTTGCCCCCCACTGTTAATCACTTATCCGACCTCTAAAAATGACTTTTCCCAACAATTGTAATGACTTTGCCAAACACTGGTAATGACTTTGCCCACCACTGTTAATCACTTATCCGACCTCTAAAAATGACTTTGCCCAACAATTGTAATGACTTTGCCAACCACAGTTAATCACTTATCCGACCTGTAAAAATGACTTTGCCCAACAATTGTAAGACTTTGCCATCCACTGTTAATTTTTTATCCGACCTCTAAAAATGACTTTGCCCAACTATTGTTTTGACTTTGCGAATCACTGTTAATCACTAATACGACCTCTTTAAATGACTTTGCCCAACAATTGTAATGACTTTGCCCCCCACTGTTAATCACTTATCCGACCTCTAAAAATGACTTTTCCCAACAATTGTAATGACTTTGCCAAACACTGTTAATCACTTATCCGACCTCTAAAAATGACTTTGCCCAACAATTGTAATGACTTTGCCAACCAAAGTTAATCACTTATCCGACCTCTAAAAAAGACTTTGCCCAACACTGGTAATGACTTTGCCCACCACTGTTAATCACTTATCCGACCTCTCAAAATGACTTTGCCTAACATTTGTAATGAATTTGTCAAACACTGGTAATGACTTTGCCCACCACTGTTAATCACTTATCCGACCTCTAAAAATGACTTTGTCAAACACTGGTAATGACTTTGCCCACCACTGTTAATCACTTATCCGACCTCTAAAAATGACTTTGCCCAACATTTGCAATGACTTTGCCAACCACTGTTAATCATTTATCCGACCTTTAAAAAAGACTTTGCTCAATTATTGTAATGACTTTGCCAACCACTGTTAATCATGTATCCGACCTCTAAAAATGACTTTGCCCATCAATTGTAATGACTTTGCCCCCCACTGTTAATCACTTATCCGACCTCTAAAAATGACTTTGCCCAACAAATGTAATGTCTTTGCCCAACAATTGTAAGACTTTGGCAACCACTGTTAATTATTTATCCGACCTCTTAAAATGACTTTGCCCAACTATTGTTATGACTTTGCGAATCACTGTTAATCACTAATACGACCTCTTTAAATGACTTTGCCCAACAATTGTAATGACTTTGCCCCCCACTGTTAATCACTTATCCGACCTCTAAAAATGAATTTTCCCAACAATTGTAATGACTTTGCCAAACACTGGTAATGACTTTGCCCACCACTGTTAATCACTTATCCGTCCTCTAAAAATGACTTTGCCCAACAATTGTCATGACATTGCCAACCAAAGTTAATCACTTATCCGACCTCTAAAAAAGACTTTGCCCAACAATTGTAATGACTTTGCCCCCCACTGTTAATCACTTATCCGACCTCTAAAAATGACTTTTCCCAACAATTGTATTGACTTTGCCAAACACTTGTAATGACTTTGCCCACCACTGTTAATCACTTATCCGACCTCTAAAAATGAATTTGCCCAACAATTGTAATGACTTTGCCAACCAAAGTTAATCACTTATCCGACCCCTAAAAAAGACTTTGCCTAACACTGGTAATGACTTTACCCACCACTGTTAATCACTTATCCGACCTCTAAAAATGACTTTGCCAAATAATTGTAATGACTTTGCCCACCACTGTTAATCACTTATCCGACCTCTAAAAATGACTTTCTCAAACACTGGTAATGACTTTGCCCACCACTGTTAATCACTTATCCGACCTCTAAAAATGACTTTGCCAAATAATTGTAATGACTTTGCCCACCACTGTTAATCACTTATCCGACCTCTAAAAATGACTTTCTCAAACACTGGTAATGACTTTGCCCACCACTGTTAATCACTTATCCGACCTCTAAAAATGACTTTGCCCAACATTTGCAATGACTTTGCTAACCACTGTTAATCATTTATCCGACCTCTAAAAAAGACTTTGCTCAATTATTGTAAAGACTTTGCCAACCACTGTTAATCATATATCCGAACTCTAAAAATGACTTTGCCCATCAATTGTAATGACTTTGCCAACCAAAGTTAATCACTTATCCGACCCCTAAAAAAGACTTTGCCTAACACTGGTAATGACTTTACCCACCACTGTTAATCACTTATCCGACCTCTAAAAATGACTTTGCCTAACATTTATAATGAATTTGTCAAACACTGGTAATGACTTTGACCACCACTGTTAATCACTTATCCGACCTCTAAAAATGACTTTGCCAAATAATTGTAATGACTTTGCCCACCACTGTTAATCACTTATCCGACCTCTAAAAATGACTTTCTCAAACACTGGTAATGACTTTGCCCACCACTGTTAATCACTTATCCGACCTCTAAAAATGACTTTGCCCAACATTTGCAATGACTTTGCTAACCACTGTTAATCATTTATCCGACCTCTAAAAAAGACTTTGCTCAATTATTGTAAAGACTTTGCCAACCACTGTTAATCATATATCCGAACTCTAAAAATGACTTTGCCCATCAATTGTAATGACTTTGCCCCCCACTGTTAATCACTTATTCGACCTCTAAAAATGACTTTGCCCAACACATATGAAGATTTTGCGGACAGATTTAGCATTTTACGATATGTTAGTTGATTAATGTTAAAAAAAAGGAATGTAAATTTTAATTGGTAAATAAACACGCCTGCACATGAGAAATTTCAATCAATTAATCAATTAAGCTTTTTACTTATATTACTTATCAAGGATTATCCTTAAAAAGTTTTTTTAATTGGCTATAAAAACATGTTCAATAAAAACTTTAATCCAATTATTTTTCTCCTCATTGAAAACTCTAAACATTCTGCATACAATTATAATAAATTAAAAAATTTTTATGTCCGAAATTATATGTAAAAATCTTCATATGAAATGTAATTACTTTGTCAAACACTGGTAATGACTTTGCCCACCACTGTTAATCACTTATCCGACCTCTAAAAATGACTTTGCCAAACAATTGTAATGACTTTGCCAACCACAGTTAATCACTTATCCGACCTCTAAAAATGACTATGCCCAACAAATGTAATGACTTTGTCAAACACTGGTAATGACTTTGCCCACCACTGTTAATCACTTATCCGACCTCTAAAAAGACTTTGCCCAACAATTGTAATGACTTTGCCAACCACTGTTAATAATATATCCGACCTCTAAAAATGACTTTGCCAAACAATTGTAATGACTTTGCCAACCACTGTTAATCACTTATCAGACCTCTAAAAATGACTTTGTCAAACACAGGTAATGACTTTGCCCCCCACTGTTAATCACTTATCCGCCCTCTAAAAATGACTTTGCCCAACGAATGTAATGACTTTGTCAAACACGGGTAATGACTTTGCCCACCACTGTTAATCACTTATCCGACCTCTAAAAAAGACTTTGCCCAACAATTGTAATGACTTTGGCAACCACTAATAATAAAATATCCGACCTCTAAAAATGACTTTGCCCAACACTGGTAATGACTTTGCCCACCACTGTTAATCACTTATCCGACCTCTTAAAATGACTTTGCCTAACATTTGTAATGAATTTGTCAAACACTGGTAATGACTTTGCCCACCACTGTTAATCACTTATCCGACCTCTAAAAATGACTTTGCCAAATAATTGTAATGACTTTGCCCACCACTGTTAATCACTTATCCGACCTCTACAAATGACTTTGCCCAACATTTGCAATGACTTTGCCAACCACTGTTAATCATTTATCCGACCTCTAAAAAAGACTTTGCCCAATTATTGTAATGACTTTGCCAACCACTGTTAATCATATATCCGACCTCTAAAAATGACTTTGCCCATCAATTGTAATGACTTTGCCCCCCACTGTTAATCACTTATCCGACCTCTAAAAATGACTTTGCCCAACATTTGTAATGACTTTGTCAAACACTGGTAATGACTTTGCCCACCACTGTTAATCACTTATCCGACCTCTAAAAATGACTTTGCCAAACAATTGTAATGACTTTGCCCACCACTGTTAATCACTTACCCGACCATTAAAAATGACTATGTCAAACACTGGTAATGACTTTGCCCACCACTGTTAATCACTTATCCGACCTCTAAAAATGACTTTGCCCAACATTTGCAATGACTTTGCCAACCACTGTTAATCATTTATCCGACCTCTAAAAAAGACTTTGCCCAAGTATTGTAATGACTTTGCCAACCACTGTTAATCATATATCCGACCTCTAAAAATGACTTTGCCCATCAATTGTAATGACTTTGCCCCCCACTGTTAATCACTTATCCGTCCTCTAAAAATGACTTTGCACAACAAATGTAATGACTTTGTCAAACACTGGTAATGACTTTGCCCACCACTGTTAATCACTTATCCGACCTCTAAAAATGACTTTGCCAAACAATTGTAATGACTTTGCCAACCACAGTTAATCACTTATCCGACCTCTAAAAATGACTTTGCCCAACTATTGTTATGACTTTGCCAATCAATGTTAATCACTAATACGGCCTCTTTAAATGACTTTGCCCAACAATTGTAATGACTTTGCCAACCACTGTTAATCATTTATCCGACCTCTAAAAAAGACTTTGCCCAACAATTGAAATGACTTTGCCAACCACTGTTAATAATATATCCGACCTCTAAAAATGACTTTGCCCAACACTGGTAATGACTTTGCCCACCACTGTTAATCACTAATCCGACCTCTAAAAATGACTTTGCCCAACATTTGTTATGACTTTGCCAACCACTGTTAATCATTTATCCGACCTCTAAAAAAGACTTTGCCCTAATATTGTAATGACTTTGCAACCACTGTTAATCATATATCCATCCTCTTAAAATGGCTTTGCCCAACAATTGTAATGACTTTGACACCCACTGTTAATCACTTATCCGACCTCTAAAAATGACTTGGCCAACCAAAGTTAATCACTTATCCGACCTCTAAAAATTACTTTTTCAAACAATTGAAATTACTTTGCGAACCACTGGTAATCACTTATCCGACCTAAAAAAAGACTTTTCCCAACAATTGTTTTTACTTTGCAAACCACTGGTAATGACTTTGCCCACCACTGTTAATCACTTATCCGACCTCTATAAATGACTTTGCCCTACAATTGAAATGACTTTGCCAACCACTATTAATCATTTATCCGACCTCTTAAAAAGACTTTGCCCAACAATTGTAATGACTTTGCCAACCACTGTGAATAATATATCCGACCTCTAAAAATGGCTTTGCCCAACACTGGTAATGACTTTGCCAACCACTGTTAATCAATTATCCGACCTCTAAAAATGACTTTGCCCAACATTTGTAATGACTTTGTCAAACACTGGTAATGGCTTTGCCCACCACTGTTAATCACTTATCCGACCTCTAAAAATGACTTTGCCAAACAATTGTAATTACTTTGCCCACCACTGTAAATCACTTATCCGACCTCTAAAAATGACTTTGCCCAACATTTGCAATGACTTTGCCCACCACTGTTGATCATTTATCCGACCTCTAAAAAAGACTTTGCCCAAATATTGTAATGACTTTGCCAACCACTGTAAATCATATATCCGACCTCTAAAAATGACTTTGCCCATCAATTGTAATGACTTTGCCCCCCACTGTTAATCACTTATCCGACCTCTAAAAATGACTTTGCCCAACATTTGTAATGACTTTGTCAAACACTGGTAATTACCCTTCCCACCACTGTTAATCTTTTATCCGACCTCTAAAAATGACTTTGCTAAACAATTGTAATGACTTTGTCCACCACTGTTAATCACTTATCCGACCACTTAAAATGACTTTGTCAAACACTGGTAATGACTTTGCCCACCACTGTTAATCACTTATCCGACCTCTAAAAATGACTTTGCCCAACATTTGCAATGATTTTGCCAACCACTGTTAATCATTTATCCGACCTCTAAAAAAGACTTTGCCCAACAATTGAAATGACTTTGCCAACCACTGTTAATAATAAATCCGACCTCTAAAAATGACTTTGCCAAACAATTGTAATGACTTTGCCAACCACAGTTAATCACTTATCCGACCTCTAAAAATGACTTTGCCCAACAATTGTAAGACTTTGCCAACCACTGTTAATCATTTATCCGACCTCTAAAAATGACTTTGCCCAACAATTGAAATGACTTTGCCACCCACTGTTAATCACTTATCCGACCTCTAAAAATGACTTTGCCACCCACTGTTAATCACTTATCCGACCTCTAAAAATGACTTTGCCAACCACTGTTAATCATATATCCGTCCTCTTAAAATGACTTTGCCCAATTATTGTAATGACTTTGCCAACCACTGTTAATCATATATCCGACCTCTAAAAATGACTTTGCCCATCAATTGTAATGACTTTGCCCCCCACTGTTAATCACTTATCCGACCTCTAAAAATGACTTTGCCCAACAAATGTAATGACTTTGTCAAACACTGGTAATGACTTTGCCCACCACTGTTAATCACTTATCCGACCTCTAAAAATGACTTTGCCCAACTATTGTTATGACTTTGCCAATCAATGTTAATCATTTATCCGACCTCTAAAAAAGACTTTGCCCAACAATTGAAATGACTTTGCCAACCACTGTTAATAATATATCCGACCTCTAAAAATGACTTTGCCCATCAATTGTAATGACTTTGCCCCCCACTGTTAATCACTTATCCGACCTCTAAAAATGACTTTGCCCAACAAATGTAATGACTTTGTCAAACACTGGTAATGACTTTGCCCACCACTGTTAATCACTTATCCGACCTCTAAAAATGACTTTGCCCAACTATTGTTATGACTTTGCCAATCAATGTTAATCATTTATCCGACCTCTAAAAAAGACTTTGCCCAACAATTGAAATGACTTTGCCAACCACTGTTAATAATATATCCGACCTCTAAAAATGACTTTGCCCAACACTGGTAATGACTTTGCCCACCACTGTTAATCACTAATCCGACCTCTATAAATGACTTTGCCCAACAATTGAAATGACTTTGCCAACCACTATTAATCATTTATCCGACCTCTTAAAAAGACTTTGCCCGACAATTGTAATGACTTTGCCAACCACTGTGAATAATATATCCGACCTCTAAAAATGGCTTTGCCCAACACTGGTAATGACTTTGCCAACCACTGTTAATCACATATCCGACCTCTAAAAATGACTTTGCCCAGCATTTGTAATGACTTTGTCAAACACTGGTAATGACTTTGCCCACCACTGTTAATCACTTATCCGACCTCTAAAAATGACTTTGCCAAACAATTGTAATTACTTTGCCCACCACTGTAAATCACTTATCCGACCTCTAAAAATGACTTTGCCCAACATTTGCAATGACTTTGCCCACCACTGTTGATCATTTATCCGACCTCTAAAAAAGACTTTGCCCAAATATTGTAATGACTTTGCCAACCACTGTAAATCATATATCCGACCTCTAAAAATGACTTTGCCCATCAATTGTAATGACTTTGCCCCCCACTGTTAATCACTTATCCGACCTCTAAAAATGACTTTGCCCAACATTTGTAATGACTTTGTCAAACACTGGTAATGACCTTGCCCACCACTGTTAATCACTTATCCGACCTCTAAAAATGACTTTGCCAAACAATTGTAATGACTTTGTCCACCACTGTTAATCACTTATCCGACCACTTAAAATGACTTTGTCAAACACTGGTAATGACTTTGCCCACCACTGTTAATCACTTATCCGACCTCTAAAAATGACTTTGCCCAACATTTGTAATGACTTTGTCAAACACTGGTAATGACCTTGCCCACCACTGATAATCACTTATCCGACCTCTAAAAATGACTTTGCCAAACAATTGTAATGACTTTGTCCACCACTGTTAATCACTTATCCGACCACTTAAAATGACTTTGTCAAACACTGGTAATGACTTTGCCCACCACTGTTAATCACTTATCCGACCTCTAAAAATGACTTTGCCCAACATTTGCAATGACTTTGCCAACCACTGTTAATCACCTATCCGACCTCTAAAAATGACTTTGCCAAACAATTGTAATGACTTTGTCCACCACTGTTAATCACTTATCCGACCACTTAAAATGACTTTGTCAAACACTGGTAATGACTTTGCCCACCACTGTTAATCACTTATCCGACCTCTAAAAATGACTTTGCCCAACATTTTTAATGACTTTGTCAAACACTGGTAATGACCTTGCCCACCACTGTTAATCACTTATCCGACCACTTAAAATGACTTTGTCAAACACTGGTAATGACTTTGCCCACCACTGTTAATCACTTATCCGACCTCTAAAAATGACTTTGCCCAACATTTGTAATGACTTTGTCAAACACTGGTAATGACCTTGCCCACCACTGTTAATCACTTATCCGACCTCTAAAAATGACTTTGCCAAACAATTGTAATGACTTTGTCCACCACTGTTAATCACTTATCCGACCTCTAAAAATGACTTTGCCCAACATTTGCAATGACTTTGTCCACCACTGTTAATCACTTATCCGACCACTTAAAATGACTTTGTCAAACACTGGTAATGACTTTGCCCACCACTGTTAATCACTTATCCGACCTCTAAAAATGACTTTGCCCAACATTTGTAATGACTTTGTCAAACACTGGTAATGACCTTGCCCACCACTGTTAATCAATTATCCGACCTCTAAAAATGACTTTGCCAAACAATTGTAATGACTTTGTCCACCACTGTTAATCACTTATCCGACCACTTAAAATGACTTTGTCAAACACTGGTAATGACTTTGCCCACCACTGTTAATCACTTATCCGACCTCTAAAAATGACTTTGCCCAACATTTGTAATGACTTTGTCAAACACTGGTAATGACCTTGCCCACCACTGTTAATCACTTATCCGACCTCTAAAAATGACTTTGTCAAACACTGGTAATGACTTTGCCCACCACTGTTAATCACTTATCCGACCTCTAAAAATGACTTTGCCCAACATTTGCAATGACTTTGCCAACCACTGTTAATCACCTATCCGACCTCTAAAAATGACTTTGCCAAACAATTGTAATGACTTTGTCCACCACTGTTAATCACTTATCCGACCACTTAAAATGACTTTGTCAAACACTGGTAATGACTTTGCCCACCACTGTTGATCACTTATCCGACCTCTAAAAATGACTTTGCCCAACATTTGTAATGACTTTGTCAAACACTGGTAATGACCTTGCCCACCACTGTTAATCACTTATCCGACCTCTAAAAATGACTTTGCCAAACAATTGTAATGACTTTGTCCAACACTGTTAATCACTTATCCGACCACTTAAAATGACTTTGTCAAACACTGGTAATGACTTTGCCCACCACTGTTAATCACTTATCCGACCTCTAAAAATGACTTTGCCCAACATTTGCAATGACTTTGCCAACCACTGTTAATCATTTATCCGACCTCTAAAAAGACTTTGCCCAACAATTGAAATGACTTTGCCAACCACTGTTAATAATAAATCCGACCTCTAAAAATGACTTTGCCAAACAATTGTAATGACTTTGCCAACCACAGTTAATCACTTATCCGACCTCTAAAAATGACTTTGCCCAACAATTGTAAGACTTTGCCAACCACTGTTAATCATTTATCCGACCTCTAAAAATGACTTTGCCCAACAATTGAAATGACTTTGTTAACCACTGTTAATCATATATCCGTCCTCTTAAAATGACTTTGCCCAACAATTGTAATGACTTTGCCACCCACTGTTAATCACTTATCCGACCTCTAAAAATGACTTTGCCAACCAATGTTAATCACTTATCCGACCTCTAAAAATGACTTTTTCAAACAATTGAAATTACTTTGCGAACCACTGTTAATCACTTATCCGACCTAAAAAAAAGACTTTTCCCAACAATTGTTTTTACTTTGCAAACCACTGGTAATGACTTTGCCCACCACTGTTAATCACTTATCCGACCTCTATAAATGACTTTGCCAACCACTGTTAATAATATATCCGACCTCTAAAAATGACTTTGCCAAACAATTGTAATGACTTTGCCCACCACTGTTAATCACTTATACGACCTCTAAAAATGACTTTGCCCAACAATTGTAATGACTTTGCCAACCACTGTGAATAATATATCCGACCTCTAAAAATGGCTTTGCCCAACACTGGTAATGACTTTGCCCACCACTGTTAATCACTTATCCGACCTCTAAAAATGACTTTGCCCAACATTTGTAACGACTTTGTCAAACACTGGTAATGACTTTACCCACCACTGTTAATCACTTATCCGACCTCTAAAAATGACTTTGCCAAACAATTGTAATGACTTTGCCCACCACTGTTAATCACTTATCCGACCACTAAAAATGACTTTGTCAAACACTGGTAATGACTTTGCCCACCACTGTTAATCACTTATCCGACCTCTACAAATGACTTTGCCCAACATTTGCAATGACTTTGCCCACCACTGTTGATCATTTATCCGACCTCTAAAAAAGACTTTGCCCAATTATTGTAATGACTTTGCCAACCACTGTAAATCATATATCCGACCTCTAAAAATGACTTTGCCCATCAATTGTAATGACTTTGCCCCCCACTGTTAATCACTTATCCGACCTCTAAAAATGACTTTGCCCAACATTTGTAATGACTTTGTTAAACACTGGTAATGACCTTGCCCACCACTGTTAATCACTTATCCGACCTCTAAAAATGACTTTGCCAAACAATTGTAATGACTTTGTCCACCACTGTTAATCACTTATCCGACCACTTAAAATGACTTTGTCAAACACTGGTAATGACTTTGCCCACCACTGTTAATCATTTATCCGACCTCTAAAAATGACTTTGCCCAACATTTGTAATGACTTTGTCAAACACTGGTAATGACCTTGCCCACCACTGTTAATCACTTATCCGACCTCTAAAAATGACTTTGCCAAACAATTGTAATGACTTTGTCCACCACTGTTAATCACTTATCCGACCACTTAAAATGACTTTGTCAAACACTGGTAATGACTTTGCCCACCACTGTTAATCACTTATCCGACCTCTAAAAATGACTTTGCCCAACATTTGCAATGACTTTGCCAACCACTGTTAATCACCTATCCGACCTCTAAAAATGACTTTGCCAAACAATTGTAATGACTTTGTCCACCACTGTTAATCACTTATCCGACCACTTAAAATGACTTTGTCAAGCACTGGTAATGACTTTGCCCACCACTGTTAATCACTTATCCGACCTCTAAAAATGACTTTGCCCAACATTTGCAATGACTTTGCCAACCACTGTTAATCATTTATCCGACCTCTAAAAAGACTTTGCCCAACAATTGAAAAGACTTTGCCAACCACTGTTAATAATAAATCCGACCTCTAAAAATGACTTTGCCAAACAATTGTAATGACTTTGCCAACCACAGTTAATCACTTATCCGACCTCTAAAAATGACTTTGCCCAACAATTGTAAGACTTTGCCAACCACTGTTAATCATTTATCCGACCTCTAAAAATGACTTAGCCCAACAATTGAAATGACTTTGCCAACCACTGTTAATCATATATCCGTCCTCTAAAAATGACTTTGCCCAACAATTGTAATGACTTTGCCACCCACTGTTAATCACTTATCCGACCTCTAAAAATGACTTTGCCAACCAATGTTAATCACTTATCCGACCTCTAAAAATGACTTTTTCAAACAATTGAAATTACTTTGCGAACCACTGTTAATCACTTATCCGACCTAAAAAAAAGACTTTTCCCAACAATTGTTTTTACTTTGCAAACCACTGGTAATGACTTTGCCCACCACTGTTAATCACTTATCCGACCTCTATAAATGACTTTGCCAACCACTGTTAATAATATATCCGACCTCTAAAAATGACTTTGCCAAACAATTGTAATGACTTTGCCCACCACTGTTAATCACTTATCCGACCTCTAAAAATGACTTTGCCCAACAATTGTAATGACTTTGCCAACCACTGTGAATAATATATCCGACCTCTAAAAATGGCTTTGCCCAACACTGGTAATGACTTTGCCCACCACTGTTAATCACTTATCCGACCTCTAAAAATGACTTTGCCCAACATTTGTAATGACTTTGTCAAACACTGGTAATGACTTTGCCCACCACTGTTAATCACTTATCCGACCTCTAAAAATGACTTTGCCAAACAATTGTAATGACTTTGCCCACCACTGTTAATCACTTATCCGACCACTAAAAATGACTTTGTCAAACACTGGTAATGACTTTGCCCACCACTGTTAATCACTTATCCGACCTCTACAAATGACTTTGCCCAACATTTGCAATGACTTTGCCAACCACTGTTAATCATTTATCCGACCTCTAAAAAAGACTTTGCCCAATTATTGTAATGACTTTGCCAACCACTGTTAATCATATATCCGACCTCTAAAAATGACTTTGCCCATCAATTGTAATGACTTTGCCCCCCACTGTTAATGACTTATCCGACCTCTAAAAATGACTTTGCCCAACATTTGTAATGACTTTGTCAAACACTGGTAATGACTTTGCCCACCACTGTTAATCACTTATCCGACCTCTAAAAATGACTTTGCCAAACAATTGTAATGACTTTGCCCACCACTGTTAATCACTTACCCGACCACTAAAAATGACTATGTCAAACACTGGTAATGACTTTGCCCACCACTGTTAATCACTTATCCGACCTCTAAAAATGACTTTGCCCAACATTTGCAATGACTTTGCCAACCACTGTTAATCATTTATCCGACCTCTAAAAAAGACTTTGCCCAATTATTGTAATGACTTTGCCAACCACTGTTAATCATATATCCGACCTCTAAAAATGACTTTGCCCATCAATTGTAATGACTTTGCCCCCCACTGTTAATCACTTATCCGACCTTTAAAAATGACTTTGCCCAACAAATGTAATGACTTTGCCAACCACTGTTAATCATTTATCCGACCTCTAAAAAAGACCTTGCCCAACAATTGAAATGACTTTGCCAACCACTGTTAATAATATATCCGACCTCTAAAAATGACTTTAGCCAACACTGGTAATGACTTTGCCCACCACTGTTAATCACTAATCCGACCTCTAAAAATGACTTTGCCCAACATTTGTAATGACTTTGCCAACCACTGTTAATCATTTATCCGACCTCTAAAAAAGACTTTGCCCAACTATTGTTATGACTTTGCCAATCAATGTTAATCACTAATACGGCCTCTTTAAATGACTTTGCCCAACAATTGTAATGACTTTGCCAACCACTGTTAATCATTTATCCGACCTCTAAAAAAGACTTTGCCCAACAATTGAAATGACTTTGCCAACCACTGTTAATAATATATCCGACCTCTAAAAATGACTTTGCCCAACACTGGTAATGACTTTGCCCACCACTGTTAATCACTAATCCGACCTCTAAAAATGACTTTGCCCAACATTTGTAATGACTTTGCCAACCACTGTTAATCATTTATCCGACCTCTAAAAAAGACTTTGCCCTAATATTGTAATGACTTTGCAACCACTGTTAATCATATATCCATCCTCTTAAAATGGCTTTGCCCAAGAATTGTAATGACTTTGACACCCACTGTTAATCACTTATCCGACCTCTAAAAATGACTTTGCCAACCAAAGTTAATCACTTATCCGACCTCTAAAAATTACTTTTTCAAACAATTGAAATTACTTTGCGAACCACTGGTAATCACTTATCCGACCTAAAAAAAAGACTTTTCCCAACAATTGTTTTTACTTTGCAAACCACTGGTAATGACTATGCCCACCACTGTTAATCACTTATCCGACCTCTATAAATGACTTTGCCCAACAATTGAAATGACTTTGCCAACCACTATTAATCATTTATCCGACCTCTTAAAAAGACTTTGCCCAACAATTGTAATGACTTTGCCAACCACTGTTAATCACTTATCCGACCTCTAAAAATGACTTTGCCCAACATTTGTGATGACTTTGTCAAACACTGGTAATGACTTTGCCCACCACTGTTAATCACTAATCCGACCTCTAAAAATGACTTCGCCAAACACTGGTAATGACTTTGCCCACCACTGTTAATCACTTATCCGACCTCTAAAAATGACTTTGCCCAACATTTGCATTGACTTTGCCAGCCACTGTTAATCATTTATCCGACCTCTAAAAAGACTTTGCCCAACAATTGAAATGACTTTGCCAACCACTGTTAATAATAAATCCGACCTCTAAAAATGACTTTGCCAAACAATTGTAATGACTTTGCCAACCACAGTTAATCACTTATCCGACCTCTAAAAATGACTTTGCCCAACAATTGTAAGACTTTGCCAACCACTGTTAATCATTTATCCGACCTCTAAAAATGACTTTGCCCAACAATTGAAATGACTTTGCCAACCACTGTTAATCATATATCCGTCCTCTTAAAATGACTTTGCCCAACAATTGTAATGACTTTGCCACCCACTGTTAATCACTTATCCGACCTCTAAAAATGACTTTGCCAACCAATGTTAATCACTTATCCGACCTCTAAAAATGACTTTTTCAAATAATTGAAATTACTTTGCGAACCACTGTTAATCACTTATCCGACCTAAAAAAAAGACTTTTCCCAACAATTGTTTTTACTTTGCAAACCACTGGTAATGACTTTGCCCACCACTGTTAATCACTTATCCGACCTCTATAAATGACTTTGCCAACCACTGTTAATAATATATCCGACCTCTAAAAATGACTTTGCCAAACAATTGTAATGACTTTGCCCACCACTGTTAATCACTTATCCGACCTCTAAAAATGACTTTGCCCAACAATTGTAATGACTTTGCCAACCACTGTGAATAATATATCCGACCTCTAAAAATGGCTTTGCCCAACACTGGTAATGACTTTGCCCACCACTGTTAATCACTTATCCGACCTCTAAAAATGACTTTGCCAAACAATTGTAATGACTTTGCCCACAACTGTTAATCACTTATCCGACCACTAAAAATGACTTTGTCAAACACTGGTAATGACTTTGCCCACCACTGTTAATCACTTATCCGACCTCTACAAATGACTTTGCCCAACATTTGCAATGACTTTGCCAACCACTGTTAATCATTTATCCGACCTCTAAAAAAGGCTTTGCCCAATTATTGTAATGACTTTGCCAACCACTGTTAATCATATATCCGACCTCTAAAAATGACTTTGCCCATCAATTGTAATGACTTTGCCCCCCACTGTTAATGACTTATCCGACCTCTAAAAATGACTTTGCCCAACATTTGTAATGACTTTGTCAAACACTGGTAATGACTTTGCCCACCACTGTTAATCACTTATCCGACCTCTAAAAATGACTTTGCCAAACAATTGTAATGACTTTGCCCACCACTGTTAATCACTTACCCGACCACTAAAAATGACTATGTCAAACACTGGTAATGACTTTGCCCACCACTGTTAATCACTTATCCGACCTCTAAAAATGACTTTGCCCAACATTTGCAATGACTTTGCCCACCACTGTTGATCATTTATCCGACCTCTAAAAAAGACTTTGCCCAATTATTGTAATGACTTTGCCAACCACTGTAAATCATATATCCGACCTCTAAAAATGACTTTGCCCATCAATTGTAATGACTTTGCCCCCCACTGTTAATCACTTATCCGACCTCTAAAAATGACTTTGCCCAACATTTGTAATGACTTTGTCAAACACTGTTAATCACTTATCCGACCTCTAAAAATGACTTTGCCCAACTATTGTTATGACTTTGCCAATCAATGTTAATCACTAATACGGCCTCTTTTAATGACTTTGCCCAACAATTGTAATGACTTTGCCAACCACTGTTAATCATTTATCCGACCTCTAAAAAAGACTTTGCCCAACAATTGAAATGACTTTGCCAACCACTGTTAATAATATATCCGACCTCTAAAAATGACTTTGCCCAACACTGGTAATGACTTTGCCCACCACTGTTAATCACTAATCCGACCTCTAAAAATGACTTTGCCCAACATTTGTAATGACTTTGCCAACCACTGTTAATCATTTATCCGACCTCTAAAAAAGACTTTGCCCTAATATTGTAATGACTTTGCAACCACTGTTAATCATATATCCATCCTCTTAAAATGGCTTTGCCCAACAATTGTAATGACTTTGCCACCCACTGTTAATCACTTATCCGACCTCTAAAAATGACTTTGCCAACCAAAGTTAATCACTTATCCGACCTCTAAAAATTACTTTTTCAAACAATTGAAATTACTTTGCGAACCACTGGTAATCACTTATCCGACCTAAAAAAAAGACTTTTCCCAACAATTGTTTTTACTTTGCAAACCACTGGTAATGACTTTTCCCACCACTGTTAATCACTTATCCGACCTCTATAAATGACTTTGCCCAACAATTGAAATGACTTTGCCAACCACTATTAATCATTTATCCGACCTCTTAAAAAGACTTTGCCCAACAATTGTAATGACTTTGCCAACCACTGTGAATAATATATCCGACCTCTAAAAATGGCTTTGCCCAACACTGGTAATGACTTTGCCAACCACTGTTAATCACTTATCCGACCTCTAAAAATGACTTTGCCCAACATTTGTAATGACTTTGTCAAACACTGGTAATGACTTTGCCCACCACTGTTAATCACTTATCCGACCGCTAAAAATGACTTCGCCAAACAATTGTAATTACTTTGTCCACAACTGTAAATCACTTATCCGACCTCTAAAAATGACTTTGCCCAACATTTGCAATGACTTTGCCCACCACTGTTGATCATTTATCCGACCTCTAAAAAAGACTTTGCCCAATTATTGTAATGACTTTGCCAACCACTGTAAATCATATATCCGACCTCTAAAAATGACTTTGCCCATCAATTGTAATGACTTTGCCCCCCACTGTTAATCACTTATCCGACCTCTAAAAATGACTTTGCCCAACATTTGTAATGACTTTGTCAAACACTGTTAATCACTTATCCGACCACTTAAAATGACTTTGTCAAACACTGGTAATGACTTTGCCCACCACTGTTAATCACTTATCCGACCTCTAAAAATGACTTTGCCAAACAATTGTAATGACTTTGTCCACCACTGTTAATCACTTATCCGACCACTTAAAATGACTTTGTCAAACACTGGTAATGACTTTGCCCACCACTGTTAATCACTTATCCGACCTCTAAAAATGACTTTGCCCAACATTTGCAATGACTTTGCCAACCACTGTTAATCATTTATCCGACCTCTAAAAATGACTTTGCCCAACAATTGAAATGACTTTGCCAACCACTGTTAATAATAAATCCGACCTCTAAAAATGACTTTGCCCAACACTGGTAATGACTTTGCCCACCACTGTTAATCACTTATCCGACATCTAAAAATGACTTTGCCCAACATTTGCAATGACTTTGCCAACCACTGTTAATCATTTATCCGACCTCGAAAAAAGACTTTGCCCAATTATTGTAATGACTTTGCCAACCACTGTTAATCACATATCCGACCTCTAAAAATGACTTTGCCCATCAATTGTAATGACTTTGCCCCCCACTGTTAATCACTTATCCGACCTCTTAAAATGACTTTGTTAACCAAAGTTAATCACTTATCCGACCTCTAAAAATGACTTTTTCAAACAATTGAAATTACTTTGCGAACCACTGGTTATCACTTATCCGACCTAAAAAAAAGACTTTTCCCAACAATTGTTTTTACTTTGCAAACCACTGGTAATGACTTTGCCCACCACTGTTAATCACTTATCCGACCTCTAAAAATGACTTTGTCCAACATTTGCAATGACTTTGCCAACCACTGTTAATCATTTATCCGACCTCTAAAAAAGACTTTGCCCAACAATTGAAATGACTTTGCCAACCACTGTTAATAATAAATCCGACCTCTAAAAATGACTTTGCCCAACACTGGTAATGACTTTGCCCACCACTGTTAATCACTTATCCGACCTCTAAAAATGACTTTGCCCAACATTTGCAATGACTTTGCCAACCACTGTTAATCATTTATCCGACCTCGAAAAAAGACTTTGCCCAATTATTGTAATGACTTTGCCAACCACTGTTAATCATATATCCGACCTCTAAAAATGACTTTGCCCATCAATTGTAATGACTTTGCCCCCCACTGTTAATCACTTATCCGACCTCTAAAAATGACTTTGCCCAACAAATGTAATGACTTTGTCAAACACTGGTAAGGACTTTGCCCACCACTATTAATCACTTATCCGACCTCTAAAAATGACTTTGCCAACCAAAGTTAATCACTTATCCGACCTCTAAAAATGACTTTTTCAAACAATTGAAATTACTTTGCGAACCACTGGTTATCACTTATCCGACCTCTAAAAATGACTTTGCCCAAAATTTGTAATGACTTTGCCTACCACTGTTAATCATTTATCCGACCTCTAAAAAAGACTTTGCCCAAATATTGTAATGACTTTGCCAACCACTGTTAATCATATATCCATCCTCTTAAAATGACTTTGCCCAACAATTGTAATGACTTTGCCACCCACTGTTAATCACTTATCCGACCTCTAAAAATGACTTTGCCAACCAAAGTTAATCACTTATCCGACCTCTAAAAATGACTTTTTCAAACAATTGAAATTACTTTGCGAACCACTGGTTATCACTTATCCGACCTAAAAAAAAGACTTTTCCCAACAATTGTTTTTACTTTGCAAACCACTGGTAATGACTTTGCCCACCACTGTTAATCACTTATCCGACCTCTATAAATGACTTTGCCCAACAATTGTAATGACTTTGCCAACCACTGTTAATCATTTATCCGACCTCTAAAAATGACTTTGCCCAACAATTGAAATGACTTTGCCAAACACTGGTAATGACTTTGCCCACCACTGTTAATCACTTATCCGACCTAAAAAAAAGACTTTTCCCAACAATTGTTTTTACTTTGCAAACCACTGGTAATGACTTTGCCCACCACTGTTAATCATATATCCGACCTTTAAAAATGACTTTGCCCATCACTGGTAATGACTTTGCCCACCACTGTTAATCACTTATCCGACCTCTAAAAATGACTTTGCCCAACATTTGAAATGACTTTGTCAAACACTGGTAATGACTTTGCCCACCACTGTTAATCACTTATCCGACCTCTAAAAAAGACTTTGCCCAACAATTGAAATGACTTTGCCAACCACTGTTAATAATATATCCGAACTCTAAAAATGACTTTGCCCAACACTGGTAATGACTTTGCCCACCACTGTTAATCACTTATCCGACCTCTATAAATGACTTTGCCCAACAATTGAAATGACTTTGCCAACCACTATTAATCATTTATCCGACCTCTTAAAAAGACTTTGCCCAATTATTGTAATGACTTTGCCAACCACTGTTAATCATATATCCGACCTCTAAAAATGACTTTGCCCAATATTTGCAATGACTTTGCCAACCACTGTTAATCATTTATCTGACCTCTAAAAAAGACTTTGCCCAATATTTGCAATGACTTTGCCAACTACTGTTAATCATATATCCGACCTCTAAAAATGACTTTGCCCACCACTGTTAATCACTTATCCGTCCTCTAAAAATGACTTTGCCCAACATTTGCAATGACTTTGCCAACCACTGTTAATCATTTATCCGACCTCTAAAAATGACTTTGCCCAACAATTGAAATGACTTTGCCAACCACTGTTAATAATAAATCCGACCTCTAAAAATGACTTTGCCCAACACTGGTAATGACTTTGCCCACCACTGTTAATCACTTATCCGACATCTAAAAATGACTTTGCCCAACATTTGCAATGACTTTGCCAACCACTGTTAATCATTTATCCGACCTCGAAAAAAGACTTTGCCCAATTATTGTAATGACTTTGCCAACCACTGTTAATCACATATCCGACCTCTAAAAATGACTTTGCCCATCAATTGTAATGACTTTGCCCCCCACTGTTAATCACTTATCCGACCTCTTAAAATGACTTTGTTAACCAAAGTTAATCACTTATCCGACCTCTAAAAATGACTTTTTCAAACAATTGAAATTACTTTGCGAACCACTGGTTATCACTTATCCGACCTAAAAAAAAGACTTTTCCCAACAATTGTTTTTACTTTGCAAACCACTGGTAATGACTTTGCCCACCACTGTTAATCACTTATCCGACCTCTAAAAATGACTTTGTCCAACATTTGCAATGACTTTGCCAACCACTGTTAATCATTTATCCGACCTCTAAAAAAGACTTTGCCCAACAATTGAAATGACTTTGCCAACCACTGTTAATAATAAATCCGACCTCTAAAAATGACTTTGCCCAACACTGGTAATGACTTTGCCCACCACTGTTAATCACTTATCCGACCTCTAAAATGACTTTGCCCAACATTTGCAATGACTTTGCCAACCACTGTTAATCATTTATCCGACCTCGAAAAAAGACTTTGCCCAATTATTGTAATGACTTTGCCAACCACTGTTAATCATATATCCGACCTCTAAAAATGACTTTGCCCATCAATTGTAATGACTTTGCCCCCCACTGTTAATCACTTATCCGACCTCTAAAAATGACTTTGCCCAACAAATGTAATGACTTTGTCAAACACTGGTAAGGACTTTGCCCACCACTATTAATCACTTATCCGACCTCTAAAAATGACTTTGCCAACCAAAGTTAATCACTTATCCGACCTCTAAAAATGACTTTTTCAAACAATTGAAATTACTTTGCGAACCACTGGTTATCACTTATCCGACCTCTAAAAATGACTTTGCCCAAAATTTGTAATGACTTTGCCTACCACTGTTAATCATTTATCCGACCTCTAAAAAAGACTTTGCCCAAATATTGTAATGACTTTGCCAACCACTGTTAATCATATATCCATCCTCTTAAAATGACTTTGCCCAACAATTGTAATGACTTTGCCACCCACTGTTAATCACTTATCCGACCTCTAAAAATGACTTTGCCAACCAAAGTTAATCACTTATCCGACCTCTAAAAATGACTTTTTCAAACAATTGAAATTACTTTGCGAACCACTGGTTATCACTTATCCGACCTAAAAAAAAGACTTTTCCCAACAATTGTTTTTACTTTGCAAACCACTGGTAATGACTTTGCCCACCACTGTTAATCACTTATCCGACCTCTAAAAATGACTTTGCCCAACAAATGTAATGACTTTGTCAAACACTGGTAAGGACTTTGCCCACCACTATTAATCACTTATCCGACCTCTAAAAATGACTTTGCCAACCAAAGTTAATCACTTATCCGACCTCTAAAAATGACTTTTTCAAACAATTGAAATTACTTTGCGAACCACTGGTTATCACTTATCCGACCTCTAAAAATGACTTTGCCCAAAATTTGTAATGACTTTGCCTACCACTGTTAATCATTTATCCGACCTCTAAAAAAGACTTTGCCCAAATATTGTAATGACTTTGCCAACCACTGTTAATCATATATCCATCCTCTTAAAATGACTTTGCCCAACAATTGTAATGACTTTGCCACCCACTGTTAATCACTTATCCGACCTCTAAAAATGACTTTGCCAACCAAAGTTAATCACTTATCCGACCTCTAAAAATGACTTTTTCAAACAATTGAAATTACTTTGCGAACCACTGGTTATCACTTATCCGACCTAAAAAAAAGACTTTTCCCAACAATTGTTTTTACTTTGCAAACCACTGGTAATGACTTTGCCCACCACTGTTAATCACTTATCCGACCTCTATAAATGACTTTGCCCAACAATTGTAATGACTTTGCCAACCACTGTTAATCATTTATCCGACCTCTAAAAATGACTTTGCCCAACAATTGAAATGACTTTGCCAAACACTGGTAATGACTTTGCCCACCACTGTTAATCACTTATCCGACCTAAAAAAAAGACTTTTCCCAACAATTGTTTTTACTTTGCAAACCACTGGTAATGACTTTGCCCACCACTGTTAATCATATATCCGACCTTTAAAAATGACTTTGCCCATCACTGGTAATGACTTTGCCCACCACTGTTAATCACTTATCCGACCTCTAAAAATGACTTTGCCCAACATTTGAAATGACTTTGTCAAACACTGGTAATGACTTTGCCCACCACTGTTAATCACTTATCCGACCTCTAAAAAAGACTTTGCCCAACAATTGAAATGACTTTGCCAACCACTGTTAATAATATATCCGAACTCTAAAAATGACTTTGCCCAACACTGGTAATGACTTTGCCCACCACTGTTAATCACTTATCCGACCTCTATAAATGACTTTGCCCAACAATTGAAATGACTTTGCCAACCACTATTAATCATTTATCCGACCTCTTAAAAAGACTTTGCCCAATTATTGTAATGACTTTGCCAACCACTGTTAATCATATATCCGACCTCTAAAAATGACTTTGCCCAATATTTGCAATGACTTTGCCAACCACTGTTAATCATTTATCTGACCTCTAAAAAAGACTTTGCCCAATATTTGCAATGACTTTGCCAACTACTGTTAATCATATATCCGACCTCTAAAAATGACTTTGCCAACCACTGTTAATCATTTATCCGACCTCTAAAAATGACTTTGCCCAACTATTGTTATGACTTTGCCCTACACTGTTAATAATATATCCGACCTCTAAAAATGACTTTGCCCATCAATTGTAATGACTTTGCCCCCCACTGTTAATCACTTATCCGACCTCTAAAAATGACTTTGCCCAACAAATGTAATGACTTTGTCAAACACTGGTAATGACTTTGCCCACCACTGTTAATCACTTATCCGACCTCTAAAAATGACTTTGCCCAACATTTGTAATGACTTTGCCAACCACTGTTAATCATTTATCCGACCTCTAAAAAAGACTTTGCCCAAATATTGTAATGACTTTGCCAACCACTGTTAATCATATATCCATCCTCTTAAAATGACTTTGCCCAACTATTGTAATGACTTTGCCACCCACTGTTAATCACTTATCCGACCTCTAAAAATGACTTTGCCAACCAAAGTTAATCACTTATCCGACCTCTAAATATGACTTTTTCAAACAATTGAAATTACTTTGCGAACCACTGTTAATCACTTATCCGACCTCTAAAAATGACTTTGCCAAACAATTGTAAAGACTTTGCCAACCACAGTTAATCACTTATCCGACCTCTAAAAATGACTTTGCCCAACTATTGTTATGACTTTGCCAATCACTGTTAATCACTAATACGGCCTCATTAAATGACTTTGCCCAACAATTGTAATGACTTTGCCAACCACTGTTAATCATTTATCCGACCTCTAAAAAAGACTTTGCCCAACAATTGAAATGACTTTGCCAACCACTGTTAATAATATATCCGACCTCTAAAAATGACTTTGCCCAACACTGGTAAGGACTTTGCCCACCACTGTTAATCACTTATCCGACCTCTAAAAATGACTTTGCCAACCAAAGTTAATCACTTATCCGACCTCTAAAAATGACTTTTTCAAACAATTGAAATTACTTTGCGAACCACTGGTTATCACTTATCCGACCTAAAAAAAAGACTTTTCCCAACAATTGTTTTTACTTTGCAAACCACTGGTAATGACTTTGCCCACCACTGTTAATCACTTATCCGACCTCTAAAAATGACTTTGCCCAAAATTTGTAATGACTTTGCCTACCACTGTTAATCATTTATCCGACCTCTAAAAAAGACTTTGCCCAAATATTGAAATGACTTTGCCAAACACTGGTAATGACTTTGCCCACCACTGTTAATCACTTATCCGACCTAAAAAAAAGACTTTTCCCAACAATTGTTTTTACTTTGCAAACCACTGGTAATGACTTTGCCCACCACTGTTAATCATATATCCGACCTTTAAAAATGACTTTGTCCATCACTGGTAATGACTTTGCCCACCACTGTTAATCACTTATCCGACCTCTAAAAATGACTTTGCCCAACATTTGAAATGACTTTGTCAAACACTGGTAATGACTTTGCCCACCACTGTTAATCACTTATCCGACCTCTAAGAAAGACTTTGCCCAACAATTGAAATGACTTTGCCAACCACTGTTAATAATATATCCGACCTCTAAAAATGACTTTGCCCAACACTGGTAATGACTTTGCCCACCACTGTTAATCACTAATCCGACCTCTAAAAATGACTTTGCCCAACATTTGTAATGACTTTGCCTACCACTGTTAATCATTTATCCGACCTCTGAAAAAGACTTTGCCCAAATATTGTAATGACTTTGCCAACCACTGTTAATCATATATCCATCCTTTTAAAATGACTTTGCCCAACAATTGTAATGACTTTGCCACCCACTGTTAATCACTTATCCGACCTCTAAAAATGACTTTGCCAACCAAAGTTAATCACTTATCCGACCTCTAAAAATGACTTTTTCAAACAATTGAAATTACTTTGCGAACCACTGTTAATCACTTATCCGACCTAAAAAAAAGACTTTTCCCAACAATTGTTTTTACTTTGCAAACCACTGGTAATGACTTTGCCCACCACTGTTAATCACTTATCCGACCTCTATAAATGACTTTGCCCAACAATTGAAATGACTTTGCCAACCACTATTAATCATTTATCCGACCTCTTAAAAAGACTTTGCCCAATTATTGTAATGACTTTGCCAACCACTGTTAATCATATATCCGACCTCTAAAAATGACTTTGCCCAATATTTGCAATGACTTTGCCAACCACTGTTAATCATTTATCTGACCTCTAAAAAAGACTTTGCCCAATATTTGCAATGACTTTGCCAAACTACTGTTAATCATATATCCGACCTCTAAAAATGACTTTGCCAACCACTGTTAATCATTTATCCGACCTCTAAAAATGACTTTGCCCAACTATTGTTATGACTTTGCCTAACACTGTTAATAATATATCCGACCTCTAAAAATGACTTTGCCCATCAATTGTAATGACTTTGCCCCCCACTGTTAATCACTTATCCGACCTCTAAAAATGACTTTGCCCAACAAATGTAATGACTTTGTCAAACACTGGTAATGACTTTGCCCACCACTGTTAATCACTTATCCGACCTCTAAAAATGACTTTGCCCAACATTTGTAATGACTTTGCCAACCACTGTTAATCATTTATCCGACCTCTAAAAAACACTTTGCCCAAATATTGTAATGACTTTGCCAACCACTGTTAATCATATATCCATCCTCTTAAAATTACTCTGCCCAACTATTGTAATGACTTTGCCACCCACTGTTAATCACTTATCCGACCTCTAAAAATTACTTTGCCAACCAAAGTTAATCACTTATCCGACCTCTAAATATGACTTTTTCAAACAATTGAAATCACTTTGCGAACCACTGTTAATCACTTATCCGACCTCTAAAAATGACTTTGCCAAACAATTGTAAAGACTTTGCCAACCACAGTTAATCACTTATCCGACCTCTAAAAATGACTTTGCCCAACTATTGTTATGACTTTGCCAATCACTGTTAATCACTAATACGGCCTCATTAAATGACTTTGCCCAACAATTGTAATGACTTTGCCAACCACTGTTAATCATTTATCCGACCTCTAAAAAAGACTTTGCCCAACAATTGAAATGACTTTGCCAACCACTGTTAATAATATATCCGACCTCTAAAAATGACTTTGCCCAACACTGGTAATGACTTTGCCCACCACTGTTAATCACTAATCCGACCTCTAAAAATGACTTTGCCCAACATTTGTAATGACTTTGCCAACCACTGTTAATCATTTATCCGTCCTCGAAAAAAGACTTTAGCCAACTATTGTTATGACTTTGCCAACCACTGTTAATAATATATCCGACCTCTAAAAATGACTTTGCCCAACACTGGTAATGACTTTGCCACCCACTGTTAATCACTTATCCGACCTAAAAAAAAAGACTTTTCCCAACAATTGTTTTTACTTTGCAAACCACTGGTAATGACTTTGCCCACCACTGTTAATCACTTATCCGACCTCTATAAATGACTTCGCCCAACAATTGAAATGACTTTGCCAACCACTATTAATCATTTATCCGACCTCTTAAAAAGACTTTGCCCAATCATTGTAATGACTTTGCCAACCACTGTTAATCATATATCCGACCTCTAAAAATGACTTTGCCCAATATTTGCAATGACTTTGCCAACCACTGTAAATCATTTATCCGACCTCTAAAAAAGACTTTGCCCAATTATTGTAATGACTTTGCCCACCACTGTTAATCATTTATCCGACCTCTAAAAATGACTTTAGCCAACTATTGTTATGACTTTGCCAACCACTGTTAATAATATATCCGACCTCTAAAAATGACTTTGCCCAACACTGGTAATGACTTTGCCCACCACTGTTAATCACTTATCCGACCTCTAAAAATGACTTTGCCCAACATTTGTAATGACTTTGCCAACCACTGTTAATAATATATCCGACCTCTAAAAATGACTTTGCCCAACACTGGTAATGACTTTGCCCACCACTGTTAATCACTTATCCGACCTCTAAAAATGACTTTGCACAACATTTGTAATGACTTTGCCACCCACTGTTAATCACTTATCCGACCTCTAAAAATGACTTTGCCCAACATTTGTAATGACTTTGCCAACCACTGTTAATCATTTATCCGACCTCTAAAAAAGACTTTGCCCAAAAATTGTAATGACTTTGCCAACCACTGTTAATCATATATCCATCCTCTTTAAATGACTTTGCCCAACAATTGTAATGACTTTGCCACCCACTGTTAATCACTTATCCGACCTCTAAAAATGACTTTGCCAACCAAAAGTAATCACTTATCCGACCTCTAAATATGACTTTTTCAAACAATTGAAATTACTTTGCGAACCACTGTTAATCACTTATCCGACATAAAACAAAGACTTTTCCCAACTATTGTTTTTACTTTGTAAACCACTGTTAATCACTTATCCGACCTCTATAAATGACTTTGCCCAACAATTGAAATGACTTTGCCAACCACTGTTAATCATATATCCGACCTCTAAAAATGACTTTGCCCAATATTTGCAATGACTTTGCCAACCACTGTAAATCATTTATCCGACCTCTAAAAAAGACTTTGCCCAATTATTGTAATGACTTTGCCCACCACTGTTAATCACTTATCCGACCTCTAAAAATGACTTTGCCAAACAATTGTAATGACTTTGCCAACCACAGTTAATCGCTTATCCGACCTCTAAAAATGACTTTGCCCAACAATTGTAAGACTTTGCCAACCACTGTTAATCATTTATCCGACCTCTAAAAATGACTTTGCCCAACTATTGTTATGACTTTGCCAACCACTGTTAATAATATATCCGACCTCTAAAAATGACTTTGCCCAACACTGGTAATGACTTTGCCCACCACTGTTAATCACTTATCCGACCTCTAAAAATGACTTTGCCCAACATTTGTAATGACTTTGCCTACCACTGTTAATCATTCATCCGACCTCTAAAAAAGACTTTGCCCAAATATTGTAATGACTTTGCCAACCACTGTTAATCATATATCCATCCTCTTAAAATGACTTTGCCCAACAATTGTAATGACTTTGCCACCCACTGTTAATCACTTATCCGACCTCTAAAAATGACTTTGCCAACCAAAGTTAATCACTTATCCGACCTCTAAAAATGACTTTTTCAAACAATTGAAATTACTTTGCGAACCACTGGTTATCACTTATCCGACCTAAAAAAAAGACTTTTCCCAACAATTGTTTTTACTTTGCAAACCACTGGTAATGACTTTGCCCACCACTGTTAATCACTTATCCGACCTCTATAAATGACTTTGCCCAACAATTGAAATGACTTTGCCAACCACTATTAATCATTTATCCGACCTCTAAAAATGACTTTGCCCAACAATTGAAATGACTTTGCCAAACACTGGTAATGACTTTGCCCACCACTGTTAATCACTTATCCGACCTAAAAAAAAGACTTTTCCCAACAATTGTTTTTACTTTGCAAACCACTGGTAATGACTTGGCCCACCACTGTTAATCATATATCCGACCTTTAAAAATGACTTTGCCCATCACTGGTAATGACTTTGCCCACCACTGTTAATCACTTATCCGACCTCTAAAAAAGACTTTGCCCAACAATTGAAATGACTTTGCCAACCACTGTTAATAATATATCCGACTTCTAAAAATGACTTTGCCCAAATATTGTAATGACTTTGCCAACCACTGTTAATCATATATCCATCCTCTTAAAATGACTTTGCCCAACAATTGAAAGACTTTGCCAACCACTGTTAATCACTTATCCGACCTAAAACAAAGACTTTTCCCAACTATTGTTTTTACTTTGCAAATCACTAATAATGACTTTGCCCACCACTGTTAATCACTTATCCGACCTCTATAAATGACTTTGCCCGACAATTGAAATGACTTTGCCAACCACTGTTAATCATATATCCGACCACTAAAAATGACTTTGCCCAATATTTGCAATGACTTTGCCAACCACTGTAAATCATTTATCCGACCTCTAAAAAAGACTTTGCCCAATGTTTGCAATGACTTTGCCAACCACTGTTAATCATTTATCTGACCTCTAAAAAAGACTTTGCCCAATATTTGCAATGACTTTGCCAACTACTGTTAATCATATATCCGACCTCTAAAAATGACTTTGCCAACCACTGTTAATCATTTATCCGACCTCTAAAAATGACTTTGCCCAACTATTGTTATGACTTTGCCTAACACTGTTAATAATATATCCGACCTCTAAAAATGACTTTGCCCAACACTGGTAATGACTTTGCCCACCACTGTTAATCACTTATCAGACCTCTAAAAATGACTTTGCCCAACATTTGTAATGACTTTGCCAACCACTGTTAATCATATATCCATCCTCTTAAAATGACTTTGCCACCCACTGTTAATCACTTATCCGAACTCTAAAAATGACTTTGCCAACCAATGTTAATCACTTATCCGACCTCTAAAAATGACTTTTTCAAACAATTGAAATTAATTTGCGAACCACTGTTAATCACTTATCCGACCTAGAAAAAAGACTTTTCCCAACAATTGTTTTTACTTTGCAAACCACTGGTAATGACTTTGCCCACCACTGTTAATCACTTATCCGACCTATATAAATGACTTTGCCCAACAATTGAAATGACTTTGCCAACCACTATTAATCATTTATCCGACCTCTTAAAAAGACTTTGCCCAATTATTGTAATGACTTTGCCAAACACTGGTAATGACTTTGCCAACCACTGTAAATCACTTATCTGACCTCTAAAAATGACTTTGCCCAACAATTGTAATGACTTTGCCCAACAATTGTAATGACTTGGCACAAAAATTGTAATGACTTTCTTCACCACTGTTAATCACTTATCCGACCTCAAAAAATTGCTTTTCCCATCAATTGTAATGACTTTGCCCACCACTGTTAATCACTTATCCGACCTCTTCAAATGACTTTGCCCAGCAATTGTAATGACTTTGCCATATACTGGCAATGACTTTGCCAACCACTGTTAATCACTTATCCGACCTCTAAAAATGACTTTGCCCAACAATTGTAATGACTTTGCCACCTACTGATAATCACTTATCCGACCTCTAAAAATGACTTTGCCCAACAATTCTAATGACTTTGCCATAAACTGGTAATGACTTTGCCAACGACTATTAATCATTTATCCGACCTCTAAAAAAGTTTTTGCCCAACTATTGTAATGACTTTGCAAACAACTGTTAATCACTTATCCGACCTCAAAAAATGACTTTGCCCAACAATTGTAATGACTTTGCCCACCACTCTTAATCACTTATCCGACCTCTAAAAATGACTTGGCCCAACACTATTAATCATTTATCCGACCTCTAAAAATGACTTTGCCCAACTATTGTAATGAATTTGCCAACCACTGTTAATCATATATCCGACCTCTAAAAATGACCTTGCCCACCACTGTTAATCACTTATCCGACCTCTAAAAATGACTTTGCCCAACAATTGTAATGACTTTGCCATACACTGGTAATGACTTTGCCCACCACTGTTAATCACTTATCAGACCGCTAAAAATGACTTTGCCCAACATTTGTAATGACTTTGCCCACCACTGTTAATCACTTATCCGACCTCTATAAATGACTTTGCCCGACAATTGTAATGACTTTGCCAACGACTATTAATCATTTATCCGACCTCTAAAAAAGACTTTGCCCAACTATTGTAATGACTTTGCCAACCACTTTTAATCATATATCCGACCTCTAAAAATGACTTTGCCCAACAATTGTAATGACTTTGCCAACCACAGTTAATCACTTATCCGACCTCTAAAAATGACTTTGCCCAACAATTGTAAGACTTTGCCAACCACTGTTAATCATTTATCCGACCTCTAAAAAAGACTTTGCCCATCTATTGTTATGACTTTGCCAACCACTGTTTATCACTAATACGACCTTTTTAAATGACTGTGCCCAACAATTGTAATGACTTTGCCCACCACTGTTAATCACTTATCCGACCTCTAAAAATGACTTTGCCCAACAATTGTAATGACTTTGCCATACACTGGTAATGACTTTGCCCACCACTGTTAATCACTTATCAGACCGCTAAAAATGACTTTGCCCAACATTTGTAATGACTTTGCCAACAACTGTTAATCACTTATCCGACCTCAAAAAATGACTTTGCCCAACAATTGTACTGACTTTGCCCACCACTGTTAATCACTTATCCGACCTCTAAAAATGACTTTGCCCACCACTGTTAATCACTTTTCCGACCTCTAAAAATGACTTTTCCCATCAATTGTAATGACATTGCCAACCACTATTAATCATTTATCCGACCTCTAAAAATGACTTTGCCCAACTATTGTAATGAATTTGCCAACCACTGTTAATCATAAATCCGACCTCTAAAAATGAATTTGCCCAACATTTGTAATGACTTTGCCAACCACTGTAAATAATTTATCTGACCTCTTAAAAAGACTTTGCCCAAATATTATAATGACTTTGCCAACCACTGTTAATCATATATCCGTCCTCTAAAAATGACTTTGCCCAACTATTGTTATGAATTTGCCAACCACTGTTAATCACTAATACGACCTCTTTAAATGACTTTGCCCGACAATTGTTATGACTTTGCCAACCACTGTTAATCACTTATCTGACCTCTAAAAATGACTTTGCCCAACAATTGAAATGACTTTGCCCAACAATTGTAATGACTTGGCACAAAAATTGTAATGACTTTCTTCACCACTGTTAATCACTTATCCGACCTCAAAAAATTGCTTTTCCCATCAATTGTAATGACTTTGCCCACCACTGTTAATCACTTATCCGACCTCTTCAAATGACTTTGCCCAACAATTGTAATGACTTTGCCACCTACTGATAATCACTTATCCGACCTCTAAAAATGACTTTTCCCAACAATTCTAATGACTTTGCCATAAACTGGTAATGACTTTGCCAACGACTATTAATCATTTATCCGACCTCTAAAAAAGTTTTTGCCCAACTATTGTAATGACTTTGCCAACCACTGTTAATCATATATCCGACCTCTAAAAATGACTTTGCCCAACAATTGTAATGACTTTGCCAACCACAGTTAATCACTTATCCGACCTCTAAAAATGACTTTGCCCAACAATTGTAATGACTTTGCCAACCAATGTTAATCATATATCCGACCTCTAAAAATGACTTTGCCCACAACTGTTAATCACTTATCCGACCTCTAAAAATGACTTTGCCCAACAATTGTAATGACTTTGCCATACACTGGTAATGACTTTGCCCACCACTGTTAATCACTTATCAGACCGCTAAAAATGACTTTGCTCAACATTTGTAATGACTTTGCAAACAACTGTTAATCACTTATCCGACCTCAAAAAATGACTTTGCCCAACAATTGTAATGACTTTGCCCACCACTCTTAATCACTTATCCGACCTCTAAAAATGACTTTGCCCAACACTATTAATCATTTATCCGACCTCTAAAAATGACTTTGCCCAACACTATTAATCATTTATCCGACCTCTAAAAATGACTTTGCCCAACTATTGAAATGAATTTGCCAACCACTGTTAATCATATATCCGACCTCTAAAAATGACTTTGCCCACCACTGTTAATCACTTATCCGACCTCTAAAAATGACTTTGCCCAACATTTGTAATGACTTTGCCCACCACTGTTAATCACTCATCCGACCTCTAAAAATGACTTTGCCGAACAATTGTAATGACTTTGCCATACACTGGTAATGACTTTGCCAACAACTGTTAATCACTTATCCGACCTCAAAAAATGACTTTGCCCAACAATTGTAGTGACTTTGCCAACCACTGTTAATCATTTATCCGACCTCTAAAAAAGACTTTGCCCATCTATTGTTATGACTTTGCCAACCACTGTTTATCACTAATACGACCTTTTTAAATGACTGTGCCCAACAATTGTAATGACTTTGCCCACCACTGTTAATCACTTATCCGACCTCTAAAAATGACTTTGCCCAACAATTGTAATGACTTTGCCATACACTGGTAATGACTTTGCCCACCACTGTTAATCACTTATCAGACCGCTAAAAATGACTTTGCTCAACATTTGTAATGACTTTGCAAACAACTGTTAATCACTTATCCGACCTCAAAAAATGACTTTGCCCAACAATTGTAATGACTTTGCCCACCACTCTTAATCACTTATCCGACCTCTAAAAATGACTTTGCCCAACACTATTAATCATTTATCCGACCTCTAAAAATGACTTTGCCCAACTATTGAAATGAATTTGCCAACCACTGTTAATCATATATCCGACCTCTAAAAATGACTTTGCCCACCACTGTTAATCACTTATCCGACCTCTAAAAATGACTTTGCCCAACATTTGTAATGACTTTGCCCACCACTGTTAATCACTCATCCGACCTCTAAAAATGACTTTGCCGAACAATTATAATGACTTTGCCATACACTGGTAATGACTTTGCCAACAACTGTTAATCACTTATCCGACCTCAAAAAATGACTTTGCCCAACAATTGTAGTGACTTTGCCAACCACTGTTAATCACTTATCCGACCTCTAAAAATGACTTTGCCCAACAATTGTAATGACTTTGCCAACGACTATTAATCATTTATCCGACCTCTAAAAAAGACTTTGCCCAACTATTGTAATGACTTTGCCAACCACTGCTAATCATATATCCGACCTCTAAAAATGACTTTGCCCAACAATTGTAATGACTTTGCCAACCACAGTTAATCACTTATCCGACCTCTAAAAATGACTTTGCCCAACAATTGTAAGACTTTGCCAACCACTGTTAATCATTTATCCGACCTCTAAAAATGACTTTGCCGAACAATTGTAATGACTTTGCCCACCACTCTTAATCACTTATCCGACCTCTAAAAATGACTTTGCCCAACACTATTAATCATTTATCCGACCTCTAAAAATGACTTTGCCCAACTATTGAAATGAATTTGCCAACCACTGTTAATCATATATCCGACCTCTAAAAATGACTTTGCCCACCACTGTTAATCACTTATCCGACCTCTAAAAATGACTTTGCCCAACATTTGTAATGACTTTGCCCACCACTGTTAATCACTCATCCGACCTCTAAAAATGACTTTGCCGAACAATTGTAATGACTTTGCCATACACTGGTAATGACTTTGCCAACAACTGTTAATCACTTATCCGACCTCAAAAAATGACTTTGCCCAACAATTGTAGTGACTTTGCCAACCACTGTTAATCACTTATCCGACCTCTAAAAATGACTTTGCCCAACAATTGTAATGACTTTGCCAACGACTATTAATCATTTATCCGACCTCTAAAAAAGACTTTGCCCAACTATTGTAATGACTTTGCCAACCACTGCTAATCATATATCCGACCTCTAAAAATGACTTTGCCCAACAATTGTAATGACTTTGCCAACCACAGTTAATCACTTATCCGACCTCTAAAAATGACTTTGCCCAACAATTGTAAGACTTTGCCAACCACTGTTAATCATTTATCCGACCTCTAAAAATGACTTTGCCGAACAATTGTAATGACTTTGCCATACACTGGTAATGACTTTGCCCACCACTGTTAATCACTTATCAGACCGCTAAAAATGACTTTGCCCAACATTTGTAATGACTTTGCCAACAACTGTTAATCACTTATCCGACCTCAAAAAATGACTTTGCCCAACAATTGTACTGACTTTGCCCACAACTGTTAATCACTTATCCGACCTCTAAAAATGACTTTGCCCACCACTGTTAATCACTTTTCCGACCTCTAAAAATGACTTTTCCCATCAATTGTAATGACTTTGCCAACCACTATTAATCATTTATCCGACCTCTAAAAATGACTTTGCCCACCACTGTTAATCACTTATCCGACCTCTTAAAATGACTTTGCCCAACATTTGTAATGACTTTGCCAACCACTGTTAATCACTTATCCGACCTCTAAAAATGACTTTGCCCAACAATTGTAATGACTTTGCCATACACTAGTAATGACTTTGCCCACCACTGTTAATCATTTATCAGACCGCTAAAAATGACTTTGCCCAACATTTGTAATGACTTTGCCAACAACTGTTAATCACTTATCCGACCTCAAAAAATGACTTTGCCCAACAATTGTAATGACTTTTCCGACCTCTAAAAATGACTTTGCCCAACAATTCTAATGACTTGGCCATAAACTGGTAATGACTTTGCCCACCACTGTTAATCACTTATCCGACCTCTATAAATGACTTTGCCCGACAATTGTAATGACTTTGCCAACGACTATTAATCATTTATCCGACCTCTAAAAAAGACTTTGCCCAACTATTGTAATGACTTTGCCAACCACTGCTAATCATATATCCGACCTCTAAAAATGACTTTGCCCAACAATTGTAATGACTTTGCCAACCACAGTTAATCACTTATCCGACCTCTAAAAATGACTTTGCCCAACAATTGTAAGACTTTGCCAACCACTGTTAATCATTTATCCGACCTCTAAAAATGACTTTGCCGAACAATTGTAATGACTTTGCCATACACTGGTAATGACTTTGCCCACCACTGTTAATCACTTATCAGACCGCTAAAAATGACTTTGCCCAACAATTGTACTGACTTTGCCCACCACTGTTAATCACTTATCCGACCTCTAAAAATGACTTTGCCCACCACTGTTAATCACTTTTCCGACCTCTAAAAATGACTTTTCCCATCAATTGTAATGACTTTGCCAACCACTATTAATCATTTATCCGACCTCTAAAAATGACTTTGCCCACCACTGTTAATCACTTATCCGACCTCTTAAAATGACTTTGCCCAACATTTGTAATGACTTTGCCAACAACTGTTAATCACTTATCCGACCTCAAAAAATGACTTTGCCACCCACTGTTAATCACTTATCCGACCTCTAAAAATGACTTTGCCCAACAATTCTAATGACTTGGCCATAAACTGGTAATGACTTTGCCCACCACTGTTAATCACTTATCCGACCTCTATAAATGACTTTGCCCGACAATTGTAATGACTTTGCCAACGACTATTAATCATTTATCCGACCTCTAAAAAAGACTTTGCCCAACTATTGTAATGACTTTGCCAACCACTGCTAATCATATATCCGACCTCTAAAAATGACTTTGCCCAACAATTGTAATGACTTTGCCAACCACAGTTAATCACTTATCCGACCTCTAAAAATGACTTTGCCCAACAATTGTAAGACTTTGCCAACCACTGTTAATCATTTATCCGACCTCTAAAAATGACTTTGCCGAACAATTGTAATGACTTTGCCATACACTGGTAATGACTTTGCCCACCACTGTTAATCACTTATCAGACCGCTAAAAATGACTTTGCCCAACATTTGTAATGACTTTGCCAACAACTGTTAATCACTTATCCGACCTCAAAAAATGACTTTGCCCAACAATTGTACTGACTTTGCCCACCACTGTTAATCACTTATCCGACCTCTAAAAATGACTTTTCCCATCAATTGTAATGACTTTGCCAACCACTATTAATCATTTATCCGACCTCTAAAAATGACTTTGCCCACCACTGTTAATCACTTATCCGACCTCTTAAAATGACTTTGCCCAACATTTGTAATGACTTTGCCAACCACTGTTAATCACTTATCCGACCTCTAAAAATGACTTTGCCCAACAATTGTAATGACTTTGCCATACACTAGTAATGACTTTTCCCACCACTGTTAATCATTTATCAGACCGCTAAAAATGACTTTGCCCAACATTTGTAATGACTTTGCCAACAACTGTTAATCACTTATCCGACCTCAAAAAATGACTTTGCCCAACAATTGTAATGACTTTGCCACCCACTGTTAATCACTTATCCGACCTCTAAAAATGACTTTGCCCAACAATTCTAATGACTTGGCCATAAACTGGTAATGACTTTGCCCACCACTGTTAATCACTTATCCGACCTCTATAAATGACTTTGCCCAACTATTGTAATGACTTTGCCAACCACTGCTAATCATATATCCGACCTCTAAAAATGACTTTGCCCAACAATTGTAATGACTTTGCCAACCACAGTTAATCACTTATCCGACCTCTAAAAATGACTTTGCCCAACAATTGTAAGACTTTGCCAACCACTGTTAATCATTTATCCGACCTCTAAAAATGACTTTGCCGAACAATTGTAATGACTTTGCCATACACTGGTAATGACTTTGCCCACCACTGTTAATCACTTATCAGACCGCTAAAAATGACTTTGCCCAACATTTGTAATGACTTTGCCAACAACTGTTAATCACTTATCCGACCTCAAAAAATGACTTTGCCCAACAATTGTACTGACTTTGCCCACCACTGTTAATCACTTATCCGACCTCTAAAAATGACTTTTCCCATCAATTGTAATGACTTTGCCAACCACTATTAATCATTTATCCGACCTCTAAAAATGACTTTGCCCACCACTGTTAATCACTTATCCGACCTCTTAAAATGACTTTGCCCAACATTTGTAATGACTTTGCCAACCACTGTTAATCACTTATCCGACCTCTAAAAATGACTTTGCCCACCACTGTTAATCACTTTTCCGACCTCTAAAAATGACTTTGCCCAACAATTGTAATTACTTTGCCCCCCACTGTTAATCACTTATCCGACCTCTAAAAATGGCTTTGCCCAACAATTGTAATGACTTTGCCATACACTGGTAATGACTTTGCCAATCACTGTTAATCATATATCCGACCTCTAAAAATGACTTTGCCCAACAATTGTAATGACTTTGCCCAACAATTGTAATGACTTTGCCCAACAATTGTAATGACTTGGCACAAAAATTGTAATGACTTTCCCCACCACTGTTAATCACTTATCCGACCTCTAAAAATTACTTTTCCCATCAATTGTAATGACTTTGCCCACCACTGTTAATCATTTATCCGACCTCTTTAAATGACTTTGCCCAACAATTGTAATGACTTTGCCACCCACTGTTAATCACTTATCCGACCTCTAAAAATGACTTTGCCCAACAATTCTAATGACTCTGCCATACACTGGTAATGACTTTGCCCACCACTGTAAATCACTTATTCGACCTCTATAAATGACTTTGCCCGACAATTGTAATGACTTTGCCAACGACTATTAATCATTTATCCGACCTCTAAAAAAGACTTTGCCCAACTATTGTAATGACTTTGCCAACCACTGTTAATCATATATCCGACCTCTAAAAATGACTTTGCCCAACAATTGTTATGACTCTGCCAACCACTGTTAATCACTTATCCGACCTCTAAAAATGACTTTGCCCAACAATTGTAATGACTTTGCCTAACAATTGTAATGACTTTGCCAACCACTGTTAATCACTTACCCGACCTCTAAAAATGACTTTGCCCAACAATTGGAATGACTTTACCACCCACTGTTAATCACTTATCCGACCTCTAAAAATGACTTTGCCCAACAATTCTAATGACTTTGCCATAAACTGGTAATGACTTTGCCCACCACTGTTAATCACTTATCCGACCTCTATAAATGACTTTGCCCGACAATTGTAATGACTTTGCCCAACAATTGTAATGACTTGGCACAAAAATTGTAATGACTTTCCCCACCACTGTTAATCACTTATCCGACCTTTAAAAATTACTTTTCCCATCAATTGTAATGACTTTGCCCACCACTGTTAATCACTTATCCGACCTCTTTAAATTACTTTGCCCAACAATTGTAATAACTTTGCCATACACTGGTAATGACTTTGCCCACCACAGTTAATCACTTATCCGACCTCTAAAAATGACTTTGCCCAACAATTGTAAGACTTTGCCAACCACTGTTAATCATTTATCCGACCTCTAAAAAAGACTTTGCCCATCTATTGTTATGACTTTGCCAACCACTGTTTATCACTAATACGACCTCTTTAAATGACTGTGCCCAACAATTGTAATGACTTTGCCCACCACTGTTAATCACTTATCCGACCTCTAAAAATGACTTTGCCCAACAATTGTAATGACTTTGCCATACACTGGTAATGACTTTGCCCACCACTGTTAATAACTTATCAGACCGCTAAAAATGACTTTGCCCAACATTTGTAATGACTTTGCCAACAACTGTTAATCACTTATCCGACCTCAAAAAATGACTTTGCCCAACAATTGTACTGACTTTGCCCACCACTGTTAATCACTTATCCGACCTCTAAAAATGACTTTGCCCACCAATGTTAATCACTTTTCCGACCTCTAAAAATGACTTTTCCCATCAATTGTAATGACTTTGCCAACCACTATTAATCATTTATCCGACCTCTAAAAATGACTTTGCCAAACTATTGTAATGAATTTGCCAACCACTGTTAATCATATATCCGACCTCTAAAAATGACTTTGCCTACCACTGTTAATCACTTATCCGACCTCTAAAAATGACTTTGCCAAACATTTGTAATGACTTTGCCAACCACTGTTAATCACTTATCCGACCTCTAAAAATGACTTTGCCCAACAATTGTAATGACTTTGCCATACACTAGTAATGACTTTGCCCACCACTGTTAATCACTTATCAGACCGCTAAAAATGACTTTGCCTAACATTTGTAATGACTTTGCCAACAACTGTTAATCACTTATCCGACCTCAAAAAATGACTTTGCCCAACAATTGTAATGACTTTGCCCCCCACTGTTAATCACTTATCCGACCTCTAAAAATGGCTTTGCCCAACAATTGTAATGACTTTGCCCCCCACTGTTAATCACTTATCCGACCTCTAAAAATGGCTTTGCCCAACAATTGTAATGACTTTGCCATACACTGGTAATGACTTTGCCAATCACTGTTAATCATATATCCGACCTCTAAAAATGACTTTTCCCACCACTGTTAATCACTTTTCCGACCTCTAAAAATGGCTTTGCCCAACAATTGTAATGACTTTGCCCCCCACTGTTAATCACTTATCCGACCTCTAAAAATGGCTTTGCCCAACAATTGTAATGACTTTGCCATACACTGGTAATGACTTTGCCAATCACTGTTAATCATATATCCGACCTCTAAAAATGACTTTTCCCACCACTGTTAATCACTTTTCCGACCTCTAAAAATGACTTTGCCCAACAATTGTAATTACTTTGCCCCCCACTGTTAATCACTTATCCGACCTCTAAAAATGGCTTTGCCCAACAATTGTAATGACTTTGCCATACACTGGTAATGACTTTGCCAATCACTGTTAATCATATATCCGACCTCTAAAAATGACTTTGCCCAACAATTGTAATGACTTTGCCCAACAATTGTAATGACTTTGCCCAACAATTGTAATGACTTGGCACAAAAATTGTAATGACTTTCCCCACCACTGTTAATCACTTATCCGACCTCTAAAAATTACTTTTCCCATCAATTGTAATGACTTTGCCCACCACTGTTAATCATTTATCCGACCTCTTTAAATGACTTTGCCCAACAATTGTAATGACTTTGCCACCCACTGTTAATCACTTATCCGACCTCTAAAAATGACTTTGCCCAACAATTCTAATGACTCTGCCATACACTGGTAATGACTTTGCCCACCACTGTAAATCACTTATTCGACCTCTATAAATGACTTTGCCCGACAATTGTAATGACTTTGCCAACGACTATTAATCATTTATCCGACCTCTAAAAAAGACTTTGCCCAACTATTGTAATGACTTTGCCAACCACTGTTAATCATATATCCGACCTCTAAAAATGACTTTGCCCAACAATTGTTATGACTCTGCCAACCACTGTTAATCACTTATCCGACCTCTAAAAATGACTTTGCCCAACAATTGTAATGACTTTGCCTAACAATTGTAATGACTTTGCCCAACAATTGTAATGACTTGGCACAAAAATTGTAATGAATTTCCCTACCACTGTTAATCACTTATCCGACCTTTAAAAATTACTTTTCCCATCAATTGTAATGACTTTGCCCACCACTGTTAATCACTTATCCGACCTCTTTAAATTACTTTGCCCAACAATTGTAATAACTTTGCCATACACTGGTAATGACTTTGCCCACCACTGTTAATCACTTATCAGACCGCTAAAAATGACTTTGCCCAACATTTGTAATGACTTTGCCAACAACTGTTAATCACTTATCCGACCTCAAAAAATGACTTTGCCCAACAATTGTAATGACTTTGCCAACCACTGTTAATCACTTATCCGACCTCTAAAAATGACTTTGCCCAACAATTGGAATGACTTTACCACCCACTGTTAATCACTTATCCGACCTCTAAAAATGACTTTGCCCAACAATTCTAATGACTTTGCCATAAACTGGTAATGACTTTGCCCACCACTGTTAATCACTTATCCGACCTCTATAAATGACTTTGCCCGACAATTGTAATGACTTTGCCCAACAATTGTAATGACTTGGCACAAAAATTGTAATGAATTTCCCCACCACTGTTAATCACTTATCCGACCTTTAAAAATTACTTTTCCCATCAATTGTAATGACTTTGCCCACCACTGTTAATCACTTATCCGACCTCTTTAAATTACTTTGCCCAACAATTGTAATAACTTTGCCATACACTGGTAATGACTTTGCCCACCACTGTTAATCACTTATCAGACCGCTAAAAATGACTTTGCCCAACATTTGTAATGACTTTGCCAACAACTGTTAATCACTTATCCGACCTCAAAAAATGACTTTGCCCAACAATTGTAATGACTTTGCCAACCACTGTTAATCACTTATCCGACCTCTAAAAATGACTTTGCCCAACAATTGGAATGACTTTACCACCCACTGTTAATCACTTATCCGACCTCTAAAAATGACTTTGCCCAACAATTCTAATGACTTTGCCATAAACTGGTAATGACTTTGCCCACCACTGTTAATCACTTATCCGACCTCTATAAATGACTTTGCCCGACAATTGTAATGACTTTGCCAACGACTATTAATCATTTATCCGACCTCTAAAAAATACTTTGCCCAACATTTGTAATGACTTTGCCAACCACTGTTAATCATATATCCGACCTCTAAAAATGACTTTGCCCAACAATTGTAATAACTTTGCCAACCACAGTTAATCACTTATCCGACCTCTAAAAATGACTTTGCCCAACAATTGTAAGACTTTGCCAACCACTGTTAATCATTTATCCGACCTCTAAAAAGACTTTGCCCATCTATTGTTATGACTTTGCCAACCACTGTTTATCACTAATACGACCTCTTTAAATGACTGTGCCCAACAATTGTAATTACTTTGCCCACCACTGTTAATCACTTATCCGACCTCTAAAAATGACTTTGCCCAACTATTGTAATGACTTTGCCATACACTGGTAATGACTTTGCCCACCACTGTTAATCACTTATCAGACCGCTAAAAATGACTTTGCCCAACATTTGTAATGACTTTGCCAACAACTGTAAATCACTTATCCGACCTCAAAAAATGACTTTGCCCAACAATTGTACTGACTTTGCCCACCACTGTTAATCACTTATCCGACCTCTAAAAATGACTTTGCCCACCACTGTTAATCACTTTTCCGACCTCTAAAAATGACTTTTCCCATCAATTGTAATGACTTTGCCAACCACTATTAATCATTTATCCGACCTCTAAAAATGACTTTGCCAAACTATTGTAATGAATTTGCCAACCACTGTTAATCATATATCCGACCTCTAAAAATGACTTTGCCCACCACTGTTAATCACTTATCCGACCTCTAAAAATGACTTTGCCCAACATTTGTAATGACTTTGCCAACCACTGTTAATCACTAATCCGACCTCTAAAAATGACTTTGCCCAACTATTGTAATGACTTTGCCATACACTAGTAATGACTTTGCCCACCACTGTTAATCACTTATCAGACCGCTAAAAATGACTTTGCCCAACATTTGTAATGACTTTGCCAACAACTGTTAATCACTTATCCGACCTCAAAAAATGACTTTGCCCAACAATTGTAATTACTTTGCCCCCCACTGTTAATCACTTATCCGACCTCTAAAAATGGCTTTGCCCAACAATTGTAATGACTTTGCCATACACTGGTAATGACTTTGCCAATCACTGTTAATCATATATCCGACCTCTAAAAATGACTTTGCCCAACAATTGTAATGACTTTGTCCAACAATTGTAATGACTTTGCCCAACAATTGTAATGACTTGGCACAAAAATTGTAATGACTTTCCCCACCACTGTTAATCACTTATCCGACCTCTAAAAATTACTTTTCCCATCAATTGTAATGACTTTGCCCACCACTGTTAATCATTTATCCGACCTCTTTAAATGACTTTGCCCAACAATTGTAATGACTTTGCCATATCCTGGTAATGACTTTGCCAACCACTGTTAATCACTTATCCGACCTCTAAAAATGACTTTGCCCACCACTGTTAATCACTTTTCCGACCTCTAAAAATGACTTTTCCCATCAATTGTAATGACTTTGCCAACCACTATTAATCATTTATCCGACCTCTAAAAATGACTTTGCCAAACTATTGTAATGAATTTGCCAACCACTGCTAATCATATATCCGACCTCTAAAAATGACTTTGCCCACCACTGTTAATCACTTATCCGACCTCTAAAAATGACTTTGCCCAACATTTGTAATGACTTTGCCAACCACTGTTAATCACTTATCCGACCTCTAAAAATGACTTTGCCCAACAATTGTAATGACTTTGCCATACACTAGTAATGACTTTGCCCACCACTGTTAATCACTTATCAGACCGCTAAAAATGACTTTGCCCAACAATTGTAATGAATTTGCCCCCCACTGTTAATCACTTATCTGACCTCTAAAAATGACTTTGCCCACCACTGTTAATCACTTTTCCGACCTCTAAAAATGACTTTGCCCAACAATTGTAATTACTTTGCCCCCCACTGTTAATCACTTATCCGACCTCTAAAAATGGCTTTGCCCAACAATTGTAATGACTTTGCCATACACTGGTAATGACTTTGCCAATCACTGTTAATCATATATCCGACCTCTAAAAATGACTTTGCCCAACAATTGTAATGACTTTGTCCAACAATTGTAATGACTTTGCCCAACAATTGTAATGACTTGGCACAAAAATTGTAATGACTTTCCCCACCACTGTTAATCACTTATCCGACCTCTAAAAATTACTTTTCCCATCAATTGTAATGACTTTGCCCACCACTGTTAATCATTTATCCGACCTCTTTAAATGACTTTGCCCAACAATTGTAATGACTTTGCCATATCCTGGTAATGACTTTGCCAACCATTGTTAATCACTTATCCGACCTCTAAAAATGACTTTGCCCACCACTGTTAATCACTTTTCCGACCTCTAAAAATGACTTTTCCCATCAATTGTAATGACTTTGCCAACCACTATTAATCATTTATCCGACCTCTAAAAATGACTTTGCCAAACTATTGTAATGAATTTGCCAACCACTGTTAATCATATATCCGACCTCTAAAAATGACTTTGCCCACCACTGTTAATCACTTATCCGACCTCTAAAAATGACTTTGCCCAACATTTGTAATGACTTTGCCAACCACTGTTAATCACTTATCCGACCTCTAAAAATGACTTTGCCCAACAATTGTAATGACTTTGCCATACACTAGTAATGACTTTGCCCACCACTGTTAATCACTTATCAGACCGCTAAAAATGACTTTGCCCAACAATTGTAATGAATTTGCCCCCCACTGTTAATCACTTATCTGACCTCTAAAAATGACTTTGCCCACCACTGTTAATCACTTTTCCGACCTCTAAAAATGACTTTGCCCAACAATTGTAATTACTTTGCCCCCCACTGTTAATCACTTATCCGACCTCTAAAAATGGCTTTGCCCAACAATTGTAATGACTTTGCCATACACTGGTAATGACTTTGCCAATCACTGTTAATCATATATCCGACCTCTAAAAATAACTTTGCCCAACAATTGTAATGACTTTGTCCAACAATTGTAATGACTTTGCCCAACAATTGTAATGACTTGGCACAAAAATTGAAATGACTTTCCCCACCACTGTTAATCACTTATCCGACCTCTAAAAATTACTTTTCCCATCAATTGTAATGACTTTGCCCACCACTGTTAATCATTTATCCGACCTCTTTAAATGACTTTGCCCAACAATTGGAATGACTTTGCCATATCCTGGTAATGACTTTGCCAACCACTGTTAATCACTTATCCGACCTCTAAAAATGACTTTGCCCAACAATTGTAATGACTTTGCCACCCACTGTTAATCACTTATCCGACCTCTAAAATGACTTTGCCCAACAATTCTAATGACTCTGCCATACACTGGTAATGACTTTGCCCACCACTGTAAATCACTTATTCGACCTCTATAAATGACTTTGCCCGACAATTGTAATGACTTTGCCAACGACTATTAATCATTTATCCGACCTCTAAAAAAGACTTTGCCCAACTATTGTAATGACTTTGCCAACCACTGTTAATCATATATCCGACCTCTAAAAATGACTTTGCCCAACAATTGTTATGACTCTGCCAACCACTGTTAATCACTTATCCGACCTCTAAAAATGACTTTGCCCAACAATTGTAATGACTTTGCCTAACAATTGTAATGACTTTGCCCAACAATTGTAATGACTTGGCACAAAAATTGTAATGTTTTCCCCACCACTGTTAATCACTTATCCGACCTTTAGAAATTACTTTTCCCATCAATTGTAATGACTTTGCCCACCACTGTTAATCACTTATCCGACCTTTAAAAATTACTTTTCCCCTCAATTGTAATGACTTTGCCATACACTGGTAATGACTTTGCCAATCACTGTTAATCATATATCCGACCTCTAAAAATGACTTTGCCCAACAATTGTAATGACTTTGTCCAACAATTGTAATGACTTTGCCCAACAATTGTAATGACTTGGCACAAAAATTGTAATGACTTTCCCCACCACTGTTAATCACTTATCCGACCTCTAAAAATTACTTTTCCCATCAATTGTAATGACTTTGCCCACCACTGTTAATCATTTATCCGACCTCTTTAAATGACTTTGCCCAACAATTGTAATGACTTTGCCATATCCTGGTAATGACTTTGCCAACCACTGTTAATCACTTATCCGACCTCTAAAAATGACTTTGCCCAACAATTGTAATGACTTTGCCACCCACTGTTAATCACTTATCCGACTTCTAAAAATGACTTTGCCCAACAATTCTAATGACTCTGCCATACACTGGTAATGACTTTGCCCACCACTGTAAATCACTTATTCGACCTCTATAAATGACTTTGCCCGACAATTGTAATGACTTTGCCAGCGACTATTAATCATTTATCCGACCTCTAAAAAAGACTTTGCCCAACTATTGTAATGACTTTGCCAACCACTGTTAATCATATATTCGACCTCTAAAAATGACTTTGCCCAACAATTGTTATGACTCTGCCAACCACTGTTAATCACTTATCCGACCTCTAAAAATGACTTTGCCCAACAATTGTAATGACTTTGCCTAACAATTGTAATGACTTTGCCCAACAATTGTAATGACTTGGCACAAAAATTGTAATGACTTTCCCCACCACTGTTAATCACTTATCCGACCTTTAAAAATTACTTTTCCCATCAATTGTAATGACTTTGCCCACCACTGTTAATCACTTATCCGACCTCTTTAAATTACTTTGCCCAACAATTGTAATAACTTTGCCATATACTGGTAATGACTTTGCCAACCACTGTTAATCACTTATCCGACCTCTAAAAATGACTTTGCCCAACAATTGTAATGACTTTGCCACCCACTGTTAATCACTTATCCGACTTCTAAAAATGACTTTGCCCAACAATTCTAATGACTTTGCCATACACTGGTAATGACTTTGCCCACCACTGTTAATCACTTTTCCGACCTCTATAAATGACTTTGCCCGACAATTGTAATGACTTTGCCAACGACTATCAATCATTTATCCGACCTCTAAAAATGACTTTGCCCAACTATTGTTATGACTTTGCCAACCACTGTTAATTATATATCCGACCTCTAAAAATGACTTTGCCCAACAATTGTAATGACTTTGCCAACCACAGTAAATCATTTATCCGACCTCTAAAAATGACTTTGCCCAACTATTGTTATGACTTTGCCAACCACTGTTAATCATTTATCCGACCTCTAAAAATGACTTTGCCCATCTATCGTTATGACTTTGCCATCCACTGTTTATCACAAATACGACCTCTTTAAATGACTGTGCCCAACAATTGTAATGACTTTGCCAACCAATGTTAATCATATATCCGACCTCTAAAAATGACTTTGCCCACCACTGTTAATCACTTATCCGACCTCTAAAAATGACTTTGCCCAACAATTGTAATGACTTTGCCATACACTGGTAATGACTTTGCCCACCACTGTTAATCACTTATCAGACCGCTAAAAATGACTTTGCCCAACATTTGTAATGACTTTGCCAACAACTGTTAATCACTTATCCCACCTCAAAAAATGACTTTGACCAACAATTGTAATGACTTTGCCCACCACTGTTAATCACTTATCCGACCTCTAAAAATGACTTTGCCCACCACTGTTAATCACTTTTCCGACCTCTAAAAATGACTTTTCGCATCAATTGTAATGACTTTCCCCACCACTGTTAATCACTTATCCGACCTTTAAAAATTACTTTTCCCATCAATTGTAATGACTTTGCCCACCACTGTTAATCACTTATCCGACCTCTTTAAATTACTTTGCCCAACAATTGTAATAACTTTGCCATATACTGGTAATGACTTTGCCAACCACTGTTAATCACTTATCCGACCTCTAAAAATGACTTTGCCCAACAATTGTAATGACTTTGCCACCCACTGTTAATCACTTATCCGACCACTAAAAATGACTTTGCCCAACAATTCTAATGACTTTGCCATACACTGGTAATGACTTTGCCCACCACTGTTAATCACTTTTCCGACCTCTATAAATGACTTTGCCCGACAATTGTAATGACTTTGCCAACGACTATCAATCATTTATCCGACCTCTAAAAATGACTTTGCCCAACTATTGTTATGACTTTGCCAACCACTGTTAATTATATATCCGACCTCTAAAAATGACTTTGCCCAACAATTGTAATGACTTTGCCAACCACAGTAAATCATTTATCCGACCTCTAAAAATGACTTTGCCCATCTATCGTTATGACTTTGCCATCCACTGTTTATCACAAATACGACCTCTTTAAATGACTGTGCCCAACAATTGTAATGACTTTGCCAACCAATGTTAATCATATATCCGACCTCTAAAAATGACTTTGCCCACCACTGTTAATCACTTATCCGACCTCTAAAAATGACTTTGCCCAACAATTGTAATGACTTTGCCATACACTGGTAATGACTTTGCCCACCACTGTTAATCACTTATCAGACCGCTAAAAATGACTTTGCCCAACATTTGTGATGACTTTGCCAACAACTGTTAATCACTTATCCCACCTCAAAAATGACTTTGCCCAACAATTGTAATGACTTTGCCCACCACTGTTAATCACTTATCCGACCTCTAAAAATGACTTTGCCCACCACTGTTAATCACTTTTCCGACCTCTAAAAATGACTTTTCGCATCAATTGTAATGACTTTGCCAACCACTATTAATCATTTATCCGACCTCTAAAAATGACTTTGCCCAACTATTGTAATGAATTTGCCAACCACTGTTAATCATATATCCGACCTCTAAAAATGACTTTGCCCACCACTGTTAATCACTTATCCGACCTCTAAAAATGACTTTGCCCAACATTTGTAATGTCTTGCCAACCACTGTTAATCACTTATCCGACCTCTAAAAATGACTTTGCCCAACAATTGTAATGACTTTGCCATACACTGGTAATGACTTTGCCCACCACTGTTAATCACCTATCAGACCGCTAAAAATGACTTTGCCCAACATTTGTAATGACTTTGCCAACAACTGTTAATCACTTATCCGACCTCTAAAAATGACTTTGCCCAACAATTGTAATGACTTTGCCTAACAATTGTAATGACTTTGCCCAACAATTGTAATGACTTGGCACAAAAATTGTAATGACTTTCCCCACCACTGTTAATCACTTATCCGACCTTTAAAAATTACTTCTCCCATCAATTGTAATGACTTTGCCCACCACTGTTAATCACTTATCCGACCTCTTTAAATTACTTTGCCCAACAATTGTAATAACTTTGCCATATACTGGTAATGACTTTGCCAACCACTGTTAATCACTTATCCGACCTCTAAAAATGACTTTGCCCAACAATTGTAATGACTTTGCCACCCACTGTTAATCACTTATCCGACCTCTATAAATGACTTTGCCCGACAATTGTAATGACTTTGCCAACGACTATCAATCATTTATCCGACCTCTAAAAATGACTTTGCCCAACTATTGTTATGACTTTGCCAACCACTGTTAATTATATATCCGACCTCTAAAAATGACTTTGCCCAACTATTGTTATGACTTTGCCAACCACTGTTAATCATTTATCCGACCTCTAAAAATGACTTTGCCCATCACTGTTAATCACTTTTCCGACCTCTAAAAATGACTTTTCGCATCAATTGTAATGACTTTGCCAACCACTATTAATCATTTATCCGACCTCTAAAAATGACTTTGCCCAACTATTGTAATGAATTTGCCAACCACTGTTAATCATATATCCGACCTCTAAAAATGACTTTGCCCACCACTGTTAATCACTTATCCGACCTCTAAAAATGACTTTGCCCAACATTTGTAATGTCTTGCCAACCACTGTTAATCACTTATCCGACCTCTAAAAATGACTTTGCCCAACAATTGTAATGACTTTGCCATACACTGGTAATGACTTTGCCCACCACTGTTAATCACTTATCAGACCGCTAAAAATGACTTTGCCCAACATTTGTAATGACTTTGCCAACAACTGTTAATCACTTATCCGACCTCTAAAAATGACTTTGCCCAACAATTGTAATGACTTTGCCTAACAATTGTAATGACTTTGCCCAACAATTGTAATGACTTGGCACAAAAATTGTAATGACTTTCCCCACCACTGTTAATCACTTATCCGACCTTTAAAAATTACTTTTCCCATCAATTGTAATGACTTTGCCCACCACTGTTAATCACTTATCCGACCTCTTTAAATTACTTTGCCCAACAATTGTAATAACTTTGCCATATACTGGTAATGACTTTGCCAACCACTGTTAATCACTAATCCGACCTCTAAAAATGACTTTGCCCAACAATTGTAATGACTTTGCCACCCACTGTTAATCACTTATCCGACCTCTATAAATGACTTTGCCCGACAATTGTAATGACTTTGCCAACGACTATCAATCATTTATCCGACCTCTAAAAATGACTTTGCCCAACTATTGTTATGACTTTGCCAACCACTGTTAATCATTTATCCGACCTCTAAAAATGACTTTGCCCATCTATCGTTATGACTTTGCCATCCACTGTTTATCACAAATACGACCTCTTTAAATGACTGTGCCCAACAATTGTAATGACTTTGCCAACCAATGTTAATCATATATCCGACCTCTAAAAATGACTTTGCCCACCACTGTTAATCACTTATCCGACCTCTAAAAATGACTTTGCCCAACAATTGTAATGACTTTGCCATACACTGGTAATGACTTTGCCCACCACTGTTAATCACTTATCAGACCGCTAAAAATGACTTTGCCCAACATTTGTAATGACTTTGCCAACAACTGTTAATCACTTATCCCACATCAAAAAATGACTTTGCCCAACAATTGTAATGACTTTGCCCACCACTGTTAATCACTTATCCGACCTCTAAAAATGACTTTGCCCACCACTGTTAATCACTTTTCCGACCTCTAAAAATGACTTTTCGCATCAATTGTAATGACTTTGCCAACCACTATTAATCATTTATCCGACCTCTAAAAATGACTTTGCCCAACTATTGTAATGAATTTGCCAACCACTGTTAATCATATATCCGACCTCTAAAAATGACTTTGCCCAACAATTGTTATGACTCTGCCAACAACTGTTAATCACTTATCCCACCTCAAAAAATGACTTTTCCCATCAATTGTAATGACTTTGCCCACCCACTGTTAATCACTTATCCGACCTCTTTAAATGACTTTGCCCAACAATTGTAATGACTTTGCCATATACTGGTAATGACTTTGCCAACCACTGTTAATCACTTATCAGACCTCTAAAAATGACTTTGCCCAACAATTGTAATGACTTTGCCACCCACTGTTAATCACTTATCCGACCTCTAAAAATGACTTTGCCCAACAATTCTAATGACTTTGCCAACGACTATTAATCATTTATCCGACCTCTAAAAAAGACTTTGCCCAACTATTGTAAATACTTTGCCCACCACTGTTAATCACTTATCCGACCTCTATAAATGACTTTGCCCGACAATTGTAATGACTTTGCCAACGACTATCAATCATTTATCCGACCTCTAAAAATGACTTTGCCCAACTATTGTTATGACTTTGCCAACCACTGTTAATTATATATCCGACCTCTAAAAATGACTTTGCCCAACTATTGTTATGACTTTGCCAACCACTGTTAATCATTTATCCGACCTCTAAAAATGACTTTGCCCATCTATCGTTATGACTTTGCCATCCACTGTTTATCACAAATACGACCTCTTTAAATGACTGTGCCCAACAATTGTAATGACTTTGCCAACCAATGTTAATCATATATCCGACCTCTAAAAATGACTTTGCCCACCACTGTTAATCACTTATCCGACCTCTAAAAATGACTTTGCCCAACAATTGTAATGACTTTGCCATACACTGGTAATGACTTTGCCCACCACTGTTAATCACTTATCAGACCGCTAAAAATGACTTTGCCCAACATTTGTAATGACTTTGCCAACAACTGTTAATCACTTATCCCACCTCAAAAAATGACTTTGCCCAACAATTGTAATGACTTTGCCCACCACTGTTAATCACTTATCCGACCTCTAAAAATGACTTTGCCCACCACTGTTAATCACTTTTCCGACCTCTAAAAATGACTTTTCGCATCAATTGTAATGACTTTGCCAACCACTATTAATCATTTATCCGACCTCTAAAAATGACTTTGCCCAACTATTGTAATGAATTTGCCAACCACTGTTAATCATATATCCGACCTCTAAAAATGACTTTGCCCAACAATTGTTATGACTCTGCCAACAACTGTTAATCACTTATCCCACCTCAAAAAATGACTTTTCCCATCAATTGTAATGACTTTGCCCACCCACTGTTAATCACTTATCCGACCTCTTTAAATGACTTTGCCCAACAATTGTAATGACTTTGCCATATACTGGTAATGACTTTGCCAACCACTGTTAATCACTTATCAGACCTCTAAAAATGACTTTGCCCAACAATTGTAATGACTTTGCCACCCACTGTTAATCACTTATCCGACCTCTAAAAATGACTTTGCCCAACAATTCTAATGACTTTGCCAACGACTATTAATCATTTATCCGACCTCTAAAAAAGACTTTGCCCAACTATTGTAAATACTTTGCCCACCACTGTTAATCACTTATCCGACCTCTATAAATGACTTTGCCCGACAATTGTAATGACTTTGCCAACGACTATTAATCATTTATCCGACCTCTAAAAAAGACTTTGCCCAACTATTGTAATGACTTTGCCAACCACTGTTAATCATATATCCGACCTCTAAAAATGACTTTGCCCAACAATTGTTATGACTCTGCCAACCACTGTTAATCACTTATCCGACCTCTAAAAATGACTTTGCCCAACAACTGTAATGACTTTGCCAACAACTTTTAATCACTTATCCGACCTCTAAAAATGACATTGCCCAACAATTGTAATGACTTTGCCATACACTGGTAATGACTTTGCTTACACTGTTAATCACTTATCCGACCGCTAAAAATGACTTTGCCCAACATTTGTAATGACTTTGCCAACAACTGTTAATCACTTATCCGACCTCAGAAAATGACATTGCCCAACAATTGTAATGACTTTGCACCCCACTGTTAATCACTTATCCGACCTCTAAAAATGACTTTGCCCACCACTGTTAATCACTTATCAGACCGCTAAAAATGACTTTGCCCAACATTTGTAATGACTTTGCCAACAACTGTTAATCACTTATCCGACCTCAAAAAATGACTTTGCCCAACAATTGTAATGACTTTGCCATACACTGGTAATGACTTTGCCCACCACTGTTAATCACCTATCCGACCTCTAAAAATGACTTTGCGTAACATTTGTAATGACTTTGCCCACCACTGTTAATCACTTAACAGACCGCTAAAAATGACTTTGCCCAACATTTGTAATGACTTTGCCGACCACTGTTAATCACTTATCCGACCTCAAAAAATGACTTTGCCCAACAATTGTAATGACTTTGCCCCCCACTGTTAATCACTTATCCGACCTCAAAAATGACTTTGCCCACCACTGTTAATCACTTATCCGAACTCTAAAAATGACTTTGCCCAACAATTGTTATGACTTTGCCATACACTGGTAATGACTTTGCCAATCAGTGTTAATCATATATCCGACCTCTAAAAATGACTTTGCCCACCACTGTTAATCACTTATCCGACCTCTAAAAATGACTTTGCTCAACATTTGTAATGACTTTGCCAACCACTGTTAATCACTTATCCGACCTCTAAAAATGACTTTGCCCAACAATTGTAATGACTTTGCCATACACTGGTAATGACTTTGCTTACACTGTTAATCACTTATCCGACCTCTAAAAATGACTTTGCCCAACAATTGTAATGACTTTGCCATACACTGGTAATGACTTTGCTTACACTGTTAATCACTTATCCGACCGCTAAAAATGACTTCGCCCAACATTTGTAATGACTTTGCCAACAACTGTTAATCACTTATCCGACCTCAAAAAATGACTTTGCCCAACAATTGTAATGACTTTGCCCCCCACTGTTAATCACTTATCCGACCTCTAAAAATGACTTTGCCCACCACTGTTAATCTCTTTTCCGACCTCTAAAAATGACTTTGCCCAACAATTGTAATGACTTTGCTCCCCACTGTTAATCACTTATCCGACGTCTAAAAATGACTTTGCCCAACAATTGTAATGACTTTGCCCTACACTGGTATTGACTTTGCCCACCACTGTTAATCACTTATCCGACCTCTAAAAGTGACTTTGCCCAACATTTGTAATGACTTTGCCAGCAACTGTTAATCACTAAAACGACCTCTAAAAATGACTTTGCCCACCACTGTTAATCACTTATCCGACCTCTAAAAATGACTTTGCCCAACATTTGTAATGACTTTGCCAGCCACTTTTAATCACATATCCGACCTCTAAAAATGACTTTGCCAACCACTGTTAATCACTAAAACGACCTCTAAAAATGAGTTTGCCCACCACTGTTAATCACTTATCCGACCTCTAAAAATGACTTTGCCCAACATTTGTAATGACTTTGCCAGCCACTGTTAATCATTTATCCGACCTCTAAATATGAGTTTGCCCACCACTGTTAATCACTTATCCGACCTCTAAAAATGACTTTGCCCACCACTGTTAATCACTTTTCCGACCTCTAAAAACGACTTTGCCCAACAATTGTAATAACTTTGCCCCCCACTGTTAATCACTTATCCGATCTCTAAAAATGACTTTGCCCAACAATTGTAATGACTTTGCCATACACTGGTAATGACTTTGCCAATCACAGTTAATCATATATCCGACCTCTAAAAATGACTTTGCCCACCACACTAAATCACTTATCCGACCTCTAAAAATGACTTTGCTCATCATTTGTAATGACTTTGCCAACCACTGTTAATCACTTATCCGACCTCTAAAAATGACTTTTACCAACAATTGTAATGACTTTGCCATACACTGGTAATGACTTTGCTTACACTGTTAATCACTTATCCGACAGCTAAAAATGACTTTGCCCAACATTTGTAATGACTTTGCCAACAACTGTTAATCACTTATCCGACCTCAAAAAATGACTTTGCCCAACAATTGTAATGACTTTGCCCCCCACTGTTAATCACTTATCCGACCTCTAAAAATGACTTTGCCCACCACTGTTAATCACTTTTCCGACCTCTAAAAATGACTTTGCCCAACAATTGTAATGACTTTGCCCCCCACTGTTAATCACTTATCCGACCTCTAAAAATGACTTTGCCCAACAATTGTAATGACTTTGCCAAACACTGGTAATGACTTTGCCCACCACTGTTAATCACTTATCCGACCTCTAAAAGTGACTTTGCCCAACTATTGTTATGACTTTGCCAACCACTGTTAATCACTAAAACGACCTCTAAAAATGACTTTGCCAACCACTGTTAATCACTTATCCGACCTCTAAAAATGACTTTGCCCAACATTTGTAATGACTTTGCCAGCCACTGTTAATCATATATCCGACCTCTAAAAATGACTTTGCCCACCACTGTTAATCACTTATCCGACCGCTAAAAATGACTTTGCCAACAACTGTTAATCATTAATCCGACCTCTAAAAATGACTTGGCACAACAATTGTAATGACTTTGCAAACCACTGTTAATAACTTATCCAACCTCTAAAAATGACTTTTCCCAACAATTGTAATTACTTTGCGAACAACTGTTAATCCCTTATCCGACCTCTGAAAATGACTTTGCCCAACAATTGTTATTACTTAGCAAACCTTTGGTAAAGACTTTCCCTACCACTGTTAATCACTTATCCGACCTCTTAAAATGACTTTGCACAACAATTGTTATGACTAAGCCAACCACTGTTTATCACTTAACCGACCTCTAAAAATAACTTTGCCCAAAAATTTTAATACCTTTGCCAACCACTGTTAATCACTAAAACGACCTCTTTAAATGACTTTGCCCAACAATTGTAATGACTTTGACCAACAATTGTAATGACTTTGCCCAACAATTGTAATGACTTGGCACAACAATTGTAATGACTTAGCTAACCACTGTTAATCACTAATCTGACCTCTAAAAATGACTTTGCCCAACAATTGTTATTACTTTGCAAACCACTAATAATGACTTATCCGACCACTAAAAAAGACTTTGCCCAACAATTGTAATGACTTTGCCAACCACTGTTAATCATTTATCCGACCACTAAAAAAGACTTTGCCCAACTATTGTAATGACTTTGCCAACCACTGTTAATCACTAATACGACCTCTTTAAATGACTTTGCCCAACAATTGTAATGACTTTGCCAACCACTATTAATCACTAATACGACCTCTTTAAATGACTTTTCCCAACAATTGTAATGATTTTGCCCACCACTCTTAATCACTTATCCGACCTCTAAAAATGACTTTTCCCACCAATTGTAATGACCTTGCCAACCACTGTTAATCACTTAAACGACATCTTTAAATGACTTTGCCCAACTATTGTAATGACTTTGCCAACCCTTGTTAATCATATATCCGACCTCTAAAAATGACTTTGCCCAACAATTGTAATGACTTTGCCCACCACTGTTAATCACTTATCCGAGATCTAAAATGACTTTGCCCAGCAATTGTTATTACTTTGCAAACCACTGGTAATGACTTTGTCCACCACTGTTAATCACTTATCCGAACTCTAAAAATTACTTTTCCCAACAACTGTAATGACTTTGCCAACCACTGTTAATCACTTATCCGACCTCTTAAAAAAGATTTTTCCCAACAATTTTAATGACTTTGCCAACCACTATTAATCACTAATACGACCTCTTTAAATGACTTTGCCCAACAATTGTAATGACTTTTCCAACCACTGTTAATTATATATCCGACCTCAAAAAATGACTTTGCCCAACAATTGTTATTACTTAGCAAACCTTTGGTAAAGACTTTCCCTACCACTGTTAATCACTTATCCGACCTCTTAAAATGACTTTGCACAACAATTGTTATGACTAAGCCAACCACTGTTTATCACTTAACCGACCTCTAAAAATAACTTTGCCCAAAAATTTTAATACCTTTGCCAACCACTGTTAATCACTAAAACGACCTCTTTAAATGACTTTGCCCAACAATTGTAATGACTTTGACCAACAATTGTAATGACTTTGCCCAACAATTGTAATGACTTGGCACAACAATTGTAATGACTTAGCTAACCACTGTTAATCACTAATCTGACCTCTAAAAATGACTTTGCCCAACAATTGTTATTACTTTGCAAACCACTAATAATGACTTATCCGACCACTAAAAAAGACTTTGCCCAACAATTGTAATGACTTTGCCAACCACTGTTAATCATTTATCCGACCACTAAAAAGACTTTGCCCAACTATTGTAATGACTTTGCCAACCACTGTTAATCACTAATACGACCTCTTTAAATGACTTTGCCCAACAATTGTAATGACTTTGCCAACCACTATTAATCACTAATACGACCTCTTTAAATGACTTTTCCCAACAATTGTAATGATTTTGCCCACCACTCTTAATCACTTATCCGACCTCTAAAAATGACTTTTCCCACCAATTGTAATGACCTTGCCAACCACTGTTAATCACTTAAACGACATCTTTAAATGACTTTGCCCAACTATTGTAATGACTTTGCCAACCCTTGTTAATCATATATCCGACCTCTAAAAATGACTTTGCCCAACAATTGTAATGACTTTGCCCACCACTGTTAATCACTTATCCGAGATCTAAAATGACTTTGCCCAGCAATTGTTATTACTTTGCAAACCACTGGTAATGACTTTGTCCACCACTGTTAATCACTTATCCGAACTCTAAAAATTACTTTTCCCAACAACTGTAATGACTTTGCCAACCACTGTTAATCACTTATCCGACCTCTTAAAAAAGATTTTTCCCAACAATTTTAATGACTTTGCCAACCACTATTAATCACTAATACGACCTCTTTAAATGACTTTGCCCAACAATTGTAATGACTTTTCCAACCACTGTTAATTATATATCCGACCTCAAAAAATGACTTTGCCCATCTATTGTAATGACTTTGCCAACCACTTTTAATCACTGATACGACCTCTTTAAATGACTTTGCCCAACAATTGTAGTGACTTTGCCAACCACTATTAATCACTAATACGACCTCTTTAAATGACTTTGCCCAACAATTGTAATGACTTTGCCCAATAATTGTAATGACTTTGCCCAACAATTGTAATGACTCGGCACAACAATTGTAATGACTTTGCCCACAACTGTTTATCACTTATCCGACCTCTAAAAAAGACTTTGCCCAACAATTGTAATGACTTTGCGAATCACTTTTAATCACTAATATGACCTGTTTAAATGACTTTGCCCAACAATTGTAATGACTCTGCCTACCACTGTCTATTATATATCCGACCTCTAAAAATGACTTTGCCCAACTATTGTAATGACTTTGCTAACCACTGTAAATCACTAATACGACCTCTTTAAATGACTTTGCCCAACAATTGTAATGACTTTGCCCAAGTATTGTGATGACTTTGCCCAACAATTGTAATGACTTGGCACATGAATTGTAATGACTTTGCCAACCACTGTTAATCACTTATCCAACCTCTAAAAATGACTTTTCCCAACAATTGTAATTGCTTTGCAAACAACTGTTGATCACTTATCCGACCACTAAAAATGACTTTGCCCAACAATTGTAATGACTTCGCCCACCACTGTTAATCACTTATCCGTCCTCTGAAAAAGACTTTGCCAAACAATTGTAATGACTTTGCCCACAACTGTTAATCACTTATCCGACCCCTAAAAATGACTTTTCCCAACAATTGTAATGACTTTGCCAACCACTATTAATCACTAATCCGACCTCTAAAAAAGACTTTGCCCAACAATTGTAATGACTTTGCCCACCACTGTTAATTACTTATCCGACCTCTATAAATGACTTTGCCCAACAATTGTAATGACTTTGCCAACCACTATTAATCACTAATACGACCTCTTTAAATGACTTTGCCCAACAATTGTAATGACTTTGCCTACCAATTTTAATCACTTATCCGACCTCTAAAAAAGACTTTTCCCAACAATTGTAATGACTTTGCCAACCACTATTAATCACTAATACGACCTCTTTAAATGACTTTGCCCAACAATTGTAATGACTTTGCCAACCACTGTTAATTATATATCCGACCTTTAAAAATGACTTTGCCCAACTATTGTAATGACTTTGCCAACCACTGTTAATCACTAATACGACCTCTTTAAAAAACTTTGCCCAAAAATTTTAATGACTTTGCCAACCACTGTTAATCACAAATACGACCTCTTTAAATGACTTTGCCCAACAATTATAATGACTTTGACCAACAATTGTAATGACTTTACCCAACAATTGTAATGACTTGGCACAACAATTGTAATGACTTTGCGAACCACTGTTAATCACTTATCCGACCCCTAAAAATGACTTTTCCCAGCAATTGTAATTACTTTGCGAACCACTGTTAATTATATATCCGACCTCTAAAAATGACTTTGCCCAACAATTGAAATGACTTTGCCTACCAATGTAAATCACTTATCCGACCTCTAAAAAAGACTTTTCCCAACAATTGTAATGACTTTGCCAACCACTATTAATCACTAATACGACCTCTTTAAATGACTTTGCCCAACAATTGTAATGACTTTGCCAACCACTGTTAATTATATATCCGACCTTTAAAAATGACTTTGCCCAACTATTGTAATGACTTTGCCAACCACTGTTAATCACTAATACGACCTCTTTAAAAAACTTTGCCCAAAAATTTTAATGACTTTGCCAACCACTGTTAATCACAAATACGACCTCTTTAAATGACTTTGCCCAACAATTAAAATGACTTTGACCAACAATTGTAATGACTTTACCCAACAATTGTAATGACTTGGCACAACAATTGTAATGACTTTGCGAACCACTGTTAATCACTTATCCGACCCCTAAAAATGACTTTTCCCAGCAATTGTAATTACTTTGCGAACCACTGTTAATGACTTTGCCCTCCACTGTTAATCACTTATCCTACCTCTAAAAATGACTTTGCCCAACAATTGTTATTACTTTGCAAACCACTGGTAATGACTTTGCCCACCACTGTTAATCACTTATCCTACCTCTAAAAATGACTTTTCCAAACAATTGTAATGACTTTGCCCCCCACTGTTAATCACTTATCCGACCTCTAAAAATGACTTTGCCAACAACTGTTAATCACTTATCCGACCTCAATAAATGACTTTGCCCAACAATTGAAATGACTTTGCCTACCAATGTTAATCACTTATCCGACCTCTAAAAAAGACTTTTCCCAACAATTGTAATGACTTTGCCAACCACTATTAATCACTAATACGACCTCTTTAAATGACTTTGCCCAACAATTGTAATGACTTTGCCAACCACTGTTAATTATATATCCGACCTTTAAAAATGACTTTGCCCAACTATTGTAATGACTTTGCCAACCACTGTTAATCACTAATACGACCTCTTTAAAAAACTTTGCCCAAAAATTTTAATGACTTTGCCAACCACTGTTAATCACAAATACGACCTCTTTAAATGACTTTGCCCAACAATTATAATGACTTTGACCAACAATTGTAATGACTTTACCCAACAATTGTAATGACTTGGCACAACAATTGTAATGACTTTGCGAACCACTGTTAATCACTTATCCGACCCCTAAAAATGACTTTTCCCAGCAATTGTAATTACTTTGCGAACCACTGTTAATGACTTTGCCCTCCACTGTTAATCACTTATCCTACCTCTAAAAATGACTTTGCCCAACAATTGTTATTACTTTGCAAACCACTGGTAATGACTTTGCCCACCACTGTTAATCACTTATCCTACCTCTAAAAATGACTTTTCCCAACAATTGTAATGACTTTGCCCCCCACTGTAAATCACTTATCCGACCTCTAAAAATGACTTTTCCAACAACTGTTAATCACTTATCCGACCTCAATAAATGACTTTGCCCAACAATTGTAATGACTTTGCCCACCACTGTTAATTACTTATCCGACCTCTATAATTGACTTTGCCCAACAATTGTAATGACTTTGCCAACCACTATTAATCACTAATACGACCTCTTTAAATGACTTTGCCCAACAATTGTAATGACTTTGCCAACCACTGTTAATTATATATCCGACCTCTAAAAATGACTTTGCCCAACAATTGAAATGACTTTGCCTACCAATGTTAATCACTTATCCGACCTCTAAAAAAGACTTTTCCCAACAATTGTAATGACTTTGCCAACCACTATTAATCACTAATACGACCTCTTTAAATGACTTTGCCCAACAATTGTAATGACTTTGCCAACCACTGTTAATTATATATCCGACCTTTAAAAATGACTTTGCCCAAAAATTTTAATGACTTTGCCAACCACTGTTAATCACAAATACGACCTCTTTAAATGACTTTGCCCAACAATTATAATGACTTTGACCAACAATTGTAATGACTTTACCCAACAATTGTAATGACTTGGCACAACAATTGTAATGACTTTGCGAACCACTGTTAATCACTTATCCGACCCCTAAAAATGACTTTTCCCAGCAATTGTAATTACTTTGCGAACCACTGTTAATGACTTTGCCCTCCACTGTTAATCACTTATCCTACCTCTAAAAATGACTTTGCCCAACAATTGTTATTACTTTGCAAACCACTGGTAATGACTTTGCCCACCACTGTTAATCACTTATCAGACCGCTTAAAATGACTTTGCCCAACATTTGTAATGACTTTGCCGACAACTGTTAATCACTTATCCGACCTCTAAAAATGACTTTGCCAACAACTGTTAATCACTTATCCGACCTCAATAAATGACTTTGCCCAACAATTGTAATGACTTTGCCCCCCACTGTTAATCACTTATCCGACCTCTAAAAATGACTTTGCCCACCACTGTTAATCACTTTTCCGACCTCTAAAAATGACTTTGCCCAACAATTGTAATGACTTTGCCCCCCACTGTTAATCAATTATCCGACCTCTAAAAATGACTTTGCCCAACAATTGTAATGACTTTGCCATACACTGGTAATGACTTTGCCCACCACTGTTAATCACCTATCCGACCTCTAAAAATGACTTTGCCTAACTTTTGTTATGACTTTGCCAACCACTGTTAATCATTTATCCAACCTCTAAAAGTGACTTTGCCCAACAATTGTAATAACTTTGCCCCCCACTGTTAATCACTTATCCGACCTCTAAAAATGACTTTGCCCAACAATTGTAATGACTTTGCCATACACTGGTAATGATTTTGCCAATCACTGTTAATCATATATCCGACCTCTAAAAATGACTTTGCCAACCACTGTTAATCACTTATCAGACCGCTTAAAATGACTTTGCTCAACATTTGAAATGACTTTGCCAACAACTGTTAATCACTTATCCGACCTCAAAAAATGACTTTGCCCAACAATTGTAATGACTTTGCCCCACACTGTTAATCACTTATCCGACCTCTAAAAATGACTTTGCCCACCACTGTTAATCACTTTTCCGACCTCTATAAATGACTTTGCCCAACAATTGTAATGACTTTGCCCACCACTGTTAATTACTTATCCGACCTCTATAAATGACTTTGCCCAACAATTGTAATGACTTTGCCAACCACTATTAATCACTAATACGACCTCTTTAAATGACTTTGCCCAACAATTGTAATGACTTTGCCAACCAATGTTAATCACTTATCCGACCTCTAAAAAAGACTTTTCCCAACAATTGTAATGACTTTGCCAACCACTATTAATCACTAATACGACCTCTTTAAATGACTTTGCCCAACAATTGTAATGACTTTGCCAACCACTGTTAATTATATATCCGACCTTTAAAAATGACTTTGCCCAAAAATTTTAATGACTTTGCCAACCACTGTTAATCACAAATACGACCTCTTTAAATGACTTTGCCCAACAATTATAATGACTTTGACCAACAATTGTAATGACTTTACCCAACAATTGTAATGACTTGGCACAACAATTGTAATGACTTTGCGAACCACTGTTAATCACTTATCCGACCCCTAAAAATGACTTTTCCCAGCAATTGTAATTACTTTGCGAACCACTGTTAATGACTTTGCCCTCCACTGTTAATCACTTATCCTACCTCTAAAAATGACTTTGCCCAACAATTGTTATTACTTTGCAAACCACTGGTAATGACTTTGCCCACCACTGTTAATCACTTATCAGACCGCTTAAAATGACTTTGCCCAACATTTGTAATGACTTTGCCGACAACTGTTAATCACTTATCCGACCTCTAAAAATGACTTTGCCAACAACTGTTAATCACTTATCCGACCTCAATAAATGACTTTGCCCAACAATTGTAATGACTTTGCCCCCCGCTGTTAATCACTTATCCGACCTCTAAAAATGACTTTGCCCCCCACTGTTAATCAGTTTTCCGACCTCTAAAAATGACTTTGCCCAACAATTGTAATGACTTTGCCCCCCACTGTTAATCAATTATCCGACCTCTAAAAATGACTTTGCCCAACAATTGTAATGACTTTGCCATACACTGGTAATGACTTTGCCCACCACTGTTAATCACCTATCCGACCTCTAAAAATGACTTTGCCTAACTTTTGTTATGACTTTGCCAACCACTGTTAATCATTTATCCAACCTCTAAAAGTGACTTTGCCCAACAATTGTAATAACTTTGCCCCCCACTGTTAATCACTTATCCGACCTCTAAAAATGACTTTGCCCAACAATTGTAATGACTTTGCCATACACTGGTAATGATTTTGCCAATCACTGTTAATCATATATCCGACCTCTAAAAATGACTTTGCCAACCACTGTTAATCACTTATCAGACCGCTTAAAATGACTTTGCCCAACATTTGTAATGACTTTGCCAACAACTGTTAATCACTTATCCGACCTCAAAAAATGACTTTGCCCAACAATTGTAATGACTTTGCCCCCCACTGTTAATCACTTATCCGACCTCTAAAAATGACTTTGCCCACCACTGTTAATCACTTTTCCGACCTCTAAAAATGACTTTGCCCAACAATTGTAATAACTTTGCCCCCAACTGTTAATCACTTATCCGACCTCTAAAAATGACTTTGCCCAACAATTGTAATGACTTTGCCATTCACTGGTAATGACTTTGCCAATCACTGTTAATCATATATCCGACCTCTAAAAAAGTCTTTGCCCACCACTGTTAATCACTTATCCGACCTCTAAAAATGACTTTGCTCAACATTTGTAATGACTTTGCCAACCACTGTTAATCACTTATCCGACCTCTAAAAATGACTTTGCCCAACAATTGTAATGACTTTGCCATACACTGGTAATGACTTTGCTTACACTGTAAATCACTTATCCGACCGCTAAAAATAATTTTGCCCAATATTTGTAATGACTTTGCCAACAACTGTTAATCACTTATCCGACCTCAAAAAATGACTTTGCCCACCACTGTTAATCACTTATCCGACCTCTAAAAATGACTTTGCCCAACATTTGTAATGACTTTGCCAACCACTGTTAATCACTTATCCGACCTCTAAAAATGACTTTGCCCAACAATTGTAATGACTTTGCCATACACTGGTAATGACTTTGCCAACCACTGTTAATCACTTATCCGACCTCTAAAAATGACTTTGCCCAACATTTGTAATGACTTTGCCAACAACTGTTAATCACTTATTCGACCTCAAAAAATGACTTTGCCCAACAATTGTAATGACTTTGCCCCCCACTGTTAATCACTTATCCGACCTCTAAAAATGACTTTGCCCACCACTGTAAATCACTTTTCCGACCTCTAAAAATGACTTTGCCCAACAATTGCAATAACTTTACCCCCACTGTTAATCACTTATCCGACCTCTAAAAATGACTTTGCCCAACAATTGTAATGACTTTGCCATACACTGGTAATGACTTTGCCAATCACTGTTAATCATATATCCGACCTCTAAAAATGTCTTTGCCCACCACTGTTAATCACTTATCCGACCTCTAAAAATGACTTTGCTCAACATTTGTAATGACTTTGCCAACAACTGTTAATCACTTATCCGACCTCTAAAAATGACTTTGCCCAACAATTGTAATGACTTTGCCATACACTGGTAATGACTTTGCTTACACTGTTAATCACTTATCCGACCGCTAAAAATAATTTTGCCCAACATTTGTAATGACTTTGCCAACAACTGTTAATCACTTATCCGACCTCAAAAAATGACTTTGCCCAACAATTGTAATGACTTTGCCCCCCACTATTAATCACTTATCCGACCTCTAAAAATGACTTTGCCCACCACTGTTAATCACTTTTCCGACCCCTAAAAATGATTTTGCCCAACAATTGTAATGACTTTGCCCCCCACTGTTAATCACTTATCCGACCTCTAAAAATGACTTTGCCCAACAATTGGAATGACTTTGCCTAACATTTGTAATGACTTTGCCAACCACTGTTAATCATTTATCCGACCTCTAAAAGTGACTTTGCCCAACTATTGTTATGACTTTGCCAACCACTGTTAATCACTAAAACGATCTCTAAAAATGACTTTGCCCACCACTGTTAATCACTTTTCCGACCACTAAAAATGACTTTGCCCAACATTTGTAATGACTTTGGCGGCCACTTTTAATCATATATCCGACCTCTAAAAATGAGTTTGCCCACCACTGTAAATCACTTTTCCGACCTCTAAAAATGACTTTGCCCAACAATTGTAATAACTTTGCCCCCCACTGTTAATCACTTATCCGACCTCTAAAAATGACTTTGCCCAACAATTGTAATGACTTTGCCATACACTGGTAATGACTTTGCCAATCACTGTTAATCATATATCCGACCTCTTAAAATGACTTTGCCCACCACTGTTAATCACTTATCCGACCTCTAAAAGTGACTTTTACCAACAATTGTAATGACTTTGCCATACACTGGTAATGACTTTGCTTACACTGTAAATCACTTATCCGACCGCTAAAAATGACTTTGCCCAACATTTGTAATGACTTTGCCAACAACTGTTAATCACTTATCCGACCTCAAAAAATGACTTAGCCCAACAATTGTAATGACTTTGCCCCCCACTGTTAATCACTTATCCGACGTCTAAAAATGACTTTGCCCACCACTGTTAATCACTTTTCCGACCTCTAAAAATTACTTTGCCCAACAATTGTAATGACTTTGCCCCCCACTGTTAATCACTTAAACGACATCTTTAAATGACTTTGCCCAAAAATCGTTATTACTTTGCAAATAACTGGGAATGACTTAGCCCACCACTGTTAATCACTAATCCGAACTCTAAAAATGACTTTTCCCAACAATTGAAATGACTTTGCCAACCACTGTAAATCATTTATCCGACCTATAAAAATCACTTTTCCCAACAATTGTAATGACTTTGCCAACCACTGTTAATCACTAATACGACCTCTTTAAATGACTTTGCCCAACGATTGTATTGACTTTGCCAACCACTGTTAATCATTTATCCGACCTCTAAAAAGACTTTGCCCAACTATTGTAATGACTTTGCCAACCCTTGTTAATCATATATCCGACCTCTAAAAATGACTTTGCCCAACAATTGTAATGACTTTGCCCACCACTGTTAATCACTAATCCGAGATCTAAAATGACTTTGCCCAACAATTGTTATTACTTTGCAAACCACTGGTAATGACTTTGCTTACACTGTAAATCACTTATCCGACCGCTAAAAATTACTTTGCCCAACATTTGTAATGACTTTGCCAACAACTGTTAATCACTTATCCGACCTCAAAAAATGACTTAGCCCAACAATTGTAATGACTTTGCCCCCCACTGTTAATCACTTATCCGACCTCTAAAAATGACTTTGCCCAACACTGTTAATCACTTTTCCGACCTCTAAAAATTACTTTGCCCAACAATTGTAATTACTTTGCCCCCCACTGTTAATCACTTAAACGACATCTTTAAATGACTTTGCCCAACAATTGTTATTACTTTGCAAATAACTGGGAATGACTTAGCCCACCACTGTTAATCACTAATCCGAACTCTAAAAATGACTTTTCCCAACAATTGAAATGACTTTGCCAACCACTGTAAATCATTTATCCGACCTATAAAAATCACTTTTCCAAACAATTGTAATGACTTTGCCAACCACTGTTAGTCACTAATACGACCTCTTTAAATGACTTTGCCCAACGATTGTATTGACTTTGCCAACCACTGTTAATCATTTATCCGACCTCTAAAAAGACTTTGCCCAACTATTGTAATGACTTTGCCAACCCTTGTTAATCATATATCCGACCTCTAAAAATGACTTTGCCCAACAATTGTAATGACTTTGCCCACCACTGTTAATCACTAATCCGAGATCTAAAATGACTTTGCCCAACAATTGTTATTACTTTGCAAACCACTGGTAATGACTATGCCCACCACTGTTAATCACTTATCCGACCTCTAAAAATGACTTTTCCCAACAATTGTAATGACTTTGCCCACCACTGTTAATTACTTATCCGACCTCTATAAATGACTTTTCCCAACAATTGTAATGACTTTGCCAACCACTATTAATCACTAATACGACCTCTTTAAATGACTCTGCCCAACAATTGTAATGACTTTTCCAACCACTGTTAATTATATATCCGACCTCTAAAAATGACTTTGCCCATCCATTGTAATGACTTTGCCAACCACTGTTAATCACTAATACGACCTCTTTAAATGACTTTGCCCAACAATTGTAGTGACTTTGCCAACCACTATTAATCACTAATACGACCTCTTTAAATGACTTTGCCCAACAATTGTAATGACTTTGCCCAACAATTGTAATGACTTTGCCCAATAATTGTAATGACTTTGCCCAACAATTGTAATGACTTGGCACAACAATTGGAATGACTTTGCCCACCACTGTTTATCACTTATCCGACCTCTAAAAAAGACTTTGCCCAACAATTGTAATGACTTTGCGAATCACTTTTAATCACTAATACGACCTGTTAAAACGACTTTGCCAAATAATTGTAATGACTTTCCCCAATAATTGTAATGACTTGGCACAACAATTGTAATGACTTTGATCAACCTCTGTTAATCACTTATCCGACCTCTAAAAATGACTTTGCCCAACAATTGTAATGACTTCGCCCACCACTGTTAATCACTTATCCGTCCTCTGAAAAAGACTTTGCCCAACAATTGTAATGACTTTGCCCACAACAGTTAATCACTTATCCGACCCCTAAAAATGACTTTTCCCAACAATTGTAATGACTTTGCCAACCACTATTAATCACTAACACGACCTCTTTAAATGACTTTTCCCAACAATTGTAATGACTTTGCCAACCACTGTTAATCACTTATCCGACCTCTAAAAAAGACTTTGCCCAACAATTGTAATGACTTTGCCCACCACTGTTAATTACTTATCCGACCTCTATAAATGACTTTGCCCAACAATTGTAATGACTTTGCCAACCACTATTAATCACTAATACGACCTCTTTAAATGACTTTGCCCAACAATTGTAATGATTTTGCCAACCACTGTTAATTATATATCCGACCTCTAAAAATGACTTTACCCAACAATTGTTATTACTTTGCAAACCACTGGTAATAACTTTGCCCACCACTGTTAATCACTTATCCGACCTCTAAAAATGAATTTGCCCAACAATTTTAATGACTTTGCCAACCACTGTTAATCACAAATACGACCTCTTTAAATGACTTTGCCCAACAATTTTAATGACTTTGACCAACAATTGTAATGACTTTACCCAACAATTGTAATGACTTGGCACAACAATTGTAATGACTTTGCGAACCACTGTTAATCACTTACCCTACCTCTAAAAATGACTTTGCCCAACGATTGTTATTACTTTGCAAACCACTGGTAATGACTTTGCCCACCACTGTTAATCACTTATCCTACCTCTAAAAATGACTTTTCCCAACAATTGTAATGACTTTGCCCACCACTGTTTATCACTTATCCGACCTCTAAAAAAGACTTTGCCCAACAATTGTAATGACTTTGCCAATCACTATTAATCACTAATACGACCTCTTTAAATGACTTTGCCAAATAATTGTAATGACTTTCCCCAATAATTGTAATGACTTGGCACAACAATTGTAATGACTTTGATCAACCACTGTTAATCACTTATCCGACCTCTAAAAATGAATTTGCCCAACAATTTTAATGACTTTGCCAACCACTGTTAATCACAAATACGACCTCTTTAAATGACTTTGCCCAACAATTTTAATGACTTTGACCAACAATTGTAATGACTTTACCCAACAATTGTAATGACTTGGCACAACAATTGTAATGACTTTGCGAACCACTGTTAATCACTTACCCTACCTCTAAAAATGACTTTGCCCAACGATTGTTATTACTTTGCAAACCACTGGTAATGACTTTGCCCACCACTGTTAATCACTTATCCTACCTCTAAAAATGACTTTTCCCAACAATTGTAATGACTTTGCCCACCACTGTTTATCACTTATCCGACCTCTAAAAAAGACTTTGCCCAACAATTGTAATGACTTTGCCAATCACTATTAATCACTAATACGACCTCTTTAAATGACTTTGCCAAATAATTGTAATGACTTTCCCCAATAATTGTAATGACTTGGCACAACAATTGTAATGACTTTGATCAACCACTGTTAATCACTTATCCGACCTCTAAAAATGACTTTGCCCAACAATTGTAATGACTTCGCCCACCACTGTTAATCACTTATCCGTCCTCTGAAAAAGACTTTGCCCAACAATTGTAATGACTTTGCCCACAACTGTTAATCACTTAATCGTCCCCTAAAAATGACTTTTCCCAACAATTATAATGACTTTGCCAACCACTATTAATCACTAACACGACCTCTTTAAATGACTTTGCCCAACAATTGTAATGACTTTGCCCACCACTGTTAATTATATATCCGACCTCTAAAAATGACTTTACCCAACAATTGAAATGACTTTGCCAACCACTATTAATCACTAATACGACCTCTTTAAATGACTTTGCCCAACAATTGTAATGACTTTGCCAACCACTGTTAATTATATATCCATCCTCTAAAAATGACTTGGCCCAACTATTGTAATGACTTTGCCAACCACTGTTAATCACTAATACGACCTCTTTAAATGACTTTGCCCAACAATTGTAATGACTTTGCCAACCACTATTAATCACTAATACGACCTCTTTAAATGACTTTGCCCAACAATTGTAATGACTTTGCCCAACAATTGTAATGACTTGGCACAACAATTGTAATGACTTTGCCAACCACTGTTAATCACTTATCCAACCTCTAAAAATGTCTTTTCCCAACAATTGTAATTACTTTGCAATCAACTGTTAATCACTTATCCGACCTCTAAAAATGACTGCCCAACAATTGTAATGACTTTGCCAACCACTGGTAATGACTTTGCCCACCACTGTTAATCACTTATCCGACCTCTAAAAATGAATTTGCCCAACAATTTTAATGACTTTGCCAACCACTGTTAATCACAAATACGACCTCTTTAAATGACTTTGCCCAACAATTTTAATGACTTTGACCAACAATTGTAATGACTTTACCCAACAATTGTAATGGCTTGGCACAACAATTGTAATGACTTTGCGAACCACTGTTAATCACTTATCCTACCTCTAAAATGACTTTGCCCAACGATTGTTATTACTTTGCAAACCACTGGTAATGACTTTGCCCACCACTGTTAATCACTTATCCGACCTCTATAGATGACTTTGCCCAACAATTGTAATGACTTTGCCAACCACTATTAATCACTAATACGACCTCTTTAAATGACTTTGCCCAACAATTGTAATGACTTTGCCAACCACTGTTAATTATATATCCGACCTCTAAAAATGACTTTACCCAACAATTGAAATGACTTTGCCAACCACTATTAATCACTAATACGACCTCTTTAAATGACTTTGCCCAACAATTGTAATGACTTTGCCAACCACTGTTAATTATATATCCATCCTCTAAAAATGACTTGGCCCAACTATTGTAATGACTTTGCCAACCACTGTTAATCACTAATACGACCTCTTTAAATGACTTTGCCCAACAATTGTAATGACTTTGCCAACCACTATTAATCACTAATACGACCTCTAAAAATGACTTTGCCCAACAATTGTTATTACTTTGCAAACCACTGGTAATGACTTTGCCCACCACTGTTAATCACTTATCCGACCTCTAAAAATGAATTTGCCCAACAATTTTAATGACTTTGCCAACCACTGTTAATCACAAATACGACCTCTTTAAATGACTTTGCCCAACAATTTTAATGACTTTGACCAACAATTGTAATGACTTTACCCAACAATTGTAATGGCTTGGCACAACAATTGTAATGACTTTGCGAACCACTGTTAATCACTTATCCTACCTCTAAAAATGACTTTGCCCAACGATTGTTATTACTTTGCAAACCACTGGTAATGACTTTGCCCACCACTGTTAATCACTTATCCTACCTCTAAAAATGACTTTTCCCAACAATTGTAATGACTTTGCCCACCACTGTTTTTCACTTATCCGACCTCTAAAAAAGACTTTGCCCAACAATTGTAATGACTTTGCCAATCACTATTAATCACTAATACGATCTCTTTAAATGACTTCGCCCAACAATTGTAATGACTCTGCCAACGACTGTTAATTATATATCCGACCTCAAAAAATGACTTTGCCCAACTATTGTAATAACTTTGCCAACCAATATTAATCACTAATACGACCTATTTAAATGACTTTGCCCAACAATTGTAATGACTTTGCCCAACAATTGTAATGACTTTGCCCAATAATTGTAATGACTTTGCACAACAATTGTAATGACTTGGCACAACAATTGTAATGACTTTGCCAGCCACTGTTTATCACTTATCCAACTTATAAAAATGACTTTTCCCAACAATTGTAATGACTTTGCCAACCACTATTAATCACTAATACGACCTCTTTAAATGACTTTGCCCAACAATTGTAATGACTTCGCCCACAACTGTTAATCACTTATCCGACCTCTAAAAATGACTTTGCCCACCACTGTTAATCACTTTTCCGACCCCTAAAAATGACTTTGCCCAACAATTGTAATGACTTTGCCCCCCACTGTTAATCACTTATCCGACCTCTAAAAATGACTTTGCCCAACAATTGGAATGACTTTGCCATACACTGGTAAAGACTTTGCCCACCACTGTTAATCACCTATCCGACCTCTAAAAATGACTTTGCCTAACATTTGTAATGACTTTGCCAACCACTGTTAATCATTTATCCGACCTCTAAAAGTGACTTTGCCCAACTATTGTTATGACTTTGCCAACCACTGTTAATCACTAAAACGACCTCTAAAAATGACTTTGCCCACCACTGTTAATCACTTTTCCGACCTCTAAAAATGACTTTGCCCAACATTTGTAATGACTTTGGCGGCCACTTTTAATCATATATCCGACCTCTAAAAATGAGTTTGCCCACCACTGTAAATCACTTTTCCGACCTCTAAAAATGACTTTGCCCAACAATTGTAATAACTTTGCCCCCCACTGTTAATCACTTATCCGACCTCTAAAAATGACTTTGCCCAACAATTGTAATGACTTTGCCATACACTGGTAATGACTTTGCCAATCACTGTTAATCATATATCCGACCTCTAAAAATGACTTTGCCCACCACTGTTAATCACTTATCCGACCTCTAAAAATGACTTCTCTCAACATTTGTAATGACTTTGCCAACCACTGTTAATCACTTATCCGACCTCTAAAAATGACTTTTACCAACAATTGTAATGACTTTGCCATACACTGGTAATGACTTTGCTTACACTGTAAATCACTTATCCGACCGCTAAAAATGACTTTGCCCAACATTTGTAATGACTTTGCCAACAACTGTTAATCACTTATCCGACCTCAAAAAATGACTTAGCCCAACAATTGTAATGACTTTGCCCCCCACTGTTAATCACTTATCCGACCTCTAAAAATGACTTTGCCCACCACTGTTAATCACTTTTCCGACCTCTAAAAATGACTTTGCCCAACAATTGTAATGACTTTGCCCCCCACTGTTAATCACTTAAACGACATCTTTAAATGACTTTGCCCAACAATTGTTATTACTTTGCAAATAACTGGGAATGACTTAGCCCACCACTGTTAATCACTAATCCGAACTCTAAAAATGACTTTTCCCAACAATTGAAATGACTTTGCCAACCACTGTAAATCATTTATCCGACCTATAAAAATCACTTTTCCCAACAATTGTAATCACTTTGCCAACCACTGTTAATCACTAATACGACCTCTTTAAATGACTTTGCCCAACAATTGTATTGACTTTGCCAACCACTGTTAATCATTTATCCGACCTCTAAAAAGACTTTGCCCAACTATTGTAATGACTTTGCCAACCCTTGTTAATCATATATCCGACCTCTAAAAATGACTTTGCCCAACAATTGTAATGACTTTGCCCACCACTGTTAATCACTAATCCGAGATCTAAAATGACTTTGCCCAACAATTGTTATTACTTTGCAAACCACTGGTAATGACTTTGCCCACCACTGTTAATCACTTATCCGACCTCTAAAAATGACTTTTCCCAACAATTGTAAAGACTTTGCCCACCACTGTTAATTACTTATCCGACCTCTATAAATGACTTTTCCCAACAATTGTAATGACTTTGCCAACCACTATTAATCACTTATACGACCTCTTTAAATGACTCTGCCCAACAATTGTAATGACTTTTCCAACCACTGTTAATTATATATCCGACCTCTAAAAATGACTTTGCCCATCCATTGTAATGACTTTGCCAACCACTGTTAATCACTAATACGACCTCTTTAAATGACTTTGCCCAACAATTGTAGTGACTTTGCCAACCACTATTAATCACTAATACGACCTCTTTAAATGACTTTGCCCAACAATTGTAATGACTTTGCCCAACAATTGTAATGACTTTGCCCAATAATTGTAATGACTTTGCCCAACAATTGTAATGACTTGGCACAACAATTGTTATGACTTTGCCCACCACTGTTTATCACTTATCCGACCTCTAAAAAAGACTTTGCCCAACAATTTTAATGACTTTGCGAATCACTTTTAATCACTAATACGACCTGTTAAAACGACTTTGCCCAACAATTGTAATGACTCTGCCAACCACTGTTAATTATATATCCGACCTCTAAAAATGACTTTGCCCAACTATTGTAATGACTTCGCCCACCACTGTTAATCACTTATCCGTCCTCTGAAAAAGACTTTGCCCAACAATTGTAATGACTTTGCCCACAACTGTTAATCACTTATCCGACCCCTAAAAATAACTTTTCCCAACAATTGTAATGACTATGCCAACCACTATTAATCACTAACACGACCTCTTTAAATGACTTTGGCCAACAATTGTAATGACTTTGCCAACCACTGTTAATCACTTATCCGACCTCTAAAAAAGACTTTGCCCAACAATTGTAATGACTTTGCCCACCACTGTTAATTACTTATCCGACCTCTATAAATGACTTTGCCCAACAATTGTAATGACTTTGCCATCCACTATTAATCACTAATACGAATTCTTTAAATGACTTTGCCCAACAATTGTAATGACTTTGCCAACCACTGTTAATTATATATCCGACCTCTAAAAATGACTTTACCCAATAATTGAAATGACTTTGCCAACCACTATTAATCACTAATACGACCTCTTTAAATGACTTTGCCCAACAATTGTAATGACTTTGCCAACCACTGTTAATTATATATCCATCCTCTAAAAATGACTTTGCCCAACTATTGTAATGACTTTGCCAACCACTGTTAATCACTAATACGACCTCTTTAAATGACTTTGCCCAACAATTGTAATGACTTTGCCAACCACTTTTAATCACTAATACGACCTCTTTAAATGACTTTGCCCAACAATTGTAATGACTTGGCACAACAATTGTAATGACTTTGCCAACCACTGTAAATCACTTATCCAACCTCTAAAAATGTCTTATCCCAACAATTGTAATTACTTTGCAAACAACTGTTAATCACTTATCCGACCTCTAAAAATGAGTTTGCCCAACAATTGTTATTACTTTGCAAACCACTGGTAATGACTTTGCCCACCACTGTTAATCACTTATCCTACCTCTAAAAATGACTTTGCCCAACAATTGTTATGACTTAGCCAACCACTGTTTATCACTTAACCGAACTCTAAAAATTACTTTGCCCAACAATGGTAATAACTTTGCCAAACAATGTAAATCACTAATCCGACCTCTAAAAATAACTTTGCCCAAAAATTTTAATGACTTTGCCAACCACTGTTAATCACAAATACGACCTCTTTAAATGACTTTGCCCAACAATTTTAATGACTTTGCCAACCACTGTTAATCACTTATCCGACCTCTAAAAAAGACTTTGCCCAACAATTGTAATGACTTTGCCCACCACTGTTAATTACTTATCCGACCTCTATAAATGACTTTGCCCAACAATTGTAATGACTTTGCCATCCACTATTAATCACTAATACGACCTCTTTAAATGACTTTGCCCAACAATTGTAATGACTTTGCCAACCACTGTTAATTATATATCCGACCTCTAAAAATGACTTTACCCAATAATTGAAATGACTTTGCCAACCACTATTAATCACTAATACGACCTCTTTAAATGACTTTGCCCAACAATTGTAATGACTTTGCCAACCACTGTTAATTATATATCCATCCTCTAAAAATGACTTTGCCCAACTATTGTAATGACTTTGCCAACCACTGTTAATCACTAATACGACCTCTTTAAATGACTATGCCCAACAATTGTAATGACTTTGCCAACCACTATTAATCACTAATACGACCTCTTTAAATGACTTTGCCCAACAATTGTAATGACTTGGCACAACAATTGTAATGACTTTGCCAACCACCGTTAATCACTTATCCAACCTCTAAAAATGTCTTATCCCAACAATTGTAATTACTTTGCAAACAACTGTTAATCACTTATCCGACCTCTAAAAATGAGTTTGCCCAACAATTGTTATTACTTTGCAAACCACTGGTAATGACTTTGCCCACCACTGTTAATCACTTATCCGACCTCTAAAAATGACTTTGCCCAACAATTGTTATGACTTAGCCAACCACTGTTTATCACTTAACCGAACTCTAAAAATTACTTTGCCCAACAATGGTAATAACTTTGCCAAACAATGTAAATCACTAATCCGACCTCTAAAAATAACTTTGCCCAAAAATTTTAATGACTTTGCCAACCACTGTTAATCACAAATACGACCTCTTTAAATGACTTTGCCCAACAATTTTAATGACTTTGACCAACAATTGTAATGACTTTACCAAACAATTGTAATGACTTGGCGCAACAATTGTAATGACTTTGCGAACCACTGTTAATCACTTATCCTACCTCTAAAAATGACTTTGCCCAACGAATGTTATTACTTTGCAAACCACTGGTAATGACTTTGCCCACCACTGTTAATCACTTATCCTACCTCTAAAAATGACTTTTCCCAACAATTGTAATGACTTTGCCCACCACTGTTTATCACTTATCCGACCTCTAAAAAAGACTTTGCCCAACAATTGTAATGACTTTGCCAATCACTATTAATCACTAATACGACCTCTTTAAATGACTTCGCCCAACAATTGTAATGACTCTGCCAACGACTGTTAATTATATATCCGACCTCTAAAAATGACTTTGCCTAACAATTGTAATGACTTTGCCCAACAATTGTAATGACTTTGCCCAATAATTGTAATGACTTTGCACAACAATTGTAATGACTTGGCACAACAATTGTAATGACTTTGCCCACCACTGTTAATTACTTATCCGACCTCCATAAATGACTTTGCCAAACAATTGTAATGACTTTGCCAACCACTATTAATCACTAATACGACCTCTAAAAAAGACTTTGCCCAACAATTGTAATGACTTTGCCAACCACTGTTAATCACTTATCCGACCTCTAAAAAAGACTTTGCCCAACAATTGTAATGACTTTGCCCACCACTGTTAATTACTTATCCGACCTCTATAAATGACTTTGCCCAACAATTGTAATGACTTTGCCAACCACTATTAATCACTAATACGACTTCTAAAAAAGACTTTGCCCAACAATTGTAATGACTTTGCCCACCACTGTTAATTACTTATTCGACCTCTATAAATGACTTTGCCCAACAATTGTAATGACTTTGCCAACCACTATTAATTACTTATCCGACCTCTATAAATGACATTGCCCAACAATTGTAATGACTTTGCCAACCACTATTAATCACTAATACGACCTCTTTAAATGACTTTGCCCAACAATTGTAATGACTTTGCCAACCACTGTTAATTATATATCCGACCTCTAAAAATGACTTTACCCAACAATTGAAATGACTTTGCCTACCAATGTTAATCACTTATCCGACCTCTAAAAAAGACTTTTCCCAACAATTGTAATCACTTTGCCAACCACTATTAATCACTAATACGACCTCTTTAAATGACTTTGCCCAACAATTGTAATGACTTTGCCAACCACTGTTAATCACTTATCCGACCTCTTTAAATGACTTTGCCCAACAATTGTAATGACTTTGCCAACCACTATTAATCACTAATACGACCTCTTTAAATGACTTTGCCCAACAATTGTAATGACTTTGCCCAACAATTGTAATGACTTTGCCCAATAATTGTAATGTGTTTGCCCAACAATTGTAATGACTTGGCACAAAAATTGTAATTACTTTGCCAGCCACTGTTAATCACTTATCCATCCTATAAAAATGACTTTTCCCAACAATTGTAATTACTTTGCAAACAACTGTTTATCACTTATCCGACATCTAAAAATGACTTTGCCCAACAATTGTTATTACTTTGCAAACCACTAGTAATGACTTTGCCCACCACTGTTAATCACTTATCCGACCTCTAAAAATGACTTTGCCCAACAATTGTTATGACTAAGCCAACCACTGTTTATCACTTAACCGACCTCTAAAAATTACTTTGCCCAACAATGGTAATAACTTGGCCAAACAATTTAAATCACTAATCCGACCTCTAAAAATAACTTTGCCCATAAATTTTAATGACTTTGCCAACAACTGTTAATCACAAATACGACCTCTTTAAATGACTTTGCCCAACAATTGTAATGACTTTGACCAACAATTGTAATGACTTTACCCAACAATTGTAATGACTTTACGAACCACTGTTAATCACTTATCCGACCTCTAAAAATGAATTTTCCCAACAATTGTAATTACTTTGCGAACCACTGTTAATGACTTTGCCCACCACTGTTAATCACTTATCCTACCTCTAAAAATAACTTTTCCCAACAATTGTTATTGCTTTGCAAACCACTGGTAATGACTTTGCCCACCACTGTTAATCACTTATCCTACCTCTAAAAATGACTTTTCCCAACAATTGTAATGACTTTTCCACCACTGTTTATCACTTATCCGACCTCTAAAAAAGACTTTGCCCAACAATTGTAATGACTTTGCCAATCACTATTAATCACTAATACGACCTCTTTAAATGACTTTGCCCAACAATTGTAATGACTTTGCCAACCACTATTAATCGCTAATACGACCTCTTTAATTGACTTTGCCCAACAATTGTAATGACTTTGCCCAACAATTGTAATGACTTTGCCCAATAATTGTAATGACTATACCCAACAATTGTAATGACCTGGCACAACAATTGTAATGACTTTGCGAACCACTGTTAATCACTTTTCAACCTCTAAAAACGACTTTGCCCACCACTGTTAATCACTAATACGACCTCTTTAAATGACTTTGCCCAACAATTGTAATGACTTTGCCAACCACTGTTAATTATATATCCGACCTCTAAAAATGACTTTACCCAACAATTGAAATGACTTTGCCTACCAATGTTAATCACTTATCCGACCTCTAAAAAAGACTTTTCCCAACAATTGTAATCACTTTGCCAACCACTATTAATCACTAATACGACCTCTTTAAATGACTTTGCCCAACAATTGTAATGACTTTGCCAACCACTGTTAATCACTTATCCGACCTCTTTAAATGACTTTGCCCAACAATTGTAATGACTTTGCCAACCACTATTAATCACTAATACGACCTCTTTAAATGACTTTGCCCAACAATTGTAATGACTTTGCCCAACAATTGTAATGACTTTGCCCAATAATTGTAATGTGTTTGCCCAACAATTGTAATGACTTGGCACAAAAATTGTAATTACTTTGCCAGCCACTGTTAATCACTTATCCATCCTATAAAAATGACTTTTCCCAACAATTGTAATTACTTTGCAAACAACTGTTTATCACTTATCCGACATCTAAAAATGACTTTGCCCAACAATTGTTATTACTTTGCAAACCACTAGTAATGACTTTGCCCACCACTGTTAATCACTTATCCGACCTCTAAAAATGACTTTGCCCAACAATTGTTATGACTAAGCCAACCACTGTTTATCACTTAACCGACCTCTAAAAATTACTTTGCCCAACAATGGTAATAACTTGGCCAAACAATTTAAATCACTAATCCGACCTCTAAAAATAACTTTGCCCATAAATTTTAATGACTTTGCCAACAACTGTTAATCACAAATACGACCTCTTTAAATGACTTTGCCCAACAATTGTAATGACTTTGACCAACAATTGTAATGACTTTACCCAACAATTGTAATGACTTTACGAACCACTGTTAATCACTTATCCGACCTCTAAAAATGAATTTTCCCAACAATTGTAATTACTTTGCGAACCACTGTTAATGACTTTGCCCACCACTGTTAATCACTTATCCTACCTCTAAAAATAACTTTTCCCAACAATTGTTATTGCTTTGCAAACCACTGGTAATGACTTTGCCCACCACTGTTAATCACTTATCCTACCTCTAAAAATGACTTTTCCCAACAATTGTAATGACTTTTCCACCACTGTTTATCACTTATCCGACCTCTAAAAAAGACTTTGCCCAACAATTGTAATGACTTTGCCAATCACTATTAATCACTAATACGACCTCTTTAAATGACTTTGCCCAACAATTGTAATGACTTTGCCAACCACTATTAATCGCTAATACGACCTCTTTAATTGACTTTGCCCAACAATTGTAATGACTTTGCCCAACAATTGTAATGACTTTGCCCAATAATTGTAATGACTATACCCAACAATTGTAATGACCTGGCACAACAATTGTAATGACTTTGCGAACCACTGTTAATCACTTTTCAACCTCTAAAAACGACTTTGCCCACCACTGTTAATCACTTATCCGACCTCTAAAAATGACTTTGCCCAACTATTGTTATGACTTTGCAAACCACTGTTAATAACTAAAACGACCTCTAAAAATGACTTTGCCCAACAATTGTAATGACTTTGCCCAACAATTGTAATGACTTTGCCCAATAATTGTAATGACCTTGTCCAACAATTGTAATGACTTGGCACAACAATTGTAATGACTTTGCCAACCACTGTTAATCACTTTTCAACCTCTAAAAACGACTTTGCCCACCACTGTTAATCACTTATCCGACCTCTAAAAATGACTTTGCCCAACAATTGTAATGACTTTGCCCACCACTGTTTTTCACTTATCCGACCTCTAAAAAAGACTTTGCCCAACAATTGTAATGACTTTGCCAACCACTGATAATCATTTATCCGACCTCTAAAAATGACTTTGCCCAACTATTGTTATGACTTTGCCAACCACTGTTAATCACTAAAACGACCTCTAAAAATGACTTTGCCCAACAATTGTAATGACTTTGCCCAACAATTGTAATGACTTTGCCCAATAATTGTAATGACTTTGTCCAACAATTGTAATGACTTGGCACAACAATTGTAATGACTTTGCCAACCACTGTTAATCACTTATCCAACCTCTAAAAATGACTTTTCCCAACAATTGTAATTACTTTGCAAACAACTGTTAATCACTTATCCGACCTCTAAAAATGACTTTGCCCAACAATTGTTTTTACTTTGCAAACCACTGGTAATGACTTTGCCCACCACTGTTAATCACTTATCCGACCTCTAAAAATGACTTTGCCCAACAATTGTTATGACTAAGCCAACCACTGTTTATCACTTAACCGACCTCTAAAAATTACTTTGCCCAACAATGGTAATAACTTTGCCAAACAATGTAAATCACTAATCCTACCTCTAAAAATGACTTTTCCCAACAATTGTAATGACTTTGCCCACCACTGTTAATCACTTATCCGACCTCTAAAAATGACTTTCCCAACAATTGTAATTACTTTGCGAACCACTGTTAATGACTTTGCCCACCACTGTTAATCACTTATCCTACCCTAAAAATGACTTTGCCCAACAATTGTAATGACTTTGCCAACCACTATTAATCACTAATACGACCTCTTTAAATGACTTTGCCCAACAATTGTAATGACTTTGCCAAACAATTGTAATGACTTTGCCCAATAATTGTAATGACTTTGCCCAACAATTGTAATGACTTGGCACAACAATTGTAATGACTTTGCGAACCACTATTAATCACTTTTCAACCTCTAAAAACGACTTTTCCCAACAATTGTAATTACTTTGCAAACAACTGTTAATCACTAAAACGACCACTAAAAATGACTTTGCCCACCACTGTTAATCACTTATCCGACCACTAAAAATGACTTTGCCCAACATTTGTAATGACTTTGCCAACCACTATTAATCACTAATACGACCTCTTTAAATGACTTTGCCCAACAATTGTAATGACTTTTCCAACCACTGTTAATCACTTATCCGACCTCTAAAAAAGACTTTGCCCAACAATTGTAATGACTTTGCCCACCACTGTTAATTACTTATCCGACCTCTATAAATGACTTTGCCAAACAATTGTAATGACTTTGCCAACCACTATTAATCACTAATACGACCTCTAAAAAAGACTTTGCCCAACAATTGTAATGACTTTGCCCACCACTGTTAATTACTTATTCGACCTCTATAAATGACTTTGCCCAACAATTGTAATGACTTTGCCAACCACTATTAATTACTTATCCGACCTCTATAAATGACTTTTCCCAACAATTGTAATGACTTTGCCAACCACTATTAATCACTAATACGACCTCTTTAAATGACTTTGCCCAACAATTGTAATGACTTTGCCAACCACTGTTAATTATATACGACCTCTAAAAATGACTTTACCCAACAATTGAAATGACTTTGCCTACCAATGTTAATCACTTATCCGACCTCTAAAAAAGACTTTGCCCACCACTGTTAATCACTTATCCGACCACTAAAAATGACTTTGCCCAACATTTGTAATGACTTTGCCAACCACTATTAATCACTAATACGACCTCTTTAAATGACTTTGCCCAACAATTGTAATGACTTTGCCAACCACTGTTAATCACTTATCCGACCTCTAAAAAAGACTTTGCCCAACAATTGTAATGACTTTGCCCACCACTGTTAATTACTTATCCGACCTCTATAAATGACTTTGCCAAACAATTGTAATGACTTTGCCAACCACTATTAATCACTAATACGACCTCTAAAAAAGACTTTGCCCAACAATTGTAATGACTTTGCCCACCACTGTTAATTACTTATTCGACCTCTATAAATGACTTTGCCCAACAATTGTAATGACTTTGCCAACCACTATTAATTACTTATCCGACCTCTATAAATGACTTTTCCCAACAATTGTAATGACTTTGCCAACCACTATTAATCACTAATACGACCTCTTTAAATGACTTTGCCCAACAATTGTAATGACTTTGCCAACCACTGTTAATTATATATCCGACCTCTAAAAATGACTTTGCCCAACTATTGTAATGACTCTGCCAACCACTGTTAATCACTAATACGACCTCTTTAAATGACTTTGCCCAACAATTGTAATGACTTTGCCAACCACTATTAATCACTAATACGACCTCTTTAAATGACTTTGCCCAACAATTGTAATGACTTTGCCCAACAATTGTAATGACTTTGCCCAATAATTGTAATGACTTTGCCCAACAATTGTAATGACTTGGCACAACAATTGTAATGACTTTGCCAGCCACTGTTAATCACTTATCCAACCTATAAAAATGACTTTTCCCAACAATTGTAATTACTTTGCAAACAACTGTTAATCACTTATCCGACATTTAAAAAATGACTTTGCCCAACAATTGTTATTACTTTGCAAACCACAGGGAATGACTTTGCCCACCACTGTTAATCACTTAACCGACCTCTAAAAATTACTTTGCCCAACAATGGTAATAACTTGGCCAAACAATGTAAATCACTAATCCGACCTCTAAAAATAACTTTGCCCATAAATTTTAATGACTTTGCCAACAACTGTTAATCACAAATACGACCTCTTTAAATGACTTTGCCCAACAATTGTAATGACTTAGACCAACAATTGTAATGACTTTACCCAACAATTGTAATGACTTTGCAAACCACTGTTAATCACTTATCCGACCTCTAAAAATGACTTTTCCCAACAATTGTAATTACTTTGCGAACCACTGTTAATGACTTTGCCCACCACTGTTAATCACTTATCCTACCTCTATAAATGACTTTGCCCAACAATTGTAATGACTTTGCCAACCACTATTAATTACTTATCCGACCTCTATAAATGACTTTTCCCAACAATTGTAATGACTTTGCCAACCACTATTAATCACTAATACGACCTCTTTAAATGACTTTGCCCAACAATTGTAATGACTTTGCCAACCACTGTTAATTATATATCCGACCTCTAAAAATGACTTTGCCCAACTATTGTAATGACTCTGCCAACCACTGTTAATCACTAATACGACCTCTTTAAATGACTTTGCCCAACAATTGTAATGACTTTGCCAACCACTATTAATCACTAATACGACCTCTTTAAATGACTTTGCCCAACAATTGTAATGACTTTGCCCAACAATTGTAATGACTTTGCCCAATAATTGTAATGACTTTGCCCAACAATTGTAATGACTTGGCACAACAATTGTAATGACTTTGCCAGCCACTGTTAATCACTTATCCAACCTATAAAAATGACTTTTCCCAACAATTGTAATTACTTTGCAAACAACTGTTAATCACTTATCCGACATTTAAAAATGACTTTGCCCAACAATTGTTATTACTTTGCAAACCACAGGTAATGACTTTGCCCACCACTGTTAATCACTTAACCGACCTCTAAAAATTACTTTGCCCAACAATGGTAATAACTTGGCCAAACAATGTAAATCACTAATCCGACCTCTAAAAATAACTTTGCCCATAAATTTTAATGACTTTGCCAACAACTGTTAATCACAAATACGACCTCTTTAAATGACTTTGCCCAACAATTGTAATGACTTAGACCAACAATTGTAATGACTTTACCCAACAATTGTAATGACTTTGCAAACCACTGTTAATCACTTATCCGACCTCTAAAAATGACTTTTCCCAACAATTGTAATTACTTTGCGAACCACTGTTAATGACTTTGCCCACCACTGTTAATCACTTATCCTACCTCTAAAAATGACTTTGCCCAACAATTGTTATTTCTTTGCAAACCACTGGTAATGAATTTGCCCACCACTGTTAATCACTTATCCTACCTCTAAAAATGACTTTTCCCAACAATTGTAATGACTTTGCCCACCACTGTTTATCACTTATCCGACCTCTAAAAAAGACTTTGCCCAACAATTGTAATGACTTTGCCAATCACTATTAATAACTAATACGACCTCTTTAAATGACTTTGCCCAACAATTGTAATGACTTTGCCAACCACTATTAATCACTAATACGACCTCTTTAAATGACTTTGCCCAACAATTGTAATGACTTTGCAAACCACTGTTAATCACTTATCCGACCTCTAAAAATGACTTGTCCCAACAATTGTAATTACTTTGCGAACCACTGTTAATGACTTTGCCCACCACTGTTAATCACTTATCCTACCTCTAAAAATGACTTTGCCCAACAATTGTTATTACTTTGCAAACCACTGGTAATGACTTTGCCCACCACTGTTAATCACTTATCCTACCTCTAAAAATGACTTTTCCCAACAATTGTTATGACTTTGCCCACCACTGTTTATCACTTATCCGACCTCTAAAAAAGACTTTGCCCAACAATTGTAATGACTTTGCCAATCACTATTAATCACTAATACGACCTCTTTAAATGACTTTGCCCAACAATTGTAATGACTTTGCCAACCACTATTAATCACTAATACGACCTCTTTAAATGACTTTGCCCAACAATTGTAATGACTTTGCCCAACAATTGTAATGACTTTGCCCAATAATCGTAATGACTTTACCCAACAATTGTAATGACTTGGCACAACAATTGTAATGAATTTGCGAACCACTGTTAATCACTTTTCAACCTCTAAAAACGACTTTTCCCAGCAATTGTAATTACTTTGCAAACAACTGTTAATCACTAAAACGACCCCAAAAAATTACTTTGCCCACCACTGTTAATCACTTATCCGACCTCAAAAAATGACTTTGCCCAACTATTGTAATGACTTTGCCAACCACTGTTAATCACTAAAACGACCTCTAAAAATGACTTTGCCCAACAATTGTAATGACTTTGCCGACCACTGTTTATCACTTATCCGACCTCTAAAAAAGACTTTGCCCAACAATTGTAATGACTTGGCACAACAATTGTAATGACTTTGCCAACCACTGTTAATCACTTATCCAACCTCTAAAAATGACTTTTCCCAACAATTGTAATTACTTTGCAAACAACTGTTAATCACTTATCTGACCTCTAAAAATGACTTTGCCCAACAATTGTTATTACTTTGCAAACCACTGGTAATGACTTTGCCCACCACTGTTAATCACTTATCCGACCTCTAAAAATGACTTTGCCCAACAATTGTTATGACTAAGCCAACCACTGTTTATCATTTAACCGACCTCTAAAAATTACTTTGCCCAACAATGGTAATAACTTTGCCAAACAATGTAAATCACTAATCCTACCTCTAAAAATGACCTTTCCCAACAATTGTAATGACTTTGCCCACCACTGTTAATCACTTATCCGACCTCTAAAAATGACTTTTCCCAACAATTGTAATTACTTTGCGAACCACTGTTAATGACTTTGCCCACCACTGTAAATCACTAATCCTACCTCTAAAAATGACTTTGCCCAACAATCGTTTTTACTTTGCAAACCACTGGTAATGACTTTGCCCACCACTGTTAATCACTTATCCTACCATTTTAAATGACTTTGCCCAACAATTGTAATGACTTTGCCAACCACTATTAATCACTAATACGACCTCTTTAAATGACTTTGCCCAACAATTGTAATGACTTTGCCCAACAATTGTAATGACTTTGCCCAATAATTGTAATGACTTTGCCCAACAATTGTAACGACTTGGCACAACAATTGTAATGACTTTGCGAACCACTATTAATCACTTTTCAACCTCTAAAAACGACTTTTCCCAACAATTGTAATTACTTTGCAAACAACTGTTAATCACTAAAACGACCTCTAAAAATGACTTTGCCCACCACTGTTAATCACTTATCCGACCTCTAAAAATGACTTTGCCCAACATTTGTAATGACTTTGCCAAACAATGTTAATCACTAAAACGACCTCTAAAAATGACTTTGCCCGACAATTGTAATGACTTTGCCCAACAATTGTAATGACTTTGCCAACCACTGATAATCATTTATCCGACCTCTAAAAATGACTTTGCCCAACTATTGTTATGACTTTGCCAACCACTGTTAATCACTAAAACGACCTCTAAAAATGACTTTGCCCAACAATTGTAATGACTTTGCCCAACAATTGTAATGACTTTGCCCAATAATTGTAATGACTTTGTCCAACAATTGTAATGACTTGGCACAACAATTGTAATGACTTTGCCAACCACTGTTAATCACTTATCCAACCTCTAAAAATGACTTTTCCCAACAATTGTAATTACTTTGCAAACAACTGTTAATCACTTATCCGACCTCTAAAAATGACTTTGCCCAACAATTGTTATTACTTTGCAAACCACTGGTAATGACTTTGCCCACCACTGTTAATCACTTATCCGACCTCTAAAAAGGACTTTGCCCAACAATTGTTATGACTAAGCCAACCACTGTTTATCATTTAACCGACCTCTAAAAATTTCTTTGCCCAACAATGGTAATAACTTTGCCAAACAATGTAAATCACTAATCCTACCTCTAAAAATGTCTTTTCCCAACAATTGTAATGACTTTCCCCACCACTGTTAATCACTTATCCGACCTCTAAAAATGACTTTTCCCAGCAATTGTAATTACTTTGCGAACCACTGTTAATGACTTTGCCCACCACTGTTAATCACTTATCCTACCTCTAAAAATGACTTTGCCCAACAATCGTTTTTACTTTGCAAACCACTGGTAATGACTTTGCCCACCACTGTTAATCACTTATCCTACCATTTTAAATGTCTTTGCCCAACAATTGTAATGACTTTGCCAACCACTATTAATCACTAATACGACCTCTTTAAATGACTTTGCCCAACAATTGAAATGACTTTGCCCAACAATTGTAATGACTTTGCCCAATAATTGTAATGACTTTGCCCAACAATTGTAACGACTTGGCACAACAATTGTAATGACTTTGCGAACCACTATTAATCACTTTTCAACCTCTAAAAATGACTTTGCCCAACATTTGTAATGACTTTGCCAACCAATGTTAATCACTAAAACGACCTCTAAAAATGACTTTGCCCGACAATTGTAATGACTTTGCCCAACAATTGTAATGACTTTGCCAACCACTGTTAATTATATATCCGACCTCTAAAAGTGACTTTGTCAAACTATTGTAATGACTTTGCCAACCACTGTTAATCACTAATACGACCTCTTTAAATGACTTTGCCCAACAATTGTAATGACTTTGCCAACCACTATTAATCACTAATACGACCTCTTTAAATGACTTTGCCCAACAATTGTAATGACTTTGCCTAACAATTGTAATGACTTTGCCCAATAATTGTAATGACTTTGCCCAACAATTGTAATGACTTGGCACAACAATTGTAATGACTTTGCGAACCACTGATAATCACTTTTCAACCTCTAAAAACGACTTTTCCCAACAATTGTAATTACTTTGCAAACAACTGTTAATCACTAAAACGACCTCTAAAAATGACTTTGCCCACCACTGTTAATCACTTATCCGACCTCTAAAAATGACTTTGCCCAACATTTGTAATGACTTTGCCAACCACTGTTAATCATTTATACGACCTCTAAAAATGACTTTGCCCAACTATTGTTATGACTTTGCCCAACAATTGAAATGACTTTGCGAACAACTGTTAATCCCTTATCCCACCTCTAAAAATGACTTTGCCCAACAAATGTTATTACTTTGCAAACCACTGGTAATGACTTTGCCCACAACTGTTAATCACTTATCCGACCTCTAAATATGACTTTGCCCAACAATTGTTATGACTAAGCCAACCACTGTTAATCATTTATCCGACCTCTAAAAATGACTTTGCCCAACAATTGTAATGACTTTGCCCAACAATTGTAATGACTTTGCCCAATAATTGTAATGACTTTGCCCAACAATTGTAATGACTTGGCACAACAATTGTAATGACTTTGCGAACCACTGTTAATCACTAAAACGACCTCTAAAAATGACTTTGCCCACCACTGTTAATCACTTATCCGACCTCTAAAATGACTTTGCCCAACATTTGTAATGACTTTGCCAACCACTGTTAATCATTTATCCGACCTCTAAAAATGACTTTGCCCAACTATTGTTATGACTTTGCCCAACAATTGAAATGACTTTGCGAACAACTGTTAATCCCTTATCCCACCTCTAAAAATGACTTTGCCCAACTATTGTTATGACTTTGCCCAACAATTGAAATGACTTTGCGAACAACTGTTAATCCCTTATCCCACCTCTAAAAATGACTTTGCCCAACAAATGTTATTACTTTGCAAACCACTGGTAATGACTTTGCCCACAACTGTTAATCACTTATCCGACCTCTAAATATGACTTTGCCCAACAATTGTTATGACTAAGCCAACCACTGTTAATCATTTATCCGACCTCTAAAAATGACTTTGCCCAACAATTGTAATGACTTTGCCCAACAATTGTAATGACTTTGCCCAATAATTGTAATGACTTTGCCCAACAATTGTAATGACTTGGCACAACAATTGTAATGACTTTGCGAACCACTGTTAATCACTAAAACGACCTCTAAAAATGACTTTGCCCACCACTGTTAATCACTTATCCGACCTCTAAATATGACTTTGCCCAACAATTGTTATGACTAAGCCAACCACTGTTAATCATTTATCCGACCTCTAAAAATGACTTTGCCCAACTATTGTTATGACTTTGCCCAACAATTGTAATTACTTTGCCCAATAATTGTAATGACTTTGCCCAACAATTGTAATGACTTGGCACAACAATTGTAATGACTTTGCGAACCACTGTTAATCACTTATCTGACCTCTAAAAATGACTTTGCCCAACAATTGTAATTACTTTGCAAACCACTATTAATCACTAATACGACCTCTTTAAATGACTTTTCCCAACAATTGTAATGATTTTGCCCACCACTCTTAATCACTTATCCGACCTCTAAAAAAGACTTTGCCCAACAATTGTAATGACTTTGCCCACCACTGTTAATCACTTATCCGACCTCTAAAAATGACTTGCCCAACATTTGTAATGACTTTGCCAACCACTGTTAATCACTAAAACGACCTCTAAAAATGACTTTGCCCAACAATTGTAATGACTTTGCCCAACAATTGTAATGACTTTGCCAACCACTGTTAATTATATATCCGACCTCTAAAAGTGACTTTGCCAAACTATTGTAATGACTTTACCAACCACTGTTAATCACTAATACGACCTCTTTAAATGACTTTGCCCAACAATTGTAATGACTTTGCCAACCACTATTAATCACTAATACGACCTCTTTAAATGACTTTGCCCAACAATTGTAATGACTTTGCCCAACAATTGGAATGCTTTTGCCCAACAATTGGAATGACTTTGCCCAACATTTGTAATGACTTGGCACAACAATTGTAATGACTTTGCGAACCACTGATAATCACTTTTCAACCTCTAAAAATGACTTTGCCCAACACTGTTAATCACTTATCAGACCTCTAAAAATGACTTTGCCCAACATTTGTAATGACTTTGCCAACCACTGTTAATCATTTATCCGACCTCTAAAAATGACTTTGCCCCACTATTGTTATAACTTTGCCCAACAATTGTAATTACTTTGCCCAATAATTGTAATGACTTTGCCCAACAATTGTAATGACTTGGCACAACAATTGTAATGACTTTGCGAACCACTGATAATCACTTTTCAACCTCTAAAAACGACTTTTCCCAACAATTGTAATTACTTTGCAAACAACTGTTAATCACTAAAACGACCTCTAAAAATGACTTTGCGCACCACTGTTAATCACTTATCCGACCTCTAAAAATGACTTTGCCCAACATTTGTTATGACTTTGCCAACCACTGTTAATCATTTATCCGACCTCTTAAAATGACTTTGCCCAACTATTGTTATGACTTTGCCCAACAATTGTAATGACTTTGCGAACAACTGTTAATCCCTTATCCGACCTCTAAAAATGACTTTGCCCAACAAATGTTATTACTTTGCAAACCACTGGAATGACTTTGCCCACAACTGTTAATCACTAATCCGACCTCTAAAAATGACTTTGCCCAACAATTGTTATGACTAAGCCAACCACTGTTTATCACTTAACCGGCCTCTAAAAATAACTTTGCCCAAAAATTTTAATAACTTTGACCTACAATTGTAATGACTTTGCCCAACAATTGTAATGACTTTGCCCAACAATTGTAATGACTTTGCCCAACAATTGTAATGACTTTGCCAACCACTGATAATCATTTATCCGACCTCTAAAAATGACTTTGCCCAACTATTGTTATGACTTTGCCAACCACTGTTAATCACTAAAACGACCTCTAAAAATGACTTTGCCCAACAATTGTAATGACTTTGCCCAACAATTGTAATGACTTTGCCCAATAATTGTAATGACTTTGTCCAACAATTGTAATGACTTGGCACAACAATTGTAATGACTTTGCCAACCACTGTTAATCACTTATCCAACCTCTAAAAATGACTTTTCCCAACAATTGTAATTACTTTGCAAACAACTGTTAATCACTTATCCGACCTCTAAAAATGACTTTGCCCAACAATTGTTATTACTTTGCAAACCACTGGTAATGACTTTGCCCACCACTGTTAATCACTTATCCGACCTCTAAAAATGACTTTGCCCAACAATTGTTATGACTAAGCCAACCACTGTTTATCATTTAACCGACCTCTAAAAATTACTTTGCCCAACAATGGTAAAAACTTTGCCAAACAATGTAAATCACTAATCCTACCTCTAAAAATGACTTTTCCCAACAATTGTAATGACTTTGCCCACCACTGTTAATCACTTATCCGACCTCTAAAAATGACTTTTCCCAACAATTGTAATTACTTTGCGAACCACTGTTAATGACTTTGCCCACCACTGTTAATCACTTATCCTACCTCTAAAAATGACTTTGCCCAACAATCGTTTTTACTTTGCAAACCACTGGTAATGACTTTGCCCACCACTGTTAATCACTTATCCTACCATTTTAAATGACTTTGCCCAACAATTGTAATGACTTTGCCAACCACTATTAATCACTAATACGACCTTTTAAATGACTTTGCCCAACAATTGTAATGAATTGGCCCAACAATTGTAATGACTTTGCCCAATAATTGTAATGACTTTGCCCAACAATTGTAACGACTTGGCACAACAATTGTAATGACTTTGCGAACCACTATTAATCACTTTTCAACCTCTAAAAACGACTTTTCCCAACAATTGTAATTACTTTGCAAACAACTGTTAATCACTAAAACGACCTCTAAAAATGACTTTGCCCACCACTGTTAATCACTTATCCGACCTCTAAAAATGACTTTGCCCAACATTTGTAATGACTTTGCCAAACAATGTTAATCACTAAAACGACCTCTAAAAATGACTTTGCCCGACAATTGTAATGACTTTGCCCAACAATTGTAATGACTTTGCCAACCACTGTTAATTATATATCCGACCTCTAAAAGTGACTTTGTCAAACTATTGTAATGACTTTACCAACCACTGTTAATCTTTAATACGACCTCTTTAAATGACTTTGCCCAACAATTGTAATGACTTTGCCAACCACTATTAATCACTAATACGACCTCTTTAAATGACTTTGCCCAACAATTGTAATGAATTTGCCCAACAATTGTAATGACTTTGCCCAATAATTGTAATGACTTTGCCCAACAATTGTAATGACTTGGCACAACAATTGTAATGACTTTGCGAACCACTGATAATCACTTTTCAACCTCTAAAAACGACTTTTCTCAACAATTGTAATTACTTTGCAAACAACTGTAAATCACTAAAACGACCTCTAAAAATGACTTTGCCCACCACTGTTAATCACTTATCCGACCTCTAAAAATGACTTTGCCCAACATTTGTAATGACTTTGCCAACCACTGTTAATCATTTATCCGACCTCTAAAAATGACTTTGCCCAACTATTGTTATGACTTTGCCCAACAATTGAAATGACTTTGCGAACAACTGTTAATCACTTATCCGACCTCTAAAAATGACTTTTCCCAACAATTGTAATTACTTTGCGAACCACTGGTAATGACTTTGCCCACAACTGTTAATCACTTATCCGACCTCTAAATATGACTTTGCCCAACAATTGTTATGACTAAGCCAACCACTGTTTATCACTTAACCGACCTCTAAAAATAACTTTGCCCAAAAATTTTAATAACTTTGACCAACAATCGTAATGACTTTGCCCAACAATTGTAATGACTTTGCCAAACAATTGTAATGACTTGGCACAACAATCGTAATGACTTTGCGAACCACTGTTAATCACTTATCTGACCTCTAAAAATGACTTTGCCCAACAATTGTAATTACTTTGCAAACCACTATTAATCACTAATACGACCTCTTTAAATGACTTTTCCCAACAATTGTAATGATTTTGCCCACCACTCTTAATCACTTATCCGACCTCTAAAAAAGACTTTGCCCAACAATTGTAATGACTTTGCCCACCACTGTTAATCACTTATCCGACCTCTAAAAATGACTTTGCCCAACAATTGTTATGACTAAGCCAACCACTGTTTATCACTTAACCGGCCTCTAAAAATAACTTTGCCCAAAAATTTTAATAACTTTGACCTACAATTGTAATGACTTTGCCCAACAATTGTAATGACTTTGCCCAACAATTGTAATGACTTTGCCCAACAATTGTAATGACTTTGCCAACCACTGATAATCATTTATCCGACCTCTAAAAATGACTTTGCCCAACTATTGTTATGACTTTGCCAACCACTGTTAATCACTAAAACGACCTCTAAAAATGACTTTGCCCAACAATTGTAATGACTTTGCCCAACAATTGTAATGACTTTGCCCAATAATTGTAATGACTTTGTCCAACAATTGTAATGACTTGGCACAACAATTGTAATGACTTTGCCAACCACTGTTAATCACTTATCCAACCTCTAAAAATGACTTTTCCCAACAATTGTAATTACTTTGCAAACAACTGTTAATCACTTATCCGACCTCTAAAAATGACTTTGCCCAACAATTGTTATTACTTTGCAAACCACTGGTAATGACTTTGCCCACCACTGTTAATCACTTATCCGACCTCTAAAAATGACTTTGCCCAACAATTGTTATGACTAAGCCAACCACTGTTTATCATTTAACCGACCTCTAAAAATGACTTTGCCCAACAATTGTAATTACTTTGCAAACCACTATTAATCACTAATACGACCTCTTTAAATGACTTTTCCCAACAATTGTAATGATTTTGCCCACCACTCTTAATCACTTATCCGACCTCTAAAAAAGACTTTGCCCAACAATTGTAATGACTTTGCCCACCACTGTTAATCACTTATCCGACCTCTAAAAATGACTTTGCCCAACAATTGTTATGACTAAGCCAACCACTGTTTATCACTTAACCGGCCTCTAAAAATAACTTTGCCCAAAAATTTTAATAACTTTGACCTACAATTGTAATGACTTTGCCCAACAATTGTAATGACTTTGCCCAACAATTGTAATGACTTTGCCCAACAATTGTAATGACTTTGCCAACCACTGATAATCATTTATCCGACCTCTAAAAATGACTTTGCCCAACTATTGTTATGACTTTGCCAACCACTGTTAATCACTAAAACGACCTCTAAAAATGACTTTGCCCAACAATTGTAATGACTTTGCCCAACAATTGTAATGACTTTGCCCAATAATTGTAATGACTTTGTCCAACAATTGTAATGACTTGGCACAACAATTGTAATGACTTTGCCAACCACTGTTAATCACTTATCCAACCTCTAAAAATGACTTTTCCCAACAATTGTAATTACTTTGCAAACAACTGTTAATCACTTATCCGACCTCTAAAAATGACTTTGCCCAACAATTGTTATTACTTTGCAAACCACTGGTAATGACTTTGCCCACCACTGTTAATCACTTATCCGACCTCTAAAAATGACTTTGCCCAACAATTGTTATGACTAAGCCAACCACTGTTTATCATTTAACCGACCTCTAAAAATTACTTTGCCCAACAATGGTAATAACTTTGCCAAACAATGTAAATCACTAATCCTACCTCTAAAAATGACTTTTCCCAACAATTGTAATGACTTTGCCCACCACTGTTAATCACTTATCCGACCTCTAAAAATGACTTTTCCCAACAATTGTAATTACTTTGCGAACCACTGTTAATGACTTTGCCCACCACTGTTAATCACTTATCCTACCTCTAAAAATGACTTTGCCCAACAATCGTTTTTACTTTGCAAACCACTGGTAATGACTTTGCCCACCACTGTTAATCACTTATCCTACCATTTTAAATGACTTTGCCCAACAATTGTAATGACTTTGCCAACCACTATTAATCACTAATACGACCTTTTAAATGACTTTGCCCAACAATTGTAATGAATTGGCCCAACAATTGTAATGACTTTGCCCAATAATTGTAATGACTTTGCCCAACAATTGTAACGACTTGGCACAACAATTGTAATGACTTTGCGAACCACTATTAATCACTTTTCAACCTCTAAAAACGACTTTTCCCAACAATTGTAATTACTTTGCAAACAACTGTTAATCACTAAAACGACCTCTAAAAATGACTTTGCCCACCACTGTTAATCACTTATCCGACCTCTAAAAATGACTTTGCCCAACATTTGTAATGACTTTGCCAAACAATGTTAATCACTAAAACGACCTCTAAAAATGACTTTGCCCGACAATTGTAATGACTTTGCCCAACAATTGTAATGACTTTGCCAACCACTGTTAATTATATATCCGACCTCTAAAAGTGACTTTGTCAAACTATTGTAATGACTTTACCAACCACTGTTAATCACTAATACGACCTCTTTAAATGACTTTGCCCAACAATTGTAATGACTTTGCCAACCACTATTAATCACTAATACGACCTCTTTAAATGACTTTGCCCAACAATTGTAATGAATTTGCCCAACAATTGTAATGACTTTGCCCAATAATTGTAATGACTTTGCCCAACAATTGTAATGACTTGGCACAACAATTGTAATGACTTTGCGAACCACTGATAATCACTTTTCAACCTCTAAAAACGACTTTTCTCAACAATTGTAATTACTTTGCAAACAACTGTAAATCACTAAAACGACCTCTAAAAATGACTTTGCACACCACTGTTAATCACTTATCCGACCTCTAAAAATGACTTTGCCCAACATTTGTAATGACTTTGCCAACCACTGTTAATCATTTATCCGACCTCTAAAAATGACTTTGCCCAACTATTGTTATGACTTTGCCCAACAATTGAAATGACTTTGCGAACAACTGTTAATCCCTTATCCCACCTCTAAAAATGACTTTGCCCAACAAATGTTATTACTTTGCAAACCACTGGTAATGACTTTGCCCACAACTGTTAATCACTTATCCGACCTCTAAATATGACTTTGCCCAACAATTGTTATGACTAAGCCAACCACTGTTTATCACTTAACCGACCTCTAAAAATAACTTTGCCCAAAAATTTTAATAACTTTGACCAACAATCGTAATGACTTTGCCCAACAATTGTAATGACTTTGCCAAACAATTGTAATGACTTGGCACAACAATCGTAATGACTTTGCGAACCACTGTTAATCACTTATCTGACCTCTAAAAATGACTTTGCCCAGCAATTGTAATTACTTTGCAAACCACTATTAATCACTAATACGACCTCTTTAAATGACTTTTCCCAACAATTGTAATGATTTTGCCCACCACTCTTAATCACTTATCCGACCTCTAAAAAAGTCTTTGCCCAACAATTGTAATGACTTTGCCCACCACTGTTAATCACTTATCCGACCTCTAAAAATGACTTTGCCCAACATTTGTAATGACTTTGCCAACCACTGTTAATCACTAAAACGACCTCTAAAAATGACTTTGCCCAACAATTGTAATGACTTTGCCCAACAATTGTAATGACTTTGCCAACCACTGTTAATTATATATCCGACCTCTAAAAGTGACTTTGCCAAACTATTGTAATGACTTTGCCAACCACTGTTAATCACTAATACGACCTCTTTAAATGACTTTGCCCAACAATTGTAATGACTTTGCCAACCACTATTAATCACTAAAACGACCTCTTTAAATGACTTTGCCCAACAATTGTAATGACTTTGCCCAACAATTGTAATGACTTTGCCCAACATTTGTAATGACTTGGCACAACAATTGTAATGACTTTGCGAACCACTGATAATCACTTTTCAACCTCTAAAAATGACTTTGCCCAACACTGTTAATCACTTATCAGACCTCTAAAAATGACTTTGCCCAACATTTGTAATGACTTTGCCAACCACTGTTAATCATTTATCCGACCTCTAAAAATGACTTTGCCCAACTATTGTTATGACTTTGCCCAACAATTGTAATTACTTTGCCCAATAATTGTAATGACTTTGCCCAACAATTGTAATGACTTGGCACAACAATTGTAATGACTTTGCGAACCACTGATTATCACTTTTCAACCTCTAAAAACGACTTTTCCCAACAATTGTAATTACTTTGCAAACAACTGTTAATCACTAAAACGACCTCTAAAAATGACTTTGCCCACCACTGTTAATCACTTATCCGACCACTAAAAATGACTTTGCCCAACATTTGTTATGACTTTGCCAACCACTGTTAATCATTTATCCGACCTCTAAAAATGACTTTGCCCAACTATTGTTATGACTTTGCCCAACAATTGTAATGACTTTGCGAACAACTGTTAATCCCTTATCCGACCTCTAAAAATGACTTTGCCCAACAAATGTTATTACTTTGCAAACCACTGTTAATCACTTATCCGACCTCTAAAAATGACTTTGCCCAACTATTGTTATGACTTAACCCAACAATTGAAATGACTTTGCGAACATCTGTTAATCCCTTATCCGACCTCTAAAAATGACTTTGCCCAACAAATGTTATTACTTTGCAAACCACTGGTAATGACTTTGCCCACAACTGCTAATCACTTATCCGACCTCTAAATATGACTTTGCCCAACAATTGTTATGACTAAGCCAACCACTGTTTATCACTTAACCGACCTCTAAAAATAACTTTGCCCAAAATTTTAATAACTTTGACCAATAATTGTAATGACTTTGCCCAACAATTGTAATGACTTTGCCCAACAATTGTAATGACTTGGCACAACAATCGTAATGACTTTGCGAACCACTGTTAATCACTTATCTGACCTCTAAAAATGACTTTGCCCAACAATTGTAATTACTTTGCAAACCACTTATAATGACTTTGCCCACCACTGTAAATCCTTTATCCAACCTCTAAAAATGACTTTTCCCAACAATTGTAATGACTTTGCCCACCACTGTAAATCAATTATCCGACCACTAAAAAAGACTTTGACCAACAATTGTAATGACTTTGCCAACCACTGTTAATCATTTATTCGACCACTAAAAAAGACTTTGCCCTACTATTGAAATGACTTTGCCCACCACTGTTAATCACTAATACGACCTCTTTAAATGACTTTGCCCAACAATTGTAATGACTTTGCCAACCACTATTAATCACTAATACGACCTCTTTAAATGACTTTCCCAACAATTGTAATGATTTTGCCCACCACTGTTAATCACTTATCTGACCTCTAAAAATGACTTTGCCCAACAATTGTAATTACTTTGCAAACCACTTATAATGACTTTGCCCACCACTGTAAATCCTTTATCCAACCTCTAAAAATGACTTTTCCCAACAATTGTAATGACTTTGCCCACTACTGTAAATCAATTATCCGACCACTAAAAAAGACTTTGACCAACAATTGTAATGACTTTGCCAACCACTGTTAATCATTTATTCGACCACTAAAAAAGACTTTGCCCTACTATTGAAATGACTTTGCCCACCACTGTTAATCACTAATACGACCTCTTTAAATGACTTTGCCCAACAATTGTAATGACTTTGCCAACCACTATTAATCACTAATACGACCTCTTTAAATGACTTTTCCCAACAATTGTAATGATTTTGCCCACCACTGTTAATCATTTATCCGACCTCTAAAAATGACTTTGCCCAACATTTGTAATGACTTTGCCAACCACTGTTAATCACTAAAACGACCTCTAAAAATGACTTTGCCCAACAATTGTAATGACTTTGCCCAACAATTGTAATGACTTTGCCAACCACTGTTAATTATATATCCGACCTCTAAAAGTGACTTTGCCAAACTGTTGTAATGACTTTGCCAACCACTGTTAATCACTAATACGACCTCTTTAAATGACTTTGACCAACAATTGTAATGACTTTGCCAACCACTATTAATCACTAATACGACCTCTTTAAATGACTTTGCCCAACTATTGTTATGACTTAACCCAACAATTGTAATAACTTTGCGAACAACTGTTATTCCCTTATCCGACCTCTAAAAATGACTTTGCCCAACAAATGTTATTACTTTGCAAACCACTGGTAATGACTTTGCCCACAACTGTTAATCACTTATCCGACCTCTAAAAATGACTTTGCCCAACAATTGTTATGACTAAGCCAACCACTGTTTATCACTTAACCGACCTCTAAAAATAACTTTGCCCAAAAATTTTAATAACTTTGACCAACAATTGTAATGACTTTGCCCAACAATTGTAATGACTTTGCCCAACAATTGTAATGACTTGGCACAACAATTGTAATGACTTTGCGAACCACTGTTAATCACTTATCTGACCTCTAAAAATGACTTTGCCCAACAATTGGAATTACTTTGCAAACCACTAATAATGTTTTTGCCCACCACTGTAAATCCTTTATCCAACCTCTAAAAATGACTTTTCCCAACAACTGTAATGACTTTGAAAACAACTGTTAATCACTAAAACGACCTCTAAAAATGACTTTGCCCACCACTGTTAATCACTTATCCGAACTCTAAAAATGACTTTGCCCAACATTTGTAATGACTTTGCCAACCACTGTTAATCATTTATCCGACCTCTAAAAATGACTTTGCCCAACTATTGTTATGACTTTGCCCAACAATTGAAATGACTTTGCGAACCACTGTTAATCACTTATCTGACCTCTAAAAATGACTTTGCCCAACAATTGGAATTACTTTGCAAACCACTAATAATGACTTTGCCCACAACTGTTAATCACTTATCCGACCTCTAAATATGACTTTGCCCAACAATTGGAATTACTTTGCAAACCACTAATAATGACTTTGCCCACAACTGTTAATCACTTATCCGACCTCTAAATATGACTTTGCCCACCACTGTTAATCACTAATACGACCTCTTTAAATGACTTTGCCCAACAATTGTAATGACTTTGCCAACCACTGTTAATCACTTATCCGACCTCTAAAAATAACTTTTCCCAACAATTGTAATGACTTTGCCCAACAATTGTAATGACTTTGCCCAATAATTGTAATGACTTTGCCCAATAATTGTAATGACTTTGCCCAACAATTGTAATGACTTTGCCAACCACTGTTAATCACTTATCCAACCTCTAAAAATGACTTTTCCCAACAATTGTAATTACTTTGCAAACAACTGTTAATCACTTATCCGACCTCTGAAAATGACTTTGCCCAACATTTGTTATGACTAAGCCAACCACTGTTTATCACTTAGCCGACCTCTAAAAATTACTTTGCCCAACAATGGTAATAACTTTGCCAAACAATGTAAATCACTAATCCGACCTCTAAAAATAACTTTGCCCCTAAATTTTAATGACTTTGCCAACCACTGTTAATCACAAATACGACCTCTTTAAATGACTTTGCCCAACAATTGTAATGACTTTGACCAACAATTGTAATGACTTTACCCAACAATTGTAATGACTTTGCGAACCACTGTTAATCACTTATCCGACCTCTAAAAATGACTTTTCCCAACAATTGTAATTACTTTGCAAACAACTGTTAATCACTTATCCGACCTCTAAAAATGACTTTGCCCAACATTTGTTATGACTTTGACCAACAATTGTAATGACTTTACCCAACAATTGTAATGACTTTGCGAACCACTAATAATCACTTATCCAACCTCTAAAAATGACTTTTCCCAACAATTGTAATTACTTTGCAAACAACTGTTAATCACTTATCCGACCTCTAAAAATGACTTTGCCCAACAATTGTTATGACTAAGCCAACCACTGTTTATCACTTAACCGACCTCTAAAAATAACTTTGCCCAAAAATTTTAATAACTTTGACCAACAATTGTAATGACTTTGCCCAACAATTGTAATGACTTGGCACAACAATTGTAATGACTTTGCGAACCACTGTTAATCACTTATCTGACCTCTAAAAATGACTTTGCCCAACAATTGGAATTACTTTGCAAACCACTAATAATGTTTTTGCCCACCACTGTAAATCCTTTATCCAACCTCTAAAAATGACTTTTCCCAACAATTGTAATGACTTTGAAAACAACTGTTAATCACTAAAACGACCTCTAAAAATGACTTTGCCCACCACTGTTAATCACTTATCCGAACTCTAAAAATGACTTTGCCCAACATTTGTAATGACTTTGCCAACCACTGTTAATCATTTATCCGACCTCTAAAAATGACTTTGCCCAACTATTGTTATGACTTTGCCCAACAATTGAAATGACTTTGCGAACCACTGTTAATCACTTATCTGACCTCTAAAAATGACTTTGCCCAACAATTGGAATTACTTTGCAAACCACTAATAATGACTTTGCCCACAACTGTTAATCACTTATCCGACCTCTAAATATGACTTTGCCCAACAATTGTTATGACTAAGCCAACCACTGTTTATCACTTAACCGACCTCTAAAAATAACTTTGCCCAAAAATTTTAATAACTTTGACCAACAATTGTAATGACTTTGCCCAACAATTGTAATGACTTTGCCAAACAATTGTAATGACTTGGCACAACAATCGTAATGACTTTGCGAACCACTGTTAATCACTTATCTGACCTCTAAAAATGACTTTGCCCAACAATTGTAATTACTTTGCAAACCACTATTAATCACTAATACGACCTCTTTAAATGACTTTTCCCAACAATTGTAATGATTTTGCCCACCACTCTTAATCACTTATCCGACCTCTAAAAAAGACTTTGCCCAACAATTGTAATGACTTTGCCCACCACTGTTAATCACTTATCCGACCTCTAAAAATGACTTTGCCCAACAATTGTAATGACTTTGCCCAACAATTGTAATGACTTGGCACAACAATTGTAATGACTTTGCGAACCACTGTTAATCACTTATCTGACCTCTAAAAATGACTTTGCCCAACAATTGGAATTACTTTGCAAACCACTAATAATGACTTTGCCCACCACTGTAAATCCTTTATCCAACCTCTAAAAACGACTTTTCCCAACAATTGTAATTACTTTGCAAACAACTGTTAATCACTAAAACGACCTCTAAAAATGACTTTGCCCACCACTGTTAATCACTTATCCGAACTCTAAAAATGACTTTGCCCAACATTTGTAATGACTTTGCCAACCACTGTTAATCATTTATCCGACCTCTAAAAATGACTTTGCCCAACTATTGTTATGACTTTGCCCAACAATTGAAATGACTTTGCGAACAACTGTTAATCCCTTATCCCACCTCTAAAAATGACTTTGCCCAACAAATGTTATTACTTTGCAAACCACTGGTAATGACTTTGCCCACAACTGTTAATCACTTATCCGACCTCTAAAAATAACTTTGCCCCTAAATTTTAATGACTTTGCCAACCACTGTTAATCACAAATACGACCTCTTTAAATGACTTTGCCCAACAATTGTAATGACTTTGACCAACAATTGTATTGACTTTACCCAACAATTGTAATGACTTTGCGAACCACTGTTAATCACTTATCCGACCTCTAAAAATGACTTTTCCCAACAATTGTAATTACTTTGCAAACAACTGTTAATCACTTATCCGACCTCTTTAAATGACTTTGCCCAACAATTGTAATGACTTTACCCAACAATTGTAATGACTTTGCGAACCACTGTTAATCACTTATCCAACCTCTAAAAATGACTTTTCCCAACAATTGTAATTACTTTGCAAACAACTGTTAATCACTTATCCGACCTCTAAAAATGACTTTGCCCAACAATTGTTATGACTAAGCCAACCACTGTTTATCACTTAACCGACCTCTAAAAATAACTTTGCCCAAAAATTTTAATAACTTTGACCAACAATTGTAATGACTTTGCCCAACAATTGTAATGACTTTGCCCAACAATTGTAATGACTTGGCACAACAATTGTAATGACTTTGCGAACCACTGTTAATCACTTATGTGACCTCTAAAAATGACTTTGCCCAACAATTGGAATTACTTTGCAAACCACTAATAATGTTTTTGCCCACCACTGTAAATCCTTTATCCAACCTCTAAAAATGACTTTTCCCAACAATTGTAATGACTTTGAAAACAACTGTTAATCACTAAACGACCTCTAAAAATGACTTTGCCCACCACTGTTAATCACTTATCCGAACTCTAAAAATGACTTTGCCCAACATTTGTAATGACTTTGCCAACCACTGTTAATCATTTATCCGACCTCTAAAAATGACTTTGCCCAACAATTGAAATGACTTTGCGAACCACTGTTAATCACTTATCTGACCTCTAAAAATGACTTTGCCCAACAATTGGAATTACTTTGCAAACCACTAATAATGACTTTGCCCACAACTGTTAATCACTTATCCGACCTCTAAATATGACTTTGCCCAACAATTGTTATGACTAAGCCAACCACTGTTTATCACTTAACCGACCTCTAAAAATATTTTTGCCCAAAAATTTTAATAACTTTGACCAACAATTGTAATGACTTTGCCCAACAATTGTAATGACTTTGCCAAACAATTGTAATGACTTGGCACAACAATCGTAATGACTTTGCGAACCACTGTTAATCACTAATACGACCTCTTTAAATGACTTTTCCCAACAATTGTAATGATTTTGCCCACCACTCTTAATCACTTATCCGACCTCTAAAAAAGACTTTGCCCAACAATTGTAATGACTTTGCCCACCACTGTTAATCACTTATCCGACCTCTAAAAATGACTTTGCCCAACAATTGTAATGACTTTGCCCAACAATTGTAATGACTTGGCACAACAATTGTAATGACTTTGCGAACCACTGTAATCACTTATCTGACCTCTAAAAATGACTTTGCCCAACAATTGGAATTACTTTGCAAACCACTAATAATGACTTTGCCCACCACTGTAAATCCTTTATCCAACCTCTAAAAACGACTTTTCCCAACAATTGTAATTACTTTGCAAACAACTGTTAATCACTAAAACGACCTCTAAAAATGACTTTGCCCACCACTGTTAATCACTTATCCGACCTCTAAAAATGACTTTGCCCAACTATTGTTATGACTTTGCCCAACAATTGAAATGACTTTGCGAACAACTGTTAATCCCTTATCCAACCTCTAAAAATGACTTTGCCCAACAAATGTTATTACTTTGCAAACCACTGGTAATGACTTTGCCCACAACTGTTAATCACTTATCCGACCTCTAAAAATAACTTTGCCCCTAAATTTTAATGACTTTGCCAACCACTGTTAATCACAAATACGACCTCTTTAAATGACTTTGCCCAACAATTGTAATGACTTTGACCAACAATTGTAATGACTTTACCCAACAATTGTAATGACTTTGCGAACCACTGTTAATCACTTATCCGACCTCTAAAAATGACTTTTCCCAACAATTGTAATTACTTTGCAAACAACTGTTAATCACTTATCCGACCTCTTTAAATGACTTTGCCCAACAATTGTAATGACTTTGACCAACAATTGTAATGACTTTACCCAACAATTGTAATGACTTTGCGAACCACTGTTAATCACTTATCCAACCTCTAAAAATGACTTTTCCCAACAATTGTAATTACTTTGCAAACAACTGTTAATCACTTATCCGACCTCTAAAAATAACTTTGCCCAAAAATTTTAATAACTTTGACCAACAATTGTAATGACTTTGCCCAACAATTGTAATGACTTTGCCCAACAATTGTAATGACTTGGCACAACAATTGTAATGACTTTGCGAACCACTGTTAATCACTTATCTGACCTCTAAAAATGACTTTGCCCAACAATTGGAATTATTTTGCAAACCACTGATAATGTTTTTGCCCACCACTGTAAATCCTTTATCCAACCTCTAAAAATGACTTTTCCCAACAATTGTAATGACTTTGAAAACAACTGTTAATCACTAAAACGACCTCTAAAAATGACTTTGCCCACCACTGTTAATCACTTATCCGAACTCTAAAAATGACTTTGCCCAACATTTGTAATGACTTTGCCAACCACTGTTAATCATTTATCCGACCTCTAAAAATGACTTTGCCCAACTATTGTTATGACTTTGCCCAACAATTGAAATGACTTTGCGAACCACTGTTAATCACTTATCTGACCTCTAAAAATGACTTTGCCCAACAATTGGAATTACTTTGCAAACCACTAATAATGACTTTGCCCACAACTGTTAATCACTTATCCGACCTCTAAATATGACTTTGCCCAACAATTGTTATGACTAAGCCAACCACTGTTTATCACTTAACCGACCTCTAAAAATAACTTTGCCCAAAAATTTTAATAACTTTGACCAACAATTGTAATGACTTTGCCCAACAATTGTAATGACTTTGCCAAACAATTGTAATGACTTGGCACAACAATCGTAATGACTTTGCGAACCACTGTTAATCACTTATCTGACCTCTAAAAATGACTTTGCCCAACAATTGGAATTACTTTGCAAACCACTAATAATGACTTTGCCCACCACTGTAAATCCTTTATCCAACCTCTAAAAACGACTTTTCCCAACAATTGTAATTACTTTGCAAACAACTGTTAATCACTAAAACGACCTCTAAAAATGACTTTGCCCACCACTGTTAATCACTTATCCGACCTCTAAAAATGACTTTGCCCAACATTTGTAATGACTTTGCCAACCACTGTTAATCATTTATCCGACCTCTAAAATGACTTTGCCCAACTATTGTTATGACTTTGCCCAACAATTGAAATGACTTTGCGAACAACTGTTAATCCCTTATCCCACCTCTAAAAATGACTTTGCCCAACAAATGTTATTACTTTGCAAACCACTGGTAATGACTTTGCCCACAACTGTTAATCACTTATCCGACCTCTAAATATGACTTTGCCCAACACTCTAAATCCTTTATCCAACCTCAGAAAATGACTTTTCCCAACAATTGTAATGACTTTGCCCACCACTGTAAATCAATTATCCGACCACTAAAAAAGACTTTGACCAACAATTGTAATGACTTTGCCAACCACTGTTAATCATTTATTCGACCACTAAAAAAGACTTTGCCCAACTATTGTAATGACTTTGCCAACCACTGTTAATCACTAATACGACCTCTTTAAATGACTTTGCCCAACAATTGTAATGACTTTGCCAACCACTATTAATCACTAATAAGACCTCTGTAAATGACTTTTCCCAACAATTGTAATGATTTTGCCCACCACTCTTAATCACCTATCCGACCTCTTAAAAAGACTTTACCCAACAATTGTAATGACTTTGCCCACCACTGTTAATCACTAATACGACCTCTTTAAATGACTTTGCCCAACAATTGTAATGACTTTGCCAACCACTGTTAATCACTTATCCGACCTCTAAATATGACTTTGCCCAACAATTGTTATGACTAAGCCAACCACTGTTTATCACTTAACCGACCTCTAAAAATAACTTTGCCCAAAAATTTTAATAACTTTGACCAACAATTGTAATGACTTTGCCCAACAATTGTAATGACTTTGCCAAACAATTGTAATGACTTGGCACAACAATCGTAATGACTTTGCGAACCACTGTTAATCACTTATCTGACCTCTAAAAATGACTTTGCCCAACAATTGTAATTACTTTGCAAACCACTATTAATCACTAATACGACCTCTTTAAATGACTTTTCCCAACAATTGTAATGATTTTGCCCACCACTCTTAATCACTTATCCGACCTCTAAAAAAGACTTTGCCCAACAATTGTAATGACTTTGCCCACCACTGTTAATCACTTATCCGACCTCTAAAAATGACTTTGCCCAACAATTGTAATGACTTTGCCCAACAATTGTAATGACTTGGCACAACAATTGTAATGACTTTGCGAACCACTGTTAATCACTTATCTGACCTCTAAAAATGACTTTGCCCAACAATTGGAATTACTTTGCAAACCACTAATAATGACTTTGCCCACCACTGTAAATCCTTTATCCAACCTCTAAAAACGACTTTTCCCAACAATTGTAATTACTTTGCAAACAACTGTTAATCACTAAAACGACCTCTAAAAATGACTTTGCCCACCACTGTTAATCACTTATCCGACCTCTAAAAATGACTTTTCCCAACTATTGTTATGACTTTGCCCAACAATTGAAATGACTTTGCGAACAACTGTTAATCCCTTATCCCACCTCTAAAAATGACTTTGCCCAACAAATGTTATTACTTTGCAAACCACTGGTAATGACTTTGCCCACAACTGTTAATCACTTATCCGACCTCTAAATATGACTTTGCCCAACACTCTAAATCCTTTATCCAACCTCAGAAAATGACTTTTCCCAACAATTGTAATGACTTTGCCCACCACTGTAAATCAATTATCCGACCACTAAAAAAGACTTTGACCAACAATTGTAATGACTTTGCCAACCACTGTTAATCATTTATTCGACCACTAAAAAAGACTTTGCCCAACTATTGTAATGACTTTGCCAACCACTGTTAATCACTAATACGACCTCTTTAAATGACTTTGCCCAACAATTGTAATGACTTTGCCAACCACTATTAATCACTAATAAGACCTCTTTAAATGACTTTTCCCAACAATTGTAATGATTTTGCCCACCACTCTTAATCACCTATTCGACCTCTTAAAAAGACTTTGCCCAACAATTGTAATGACTTTGCCCACCACTGTTAATCACTAATACGACCTCTTTAAATGACTTTGCCCAACAATTGTAATGACTTTGCCAACCACTGTTAATCACTTATCCGACCTCTAAAAATAACTTTTCCCAACAATTGTAATGACTTTGCCCAACAATTGTAATGACTTTGCCCAATAATTGTAATGACTTTGCCCAATAATTGTAATGACTTTGCCAACCACTGTTTATCACTTATCCGACCTCTGAAAATGACTTTGCCCGACATTTGTTATGACTAAGCCAACCACTGTTTATCACTTAGCCGACCTCTAAAAATTACTTTGCCCAACAATGGTAATAACTTTGCCAAACAATGTAAATCACTAATCCGACCTCTAAAAATAACTTTGCCCCTAAATTTTAATGACTTTGCCAACCACTGTTAATCACAAATACGACCTCTTTAAATGACTTTGCCCAACAATTGTAATGACTTTGACCAACAATTGTAATGACTTTACCCAACAATTGTAATGACTTTGCGAACCACTGTTAATCACTTATCCGACCTCTAAAAATGACTTTTCCCAACAATTGTAATTACTTTGCGAACCACTGTTAATGACTTTGCCCACCACTGTTAATCACTTATCCTACCTCTAAAAATGTCTTTGCCCAACGATTGTTATTACTTTGCAAACCACTGGTAATGACTTTGCCCACCACTGTTAATCACTTATCCTACCTCTAAAAATGACTTTTCCCAACAATCGTAATGACTTTGACCAACAATTGTAATGACTTTACCCAACAATTGTAATGACTTTGCGAACATCTGTTAATCCCTTATCCGACCTCTAAAAATGACTTTGCCCAACAAATGTTATTACTTTGCAAACCACTGGTAATGACTTTGCCCACAACTGTTAATCACTTATCCGACTTTAAATATGACTTTGCCCAACAATTGTTATGACTAAGCCAACCACTGTTTATCACTTAACCGACCTCTAAAAATAACTTTGCCCAAAAATTTTAATAACTTTGACCAATAATTGTAATGACTTTGCCCAACAATTGTAATGACTTTGCCCAACAATTGTAATGACTTGGCACAACAATCGTAATGACTTTGCGAACCACTGTTAATCACTTATCTGACCTCTAAAAATGACTTTGCCCAACAATTGTAATTACTTTGCAAACCACTAATAATGACTTTGCCCACCACTGTAAATCCTTTATCCAACCTCTAAAAATGACTTTTCCCAACAATTGTAATGACTTTGCCCACCACTGTAAATCAATTATCCGACCACTAAAAAAGACTTTGACCAACAATTGTAATGACTTTGCCAACCACTGTTAATCATTTATTCGACCACTAAAAAAGACTTTGCCCTACTATTGAAATGACTTTGCCCACCACTGTTAATCACTAATACGACCTCTTTAAATGACTTTGCCCAACAATTGTAATGACTTTGCCAACCACTATTAATCACTAATACGACCTCTTTAAATGACTTTTCCCAACAATTGTAATGATTTTGCCCACCACTGTTAATCATTTATCCGACCTCTAAAAATGACTTTGCCCAACATTTGTAATGACTTTGCCAACCACTGTTAATCACTAAAACGACCTCTAAAAATGACTTTGCCCAACAATTGAAATGACTTTGCCCAACAATTGTAATGACTTTGCCAACCACTGTTAATTATATATCCGACCTCTAAAAGTGACTTTGCCAAACTATTGTAATGACTTTGCCAACCACTGTTAATCACTAATACGACCTCTTTAAATGACTTTGACCAACAATTGTAATGACTTTGCCAACCACTATTAATCACTAATACGACCTCTTTAAATGACTTTGCCCAACTATTGTTATGACTTTGCCCAACAATTGTAATAACTTTGCGAACAACTGTTATTCCCTTATCCGACCTCTAAAAATGACTTTGCCCAACAAATGTTATTACTTTGCAAACCACTGGTAATGACTTTGCCCACAACTGTTAATCACTTATCCGACCTCTAAAAATGACTTTGCCCAACAATTGTTATGACTAAGCCAACCACTGTTTATCACTTAACCGACCTCTAAAAATAACTTTGCCCAAAAATTTTAATAACTTTGCCCAACAATTGTAATGACTTTGCCCAACAATTGTAATGACTTTGCCCAACAATTGTAATGACTTGGCACAACAATTGTAATGACTTTGCGAACCACTGTTAATCACTTATCTGACCTCTAAAAATGACTTTGCCCAACAATTGGAATTACTTTGCAAACCACTAATAATGTTTTTGCCCACCACTGTAAATCCTTTATCCAACCTCTAAAAATGACTTTTCCCAACAATTGTTATGACTTTGAAAACAACTGTTAATCACTAAAACGACCTCTAAAAATGACTTTGCCCACCACTGTTAATCACTTATCCGAACTCTAAAAATGACTTTGCCCAACATTTGTAATGACTTTGCCAACCACTGTTAATCATTTATCCGACCTCTAAAAATGACTTTGCCCAACTATTGTTATGACTTTGCCCAACAATTGAAATGACTTTGCGAACAACTGTTAATCCCTTATCCCACCTCTAAAAATGACTTTGCCCAACAAATGTTATTACTTTGCAAACCACTGGTAATGACTTTGCCCACAACTGTTAATCACTTATCCGACCTCTAAATATGACTTTGCCCAACAATTGTTATGACTAAGCCAACCACTGTTTATCACTTAACCGACCTCTAAAAATAACTTTGCCCAAAAATTTTAATAACTTTGACCAACAATTTTAATGACTTTGCCCAACAATTGTAATGACTTTGCCAAACAATTGAAATGACTTGGCACAACAATCGTAATGACTTTGCGAACCACTGTTAATCACTTATCTGACCTCTAAAAATGACTTTGCCCAACAATTGTAATTACTTTGCCAACCACTATTAATCACTAATACGACCTCTTTAAATGACTTTTCCCAACAATTGTAATGATTTTGCCCACCACTCTTTATCACTTATCCGACCTCTAAAAAAGACTTTGCCCAACAATTGTAATGACTTTGCCCACCACTGTTAATCACTTATCCGACCTCTAAAAATGACTTTGCCCAACATTTGTAATGACTTTGCCAACCACTGTTAATCACTAAAACGACCTCTAAAAATGACTTTGCCCAACAATTGTAATGACTTTGCCCAACAATTGTAATGACTTTGCCCAACAATTGTAATGACTTTGCCAACCACTGTTAATTATATATCCGACCTATAAAAGTGACTTTGCCAAACTATTGTAATGACTTTGCCAACCACTGTTAATCACTAATACGACCTCTTTAAATGACTTTGCCCAACAATTGTAATGACTTTGCCAACCACTATTAATCACTAATACGACCTCTTTAAATGACTTTGCCCAACAATTGTAATGACTTTGCCCAACAATTGTAATGACTTTGCCCAACATTTGTAATGACTTGGCACAACAATTGTAATGACTTTGCGAACCACTGATAATCACTTATCCGACCTCTAAAAATGACTTTGCCCAACATTTGTAATGACTTTGCCAACCACTGTTAATCACTAAAACGACCTCTAAAAATGACTTTGCCCAACAATTGTAATGACTTTGCCCAACAATTGTAATGACTTTGCCCAACAATTGTAATGACTTTGCCAACCACTGTTAATTATATATCCGACCTATAAAAGTGACTTTGCCAAACTATTGTAATGACTTTGCCAACCACTGTTAATCACTAATACGACCTCTTTAAATGACTTTGCCCAACAATTGTAATGACTTTGCCAACCACTATTAATCACTAATACGACCTCTTTAAATGACTTTGCCCAACAATTGTAATGACTTTGCCCAACAATTGTAATGACTTTGCCCAACATTTGTAATGACTTGGCACAACAATTGTAATGACTTTGCGAACCACTGATAATCACTTTTCAACCTCTAAAAATGACTTTGCCCACCACTGTTAATCACTTATCAGACCTCTAAAAATGACTTTGCCCAACATTTGTAATGACTTTGCCAACCACTGTTAATCATTTATCCGACCTCTAAAAATGACTTTGCCCAACTATTGTTATGACTTTGCCCAACAATTGTAATTACTTAGCCCAATAATTGTAATGACTTTGCCCAACAATTGTAATGACTTGGCACAACAATTGTAATGACTTTGCGAACCACTGATAATCACTTTTCAACCTCTAAAAACGACTTTTCCCAACAATTGTAATTACTTTGCAAACAACTGTTAATCACTAAAACGACCTCTAAAAATGACTTTGCCCACCACTGTTAATCACTTATCCGACCTCTAAAAATGACTTTGCCCAACATTTGTTATGACTTTGCCAACCACTGTTAATCATTTATCCGACCTCTAAAAATGACTTTGCCCAACTATTGTTATGACTTTGCCCAACAATTGTAATGACTTTGCGAACAACTGTTAATCCCTTATCCGACCTCTAAAAATGACTTTGCCCAACAAATGTTATTACTTTGCAAACCACTGGTAATGACTTTGCCCACAACTGTTAATCACTTATCCGACCTCTAAAAATGACTTTGCCCAACAATTGTTATGACTAAGCCAACCACTGTTTATCACTTAACCGACCTCTAAAAATAACTTTGCCCAAAAATTTTAATAACTTTGACCTACAATTGTAATGACTTTGCCCAACAATTGTAATGACTTTGCCCGACAATTGTAATGACTTGGCACAACAATTGTAATGACTTTGCGAACCACTGTTAATCACTTATCTGACCTCTAAAAATGACTTTGCCCAACAATTGGAATTACTTTGCAAACCACTAATAATGACTTTGCCCACCACTCTAAATCCTTTATCCAACCTCAGAAAATGACTTTTCCCAACAATTGTAATGACTTTGCCCACCACTGTAAATCAATTATCCGACCACTAAAAAAGACTTTGACCAACTATTGTAATGACTTTGCCCACCACTGTTAATCACTAATACGACCTCTTTAAATGACTTTGCCCAACAATTGTAATGACTTTGCCAACCACTATTAATCACTAATAAGACCTCTTTAAATGACTTTTCCCAACAATTGTAATGATTTTGCCCACCACTCTTAATCACCTATCCGACCTCTAAAAAAGACTTTGCCCAACAATTGTAATGACTTTGCCCACCACTGTTAATCACTAATACGACCTTATTAAATGACTTTGCCCAACAATTGTAATGACTTTGCCAACCACTGTTAATCACTTATCCGACCTCTAAAAATTACTTTTCCCAACAATTGTAATGACTTTGCCCAACAATTGTAATGACTTTGCCCAATAATTGTAATGACTTTGCCCAATAATTGTAATGACTTTGCCCAACAATTGTAATGACTTTGCCAACCACTGTTAATCACTTATCCTACCTCTAAAAATGACTTTTCCCAACAATTGTAATTACTTTGCAAACAACTGTTAATCACTTATCCGACCTCTAAAAATGACTTTGCCCAACAATTGTTATTACTTTGCAAACCACTGGTAATGACTTTGCTCACCACTGTTAATCACTTATCCGACCTCTGAAAATGACTTTGCCCAACAATTGTTATGACTAAGCCAGCCACTGTTTATCACTTAACCGACCTCTAAAAATTACTTTGCCCAACAATGGTAATAACTTTGCCAAACAATGTAAATCACTAATCCGACCTCTAAAAATAACTTTTCCCCTAAATTTTAATGACTTTGCCAACCACTGTTAATCACAAATACGACCTCTTTAAATGACTTTGCCCAACAATTGTAATGACTTTGACCAACAATTGTAATGACTTTACCCAACAATTGAAATGACTTTGCGAACCACTGTTAATCACTTATCCGACCTCTAAAAATGACTTTTCCCAACAATTGTAATTACTTTGCGAACCACTGTTAATGACTTTGCCCACCACTGTTAATCACTTATCCTACCTCTAAAAATGACTTTGCCCAACAATTGTTATTACTTTGCAAACCACTGGTAATGACTTTGCCCACCACTGTTAATCACTTATCCTACCTCTAAAAATGACTTTTCCCAACAATTGTAATGACTTTGACCAACAATTGTAATGACTTTACCCAACAATTGTAATGACTTTGCGAATCACTGTTAATCACTTATCCGACCTCTAAAAATGACTTTGCCCAACTATTGTTATGACTTTGCCCAACAATTGAAATGACTTTGCGAACAACTGTTAATCCCTTATCCGACCTCTAAAAATGACTTTGCCCAACAAATGTTATTACTTTGCAAACCACTGGTAATGACTTTGCCCACAACTGTTAATCACTTATCCGACCTCTAAATATGACTTTGCCCAACAATTGTTATGACTAAGCCAACCACTGTTTATCACTTAACCGACCTCTAAAAATAACTTTGCCCAAAAATTTTAATAACTTTGACCAATAATTGTAATGACTTTGCCCAACGATTGTAATGACTTTGCCCAACAATTGTAATGAGTTGGCACAACAATCGTAATGACTTTAAGAACCACTGTTAATCACTTATCTGACCTCTAAAAATGACTTTGCCCAACAATTGTAATTTCTTTGCAAACCACTAATAATGACTTTGCCCACCACTGTAAATCCTTTATCCAACCTCTAAAAATGACTTTTCCCAAAAATTGTAATGACTTTGCCCACCACTGTAAATCAATTATCCGACCACTAATAAAGACTTTGACCAACAATTGTAATGACTTTGCCAACCACTGTTAATCATTTATTCGACCACTAAAAAAGACTTTGCCCTACTATTGAAATGACTTTGCCCACCACTGTTAATCACTAATACGACCTCTTTAAATGACTTTGCCCAACAATTGTAATGACTTTGCCAACCACTATTAATCACTAATACGACCTCTTTAAATGACTTTTCCCAACAATTGTAATGATTTTGCCCACCACTATTAATCACTTATCCGACCTCTAAAAAAGACTTTGCCCAACAATTGTAATGACTTTGCCCACCACTGTTAATCACTTATCCGACCTCTAAAAATGACTTTGCCCAACATTTGTAATGACTTTGCCAACCACTGTTAATCACTAAAACGACCTCTAAAAATGACTTTGCCAAACAATTGTAATGACTTTGCCCAACAATTGTAATGACTTTGCCAACCACTGTTAATTATATATCCGACCTCTAAAAGTGACTTTGCCAAACTATTGTAATGACTTTGCCAACCACTGTTAATCACTAATACGACCTCTTTAAATGACTTTGCCCAACAATTGTAATGACTTTGCCAAACACTATTAATCACTAATACGACCTCTTTAAATGACTTTGCCCAACAATTGTAATGACTTTGCCCAACAATTGTAATGACTTTGCCCACCACTGTTAATCACTTATCCGACCTCTGAAAATGACTTTGCTCAACAATTGTTATGACTAAGCCAACCACTGTTTATCACTTAACCGACCTCTAAAAATTACTTTGCCCAACAATGGTAATAACTTTGCCAAACAATGTAAATCACTAATCCGACCTCTAAAAATAACTTTTCCCCTAAATTTTAATGACTTTGCCAACCACTGTTAATCACAAATACGACCTCTTTAAATGACTTTGCCCAACAATTTTAATGACTTTGACCAACAATTGTAATGACTTTACCCAACAATTGTAATGACTTTGCGAACCACTGTTAATCACTTATCCGACCTCTAAAAATGACTTTTCCCAACAATTGTAATTACTTTGCGAACCACTGTTAATGACTTTGCCCACCACTGTTAATCACTTATCCGTCCTCTAAAAATGACTTTGCCCAACAATTGTTATTACTTTGCAAACCACTGGTAATGACTTTGCCCACCACTGTTAATCACTTATCCTACCTCTAAAATGACTTTTCCCAACAATTGTAATGACTTTGACCAACAATTGTAATGACTTTACCCAACAATTGTAATGACTTTGCGAACCACTGTTAATCACTTATCCGACCTCTAAAAATGACTTTGCCCAACTATTGTTATGACTTTGCCCAACAATTGAAATGACTTTGCGAACAACTGTTAATCCCTTATCCGACCTCTAAAAATGACTTTGCCCAACAAATGTTATTACTTTGCAAACCACTGGTAATGACTTTGCCCACAACTGTTAATCACTTATCCGACCTCTAAATATGACTTTGCCCAACAATTGTTATGACTAAGCCAACCACTGTTTATCACTTAACCGACCTCTAAAAATAACTTTGCCCAAAAATTTTAATAACTTTGACCAATAATTGTAATGACTTTGCCCAACAATTGTAATGACTTTGCCCAACAATTGTAATGAGTTGGCACAACAATCCTAATGACTTTAAGAACCACTGTTAATCACTTATCTGACCTCTAAAAATGACTTTGCCCAACAATTGTAATTACTTTGCAAACCACTAATAATGACTTTGCCCACCACTGTAAATCCTTTATCCAACCTCTAAAAATGACTTTTCCCAACAATTGTAATGACTTTGCCCACCACTGTAAATCAATTATCCGACCACTAATAAAGACTTTGACCAACAATTGTAATGACTTTGCCAACCACTGTTAATCATTTATTCGACCACTAAAAAAGACTTTGCCCTACTATTGAAATGACTTTGCCCACCACTGTTAATCACTAATACGACCTCTTTAAAAGACTTTGCCCAACAATTGTAATGACTTTGCCAACCACTATTAATCACTAATACGACCTCTTTAAATGACTTTTCCCAACAATTGTAATGATTTTGCCCACCACTCTTAATCACTTATCCGACCTCTAAAAAAGACTTTGCCCAACAATTGTAATGACTTTGCCCACCACTGTTAATCACTTATCCGACCTCTATAAATGACTTTGCCCAACATTTGTAATGACTTTGCCAACCACTGTTAATCACTAAAACGACCTCTAAAAATGACTTTGCCAAACAATTGTAATGACTTTGCCCAACAATTGTAATGACTTTGCCAACCACTGTTAATTATATATCCGACCTCTAAAAGTGACTTTGCCAAACTATTGTAATGACTTTGCCAACCACTGTTAATCACTAATACGACCTCTTTAAATGACTTTGCCCAACAATTGTAATGACTTTGCCAAACACTATTAATCACTAATACGACCTCTTTAAATGACTTTGCCCAACAATTGTAATGACTTTGCACAACAATTGTAATGACTTTGCGAACCACTGATAATCACTTTTCAACCTCTAAAAACGACTTTTCCTAACAATTGTAATTACTTTGCAAACAACTGTTAATCACTAAAACGACCTCTAAAAATGACTTTGCCCACCACTGTTAATCACTTATCCGACCTCTAAAAATGACTTTGCCCAACTATTGTTATGACTTTGCCCAACAATTGTAATTACTTTGCCCAATAATTGTAATGACTTGGCACAACAATTGTAATGACTTGGCACAACAAATGTAATGACTTTGCAGACCACTGATAATCACTTTTCAACCTCTAAAAACGACTTTTCCCAACAATTGTAATTACTTTGCAAACAACTGTTAATCACTAAAACGACCTCTAAAAATGACTTTGCCCACCACTGTTAATCACTTATCCGACCTCTAAAAATGACTTTGCCCAACATTTGTAATGACTTTGCCAACCACTGTTAATCATTTATCCGACCTCTAAAAATGACTTTGCCCAACTATTGTTATGACTTTGCCCAACAATTGTAATGACTTTGAGAACAACTGTTATTCCCTTATCCGACCTCTAAAAATGACTTTGCCCAACAAATGTTATTACTTTGCAAACCACTGGTAATGACTTTGCCCACAACTGTTAATCACTTATCCGACCTCTAAAAATGACTTTGCCCAACAATTGTTATGACTAAGCCAACCACTGTTTATCACTTAACCGACCTCTAAAAATAACTTTGCCCAAAAATTTTAATAACTTTGACCAACAATTGTAATGACTTTGCCCAACAATTGTAATGACTTTGCCCAACAATTGTAATGACTTGGCACAACAATTGTAATGACTTTGCGAACCACTGTTAATCACTTATCTGACCTCTAAAAATGACTTTGCCCAACAATTGGAATTACTTTGCAAACCACTAAAAATGACTTTGCCCACCACTGTAAATCCTTTATCCAACCTCTAAAAATGACTTTTCCCAGCAATTGTAATGACTTTGCCCACCACTGTAAATCAATTATCCGACCACTAAAAAAGACTTTGACCAACAATTGTTATGACTTTGCCAACCACTGTTAATCATTTATTCGACCACTAAAAAAGACTTTGCCCAACTATTGTAATGACTTTGCCCACCACTGTTAATCACTAATACGACCTCTTTAAATGACTTTGCCCAACAATTGTAATGACTTTGCCAACCACTATTAATCTTTAATAAGACCTCTTTAAATGACTTTTCCCAACAATTGTAATGATTTTGCCCACCACTCTTAATCACCTATCCGACCTCTAAAAAAGACTTTGCCCAACAATTGTAATGACTTTGCCCACCACTGTTTATCACTAATACGACCTCTTTAAATGACTTTGCCCAACAATTGTAATGACTTTGCCAACCACTGTTAATCACTTATCCGACCTCTAAAAATGACTTTTCCCAACAATTGTAATGACTTTGCCCAACAATTGTAATGACTTTGCCCAATAATTGTAATGACTTTGCCCAATAATTGTAATGACTTTGCCCAACAATTGTAATGACTTTGCCAACCACTGTTAATCACTTATCCAACCTCTAAAAATGACTTTTCCCAACAATTGTAATTAATTTGCAAGCAACTGTTAATCACTTATCCGACCTCTAAAAATGACTTTGCCCAACAATTGTTATTACTTTGCAAACCACTGGTAATGACTTTGCCCACCACTGTTAATCACTTATCCGACCTCTGAAAATGACTTTGCCCAACAATTGTTATGACTAAGCCAACCACTGTTTATCACTTAACCGACCTCTAAAAATTACTTTGCCCAACAATGGTAATAACTTTGCCAAACAATGTGAATCACTAATCCGACCTCTAAAAATAACTTTGCCCATAAATTTTAATGACTTTGCCAACCACTGTTAATCACAAATACGACCTCTTTAAATGACTTTGCCCAACAATTGTAATGACTTTGACCAACAATTGTAATGACTTTACCCAACAATTGTAATGACTTTGCGAACCACTGTTAATCACTTATCCGACCTCTAAAAATGACTTTTCCCAACAATTGTAATTACTTTGCGAACCACTGTTAATGACTTTGCCCACCACTGTTAATCACTTATCCTACCTCTTAAAATGACTTTGCCCAACAATTGTTATTACTTTGCAAACCACTGGTAATGACTTTGCCCACCACTGTTAATCACTTATCCTACCTCTAAAAATGACTTTTCCCAACAATTGTAATGACTTTGACCAACAATTGTAATGACTTTTCCCAACAATTGTAATTACTTTGCGAACCACTGTTAATGACTTTGCCCACCACTGTTAATCACTTATCCTACCTCTAAAAATGACTTTGCCCAACAATTGTTATGACTTAGCCAACCACTGTTTATCACTTAACCGACCTCTAAAAATTACTTTGCCCAACAATGGTAATAACTTTGCCAAACCATGTAAATCACTAATCCGACCTCTAAAAATAACTTTGCCCATAAATTTTAATGACTTTGCCAACCACTGTTAATCACTTATCCAACCTCTAAAAATGACTTTGCCCAACATTTGTAATGACTTTGCCAACCACTGTTAATCATTTATCCGACCTCTAAAAATGACTTTGCCCAACTATTGTTATGACTTTGCCCAACAATTGTAATTACTTTGCCCAATAATTGTAATGACTTGGCACAACAATTGTAATGACTTGGCACAACAATTGTAATGACTTTGCGAACCACTGATAATCACTTTTCAACCTCTAAAAACGACTTTTCCCAACAATTGTAATTACTTTGCAAACAACTGTTAATCACTAAAACGACCTCTAAAAATGACTTTGCCCACCACTGTTAATCACTTATCCGACCTCTAAAAATGACTTTGCCCAACATTTGTAATGACTTTGCCAACCACTGTTAATCATTTATCCGACCTCTAAAAATGACTTTGCCCAACTATTGTTATGACTTTGCCCAACAATTGTAATGACTTTGCGAACAACTGTTAATCCCTTATCCGACCTCTAAAAATGACTTTGCCCAACATTTGTTATGACTAAGCCAACCACTGTTTATCAATCAACCGACCTCTACAAATAACTTTGCCCAAAAATTTTAATAACTTTGACCAACAATTGTAATGACTTTGCCCAATAATTGTAATGACTTTGCCCAACAATTGTAATTAATTTGCAAACAACTGTTAATCACTTATCCGACCTCTAAAAATGACTTTGCCCAACAATTGTGATTACTTTGCAAACCACTGGTAATGACTTTGCCCACCACTGTTAATCACTTATCCGACCTCTGAAAATGACTTTGCCCAACAATTGTTATGACTAAGCCAACCACTGTTTATCAATTAACCGACCTCCAAAAACTACTTTGCCCAACAATGGTAATAACTTTGCCAAACAATGTAAATCACTAATCCGACCTCTAAAAATAAATTTGCCTATAAATTTTAATGACTTTGCCAACCACTGTTAATCACAAATACGACCTCTTTAAATGACTTTGCCCAACAATTGTAATGACTTTGACCAACAATTGTAATGACTTTACCCAACAATTGTAATGACTTTGCGAACCACTGTTAATCACTTATCCGACCTCTAAAAATGACTTTTCCCAACAATTGTAATTACTTTGCGAACCACTGTTAATGACTTTGCCCACCACTGTTAATCACTTATCCTTCCTCTAAAAATGACTTTGCCCAACAATTGTTATTACTTTGCAAACCACTGGTAATGACTTTGCCCACCACTGTTAATCACTTATCCTACCTCTAAAAATGACTTTTCCCAACAATTGTAATGACTTTGACCAACAATTGTAATGACTTTACCCAACAATTGTAATGACTTTGCGAACCACTGTTAATCACTTATCCGACCTCTAAAAATGACTTTTCCCAACAATGGTAATTACTTTGCGAACCACTGTTAATGACTTTGCCCACCACTGTTAATCACTTATCCTACCTCTAAAAATGACTTTGCCCAACAATTGTTATGACTTAGCCAACCACTGTTTATCACTTAACCGACCTCTAAAAATTACTTTGCCCAACAATGGTAATAACTTTGCCAAACAATGTAAATCACTAATCCGACCTCTAAAAATAACTTTGCCCATAAATTTTAATGACTTTGCCAACCACTGTTAATCACAAATACGACCTCTTTAAATGACTTTGCCCAACAATTTTAATGACTTTGACCAACAATTGTAATGACTTTACCTAACAATTGTAATGACTTTGCGAACCACTGTTAATCACTTATCCGACCTCTAAAAATGACTTTTCCCAACAATTGTAATTACTTTGCCCACCACTGTTAATCACTTATCCTTCCTCTAAAAATGACTTTGCCCAACAATTGTTATTACTTTGCAAACCACTGGTAATGACTTTGCCCACCACTGTTAATCACTTATCCTACCTCTAAAAATGACTTTTCCCAACAATTGTAATGACTTTGACCAACAATTGTAATGACTTTACCCAACAATTGTAATGACTTTGCGAACCACTGTTAATCACTTATCCGACCTCTAAAAATGACTTTTCCCAACAATAGTAATTACTTTGCGAACCACTGTTAATGACTTTGCCCACCACTGTTAATCACTTATACTACCTCTAAAAATGACTTTGCCCAACAGTTGTTATGACTTAGCCAACCAGTGTTTATCACTTAACCGACCTCTAAAAATTACTTTGCCCAACAATGGTAATAACTTTGCCAAACAATGTAAATCACTAATCCGACCTCTAAAAATAACTTTGCCCAACAATTGTAATGACTTTGACCAACAATTGTAATGACTTTACCCAACAATTGTAATGTTTTTGCGAACCACTGTTAATCACTTATCCGACCTCTAAAAATGACTTTTCCCAACAATTGTTATTACTTTGCAAACCATTGGTAATGACTTTGCGAACCACTGTTAATCACTTATCCGACCTCTAAAAATGACTTTTCCCAACAATTGTAATGACTTTGCCCACCACTGTTTATCACTTATCCGACCTCTAAAAATTACTTTGCCCAACAATGGTAATAACTTTGCCAAACAATGTAAATCACTAATCCGACCTCTAAAAATAACTTTGCCCATAAATTTTAATGACTTTGCCAACCACTATTAATCACTAATACGACCTCTTTAAATGACTTTGCCCAACAATTGTAATGACTTTGCCCAACAATTGTAATGACTTTGCCCAATAATTGTAATGACTTTGTCCAACAATTGTAATGACTTGGCACAACAATTGTAATGACTTTGCGAACCACTATTAATCACTTTTCAACCTCTAAAAACGACTTTTCCCAACAATTGTAATTACTTTGCAAGCAACTGTTAATCACTAAAACGACCTCTAAAAATGACTTTGCCCACCACTGTTAATCACTTATCCGACTTCTAAAAATGACTTTGCCCAACATTTGTAATGACTTTGCCAACCACTGTTAATCACTAAAACGACCTCTAAAAATGACTTTGCCCAACAATTGTAATGACTTTGCCCAACAATTGTAATGACTTTGCCCAACAATTGCAATGACTTTGCGAACAACTGTTAATCCCTTATCCGACCTCTAAAAATTACTTTGCCCAACAATGGTAATAACTTTGCCAAACAATGTAAATCACTAATCCGACCTCTAAAAATAACTTTGCCCATAAATTTTTATGACTTTGCCAACCACTATTAATCACTAATACGACCTCTTTAAATGACTTTGCCCAACAATTGTAATGACTTTGCCCAACAATTGTAATGACTTTGCCCAATAATTGTAATGACTTTGCCCAACAATTGTAATGACTTGGCACAACAATTGTAATGACTTTGCGAACCACTATTAATCACTTTTCAACCTCTAAAAACGACTTTTCCCAACAATTGTAATTACTTTGCAAGCAACTGTTAATCACTAAAACGACCTCTAAAAATGACTTTGCCCACCACTGTTAATCACTTATCCGACTTCTAAAAATGACTTTGCCCAACATTTGTAATGACTTTGCCAACCACTGTTAATCACTAAAACGACCTCTAAAAATGACTTTGCCCAACAATTGTAATGACTTTGCCCAACAATTGTAATGACTTTGCCCAACAATTGCAATGACTTTGCGAACAACTGTTAATCCCTTATCCGACCTCCAAAAATGACTTTGCCCAACAAATGTTATTTCTTTGCAAACCACTGGTAATGACTTTGCCCACAACTGTTAATCACTTATCCGACCTCTAAAAATGACTTTGCCCAACAATTGTTATGACTAAGCCAACCACTGTTTATCACCTAACCGACCTCTAAAAATAACTTTGCCCAAAAATTTTAATAACTTTGACCAACAATTGTAATGACTTTGCCCAACAATTGTAATGACTTTGCCCAACAATTGTAATGACTTTGCGAACCACTGTTAATCACTTATCTGACCTCTAAAAATGACTTTGCCCAACAATTGTAATTACTTTGCAAACCACTAATAATGACTTTGCCCACCACTGTAAATCCTTTATCCAACCTCTAAAAATGACTTTTCCCAACAATTGTAATGACTTTGCCCACCACTGTAAATCAATTATCCGACCACTAAAAAAGACTTTGACCAACTATTGTAATGACTTTGCCAACCACTGTTAATCATTTATTCGACCACTAAAAAAGACTTTGCCCAACTATTGTAATGACTTTGCCCACCACTGTTAATCACTAATACGACCTCTTTAAATGACTTTGCCCAACAATTGTAATGACTTTGCCCACCACTGTTAATCACTAATACGACCTCTTTAAATTACTTTGCCCAACAATTGTAATGACTTTGCCAACCACTGTTAATCACTTATCCGACCTCTAAAAATGACTTTGCCCAACAAATGTTATTACTTTGCAAACCACTGGTAATGACTTTGCCCACAACTGTTAATCACTTTTCCGACCTCTAAAAATGACTTTGCCCAGCAATTGTAATGACTAAGCCAACCTCTGTTTATCACTTTACCGACCTCTAAAAATAACTTTGCCCAAAAATTTTAATAACTTTGACCAACAATTGTAATGACTTTGCCCAACAATTGTAATGACTTTGCCCAACAATTGTAATGACTTAGCACAACAATTGTAATGACTTTGCGAACCACTGTTAATCACTTATCTGACCTCTAAAAATGACTTTGCCCAACAATTGTAATTACTTTGCAAACCACTAATAATGACTTTGCCCACCACTGTCAATCCTTTATCCAACCTCTAAAAATGACTTTTCCCAACAATTGTAATGACTTTGCCCACCACTGTTAATCATTTATTCGATCACTAAAAAAGACTTTGCCCAACTATTGTAATGACTTTGCCCACCACTGTTAATCACTAATCCGACCTCTAAAAAAGAATTTGCCCAACTATTGTAATGACTGTGCCCACCACTGTTAATCACTAATACGACCTCTTTAAATTACTTTGCCCAACAATTGTAATGACTTTGCCAACCACTGTTAATCACTTATCCGACCTCTAAAAATCACTTTGCCCAACAATTGTAATGACTTTGCCAAACACTGTTAATCACTAAAACGACATCTTTAAATGACTTTGCCCAACAATTGTTAATACTTTGCAAATAACTGGGAATGACTTTGCCCACCACTGTTAATCACTAATCCGACCTCTAAAAATCACTTTGCCCAACAATTGAAATGACTTTGCCAACCACTGTTAATCATTTATCCGACCTATAAAAATGACTTTTCCCAACAATTGTAATGACTTTGCCATCCACTGTTAATCACTAATACGACCTCTTTAAATGACTTTGCCCAACAATTGTATTGTTTTTGCCAACTACTGTTAATCATTTATCCGACCTCTAAAAAGACTTTGCCCGACTATTGTTATGACTTTGCCAACCACTGTTAATCATATATCCGACCTCTAAAAATGACTCTGCCCAACAATTGTAATGAGTTTGCCCACCACTGTTAATCATTTATCCGACCTCTAAAAAAGACTTTGCCCAACTATTGTTATGACTTTGCCAACCACTGTTAATCACTAATACGACCTCTTTAAATGACTTTGCCCAACAATTGTAATGACTTTGCCCACCACTGTTAATCACTAATACGACCTCTTTAAATTACTTTGCCCAACAATTGTAATGACTTTGCCAACCACTGTTAATCACTTATCCGACCTCTAAAAATGACTTTGCCCAACAAATGTTATTACTTTGCAAACCACTGGTAATGACTTTGCCCACAACTGTTAATCACTTTTCCGACCTCTAAAAATGACTTTGCCCAGCAATTGTAATGACTAAGCCAACCACTGTTTATCACTTTACCGACCTCTAAAAATAACTTTGCCCAAAAATTTTAATAACTTTGACCAACAATTGTAATGACTTAGCACAACAATTGTAATGACTTTGCGAACCACTGTTAATCACTTATCTGACCTCTAAAAATGACTTTGCCCAACAATTGTAATTACTTTGCAAACCACTAATAATGACTTTGCCCACCACTGTCAATCCTTTATCCAACCTCTAAAAATGACTTTTCCCAACAATTGTAATGACTTTGCCCACCACTGTTAATCATTTATTCGATCACTAAAAAAGACTTTGCCCAACTATTGTAATGACTTTGCCCACCACTGTTAATCACTAATCCGACCTCTAAAAAAGAATTTGCCCAACTATTGTAATGACTGTGCCCACCACTGTTAATCACTAATACGACCTCTTTAAATTACTTTGCCCAACAATTGTAATGACTTTGCCAACCACTGTTAATCACTTATCCGACCTCTAAAAATCACTTTGCCCAACAATTGTAATGACTTTGCCAAACACTGTTAATCACTAAAACGACATCTTTAAATGACTTTGCCCAACAATTGTTAATACTTTGCAAATAACTGGGAATGACTTTGCCCACCACTGTTAATCACTAATCCGACCTCTAAAAATCACTTTGCCCAACAATTGAAATGACTTTGCCAACCACTGTTAATCATTTATCCGACCTATAAAAATGACTTTTCCCAACAATTGTAATGACTTTGCCATCCACTGTTAATCACTAATACGACCTCTTTAAATGACTTTGCCCAACAATTGTATTGTTTTTGCCAACTACTGTTAATCATTTATCCGGCCTCTAAAAAGACTTTGCCCGACTATTGTTATGACTTTGCCAACCACTGTTAATCATATATCCGACCTCTAAAAATGACTCTGCCCAACAATTGTAATGAGTTTGCCCACCACTGTTAATCATTTATCCGACCTCTAAAAAAGACTTTGCCCAACTATTGTTATGACTTTGCCAACCACTGTTAATCACTTATCCGACCTCTAAAAAAGAATTTGCCCAACTATTGTAATGACTTTGCCAACCATTGTTAATCACTAATACGACCTCTTTAAATGACTTTGCCCAACAATTGTAATGACTTTGCCAACCACTATTAATCACTAATACGACCTCTTTAAATGACTTTGCCCAACAATTGTAATGAGTTTGCCCACCACTGTTAATCACTTATCCGACCTCTAAAAAAGACTTTGCCCAACAATTGTAATGACTTTGCCCACCACTGTAGATCACTTATCCGAGATCTAAAAATGACTTTGCCCAACAATTGTTATTACTTTGCAAACCATTGGTAATGACTTTGCGAACCACTGTTAATCACTTATCCGACCTCTAAAAATGACTTTTCCCAACATTTGTAATGACTTTGCCCACCACTGTTTATCACTTATCCGACCTCTAAAAATTACTTTGCCCAACAATGGTAATAACTTTGCCAAACAATGTAAATCACTAATCCGACCTCTAAAAATAACTTTGCCCATAAATTTTAATGACTTTGCCAACCACTATTAATCACTAATACGACCTCTTTAAATGACTTTGCCCAACAATTGTAATGACTTTGCCCAACAATTGTAATGACTTTGCCCAATAATTGTAATGACTTTGCCCAACAATTGTAATGACTTGGCACAACAATTGTAATGACTTTGCGAACCACTATTAATCACTTTTCAACCTCTAAAAACGACTTTTCCCAACAATTGTAATTACTTTGAAAGCAACTGTTAATCACTAAAACGACCTCTAAAAATGACTTTGCCCACCACTGTTAATCACTTATCCGACTTCTAAAAATGACTTTGCCCAACATTTGTAATGACTTTGCCAACCACTGTTAATCACTAAAACGACCTCTAAAAATGACTTTGCCCAACAATTGTAATGACTTTGCCCAACAATTGTAATGACTTTGCCCAACAATTGCAATGACTTTGCGAACAACTGTTAATCCCTTATCCGACCTCCAAAAATGACTTTGCCCAACAAATGTTATTTCTTTGCAAACCACTGGTAATGACTTTGCCCACAACTGTTAATCACTTATCCGACCTCTAAAATGACTTTGCCCAACAATTGTTATGACTAAGCCAACCACTGTTTATCACCTAACCGACCTCTAAAAATAACTTTGCCCAAAAATTTTAATAACTTTGACCAACAATTGTAATGACTTTGCCCAACAATTGTAATGACTTTGCCCAACAATTGTAATGACTTTGCGAACCACTGTTAATCACTTATCTGACCTCTAAAAATGACTTTGCCCACCACTGTTAATCACTTATCCGACTTCTAAAAATGACTTTGCCCAACATTTGTAATGACTTTGCCAACCACTGTTAATCACTAAAACGACCTCTAAAAATGACTTTGCCCAACAATTGTAATGACTTTGCCCAACAATTGTAATGACTTTGCCCAACAATTGCAATGACTTTGCGAACAACTGTTAATCCCTTATCCGACCTCTAAAAAAGACTTTGCCCAACTATTGTTATGACTTTGCCAACCACTGTTAATCACTAATACGACCTCTTTAAATGACTTTGCCCAACAATTGTAATGACTTTGCCCACCACTGTTAATCACTAATACGACCTCTTTAAATTACTTTGCCCAACAATTGTAATGACTTTGCCAACCACTGTTTATCACCTAACCGACCTCTAAAAATAACTTTGCCCAAAAATTTTAATAACTTTGACCAACAATTGTAATGACTTTGCCCAACAATTGTAATGACTTTGCCCAACAATTGTAATGACTTTGCGAACCACTGTTAATCACTTATCTGACCTCTAAAAATGACTTTGCCCACCACTGTTAATCACTTATCCGACTTCTAAAAATGACTTTGCCCAACATTTGTAATGACTTTGCCAACCACTGTTAATCACTAAAACGACCTCTAAAAATGACTTTGCCCAACAATTGTAATGACTTTGCCCAACAATTGTAATGACTTTGCCCAACAATTGCAATGACTTTGCGAACAACTGTTAATCCCTTATCCGACCTCTAAAAAAGACTTTGCCCAACTATTGTTATGACTTTGCCAACCACTGTTAATCACTAATACGACCTCTTTAAATGACTTTGCCCAACAATTGTAATGACTTTGCCCACCACTGTTAATCACTAATACGACCTCTTTAAATTACTTTGCCCAACAATTGTAATGACTTTGCCAACCACTGTTAATCACTTATCCGACCTCTAAAAATGACTTTGCCCAACAAATGTTATTACTTTGCAAACCACTGGTAATGACTTTGCCCACAACTGTTAATCACTTTTCCGACCTCTAAAAATGACTTTGCCCAGCAATTGTAATGACTAAGCCAACCACTGTTTATCACTTTACCGACCTCTAAAAATAACTTTGCCCAAAAATTTTAATAACTTTGACCAACAATTGTAATGACTTAGCACAACAATTGTAATGACTTTGCGAACCACTGTTAATCACTTATCTGACCTCTAAAAATGACTTTGCCCAACAATTGTAATTACTTTGCAAACCACTAATAATGACTTTGCCCACCACTGTCAATCCTTTATCCAACCTCTAAAAATGACTTTTCCCAACAATTGTAATGACTTTGCCCACCACTGTTAATCATTTATTCGATCACTAAAAAAGACTTTGCCCAACTATTGTAATGACTTTGCCCACCACTGTTAATCACTAATCCGACCTCTAAAAAAGAATTTGCCCAACTATTGTAATGACTGTGCCCACCACTGTTAATCACTAATACGACCTCTTTAAATTACTTTGCCCAACAATTGTAATGACTTTGCCAACCACTGTTAATCACTTATCCGACCTCTAAAAATCACTTTGCCCAACAATTGTAATGACTTTGCCAAACACTGTTAATCACTAAAACGACATCTTTAAATGACTTTGCCCAACAATTGTTAATACTTTGCAAATAACTGGGAATGACTTTGCCCACCACTGTTAATCACTAATCCGACCTCTAAAAATCACTTTGCCCAACAATTGAAATGACTTTGCCAACCACTGTTAATCATTTATCCGACCTATAAAAATGACTTTTCCCAACAATTGTAATGACTTTGCCATCCACTGTTAATCACTAATACGACCTCTTTAAATGACTTTGCCCAACAATTGTATTGTTTTTGCCAACTACTGTTAATCATTTATCCGACCTCTAAAAAGACTTTGCCCGACTATTGTTATGACTTTGCCAACCACTGTTAATCATATATCCGACCTCTAAAAATGACTCTGCCCAACAATTGTAATGAGTTTGCCCACCACTGTTAATCATTTATCCGACCTCTAAAAAAGACTTTGCCCAACTATTGTTATGACTTTGCCAACCACTGTTAATCACTTATCCGACCTCTAAAAAAGAATTTGCCCAACTATTGTAATGACTTTGCCAACCATTGTTAATCACTAATACGACCTCTTTAAATGACTTTGCCCAACAATTGTAATGACTTTGCCAACCACTATTAATCACTAATACGACCTCTTTAAATGACTTTGCCCAACAATTGTAATGAGTTTGCCCACCACTGTTAATCACTTATCCGACCTCTAAAAAAGACTTTGCCCAACAATTGTAATGACTTTGCCCACCACTGTAGATCACTTATCCGAGATCTAAAAATGACTTTGCCCAACAATTGTTATTACTTTGCAAACCATTGGTAATGACTTTGCGAACCACTGTTAATCACTTATCCGACCTCTAAAAATGACTTTTCCCAACATTTGTAATGACTTTGCCCACCACTGTTTATCACTTATCCGACCTCTAAAAATTACTTTGCCCAACAATGGTAATAACTTTGCCAAACAATGTAAATCACTAATCCGACCTCTAAAAATAACTTTGCCCATAAATTTTAATGACTTTGCCAACCACTATTAATCACTAATACGACCTCTTTAAATGACTTTGCCCAACAATTGTAATGACTTTGCCCAACAATTGTAATGACTTTGCCCAATAATTGTAATGACTTTGCCCAACAATTGTAATGACTTGGCACAACAATTGTAATGACTTTGCGAACCACTATTAATCACTTTTCAACCTCTAAAAACGACTTTTCCCAACAATTGTAATTACTTTGAAAGCAACTGTTAATCACTAAAACGACCTCTAAAAATGACTTTGCCCACCACTGTTAATCACTTATCCGACTTCTAAAAATGACTTTGCCCAACATTTGTAATGACTTTGCCAACCACTGTTAATCACTAAAACGACCTCTAAAAATGACTTTGCCCAACAATTGTAATGACTTTGCCCAACAATTGTAATGACTTTGCCCAACAATTGCAATGACTTTGCGAACAACTGTTAATCCCTTATCCGACCTCCAAAAATGACTTTGCCCAACAAATGTTATTTCTTTGCAAACCACTGGTAATGACTTTGCCCACAACTGTTAATCACTTATCCGACCTCTAAAAATGACTTTGCCCAACAATTGTTATGACTAAGCCAACCACTGTTTATCACCTAACCGACCTCTAAAAATAACTTTGCCCAAAAATTTTAATAACTTTGACCAACAATTGTAATGACTTTGCCCAACAATTGTAATGACTTTGCCCAACAATTGTAATGACTTTGCGAACCACTGTTAATCACTTATCTGACCTCTAAAAATGACTTTGCCCACCACTGTTAATCACTTATCCGACTTCTAAAAATGACTTTGCCCAACATTTGTAATGACTTTGCCAACCACTGTTAATCACTAAAACGACCTCTAAAAATGACTTTGCCCAACAATTGTAATGACTTTGCCCAACAATTGTAATGACTTTGCCCAACAATTGCAATGACTTTGCGAACAACTGTTAATCCCTTATCCGACCTCTAAAAATTACTTTGCCCAACAATGGTAATAACTTTGCCAAACAATGTAAATCACTAATCCGACCTCTAAAAATAACTTTGCCCATAAATTTTAATGACTTTGCCAACCACTATTAATCACTAATACGACCTCTTTAAATGACTTTGCCCAACAATTGTAATGACTCTGCCCAACAATTGTAATGACTTTGCCCAATAATTGTAATGACTTTGCCCAACAATTGTAATGACTTGGCACAACAATTTTAATGACTTTGCGAACCACTATTAATCACTTTTCAACCTCTAAAAACGACTTTTCCCAACAATTGTAATTACTTTGCAAGCAACTGTTAATCACTAAAACGACCTCTAAAAATGACTTTGCCCACCACTGTTAATCACTTATCCGACTTCTAAAAATGACTTTGCCCAACATTTGTAATGACTTTGCCAACCACTGTTAATCACTAAAACGACCTCTAAAAATGACTTTGCCCAACAATTGTAATGACTTTGCCCAACAATTGTAATGACTTTGCCCAACAATTGCAATGACTTTGCGAACAACTGTTGATCCCTTATCCGACCTCTAAAAATGACTTTGCCCAACAAATGTTATTTCTTTGCAAACCACTGGTAATGACTTTGCCCACAACTGTTAATCACTTATCCGACCTCTAAAAATGACTTTTCCCAACAATTGTTATGACTAAGCCAACCACTGTTTATCACCTAACCGACCTCTAAAAATAACTTTGCCCAAAAATTTTAATAACTTTGACCAACAATTGTAATGACTTTGCCCAACAATTGTAATGACTTTGCCCAACAATTGTAATGACTTTGCGAACCACTGTTAATCACTTATCTGACCTCTAAAAATGACTTTGCCCAACAATTGTAATTACTTTGCAAACCACTAATAATGACTTTGCCCACCACTGTAAATCCTTTATCCAACCTCTAAAAATGACTTTTCCCAACAATTGTAATGACTTTGCCCACCACTGTAAATCAATTATCCGACCACTAAAAAAGACTTTGACCAACTATTGTAATGACTTTGCCAACCACTGTTAATCATTTATTCGACCACTAAAAAAGACTTTGCCCAACTATTGTAATGACTTTGCCCACCACTGTTAATCACTAATACGACCTCTTTAAATGACTTTGCCCAACAATTGTAATGACTTTGCCCACCACTGTTAATCACTAATACGACCTCTTTAAATTACTTTGCCCAACAATTGTAATGACTTTGCCAACCACTGTTAATCACTTATCCGACCTCTAAAAATGACTCTGCCCAACAAATGTTATTACTTTGCAAACCACTGGTAATGACTTTGCCCACAACTGTTAATCACTTATCCGACCTCTAAAAATGACTTTGCCCAACAATTGTTATGACTAAGCCAACCACTGTTTATCACTTAACCGACCTCTAAAAATAACTTTGCCCAAAAATTTTAATAACTTTGACCAACAATTGTAATGACTTTGCCCAACAATTGTAATGACTTTGCCCAACAATTGTAATGACTTAGCACAACAATTGTAATGACTTTGCGAACCACTGTTAATCACTTATCTGACCTCTAAAAATGACTTTGCCCAACAATTGTAATTACTTTGCAAACCACTAATAATGACTTTGCCCACCACTGTAAATCCTTTATCCAACCTCTAAAAATGACTTTTCCCAACAATTGTAATGACTTTGCCCACCACTGTAAATCAATGATCCGACCACTAAAAAAGACTTTGACCAACAATTGTAATGACTTTGCCCACCACTGTTAATCACTAATACGACCTCTTTAAATGACTTTGCCCAACAATTGTAATGACTGTGCCCACCACTGTTAATCACAAATACGACCTCTTTAAATTACTTTGCCCAACAATTGTAATGACTTTGCCAACCACTGTTAATCACTTATCCGACCTCTAAAAATGACTTTGCCCAACAATTGTAATGACTTTGCCAAACACTGTTAATCACTAAAACGACATCTTTAAATGACTTTGCCCAACAATTGTTAATACTTTGCAAATAACTGGGAATGACTTTGCCCACCACTGTTAATCACTAATCCGACCTCTAAAAATCACTTTGCCCAACAATTGAAATGACTTTGCCAACCACTGTTAATCATTTATCCGACCTATAAAAATGAAATTTCTCAACAATTGTAATGACTTTGCCATCCACTGTTAATCACTAATACGACCTCTTTAAATGACTTTGCCCAACAATTGAATTGACTTTGCCAACTACTGTTAATCATTTATCCGACCTCTAAAAAGACTTTGCCCGACTATTGTTATGACTTTGCCAACCACTGTTAATCATATATCCGACCTCTAAAAATGACTCTGCCCAACAATTGTAATGAGTTTGCCCACCACTGTTAATCACTTATCCGACCTCTAAAAAAGACTTTGCCCAACAATTGTAATGACTTTGCCCACCACTGTAAATCACTTATCCGAGATCTAAAAATGACTTTGCCCAACAATTGTTATTACTTTGCAAACCACTGGTAATGACTTAGCCCACCACTGTTAATCACTTATCCGACCTCTAAAAATGACTTTGCCCAACATTTGTAATGACTTTGCCAACCACTGTTAATCATTTATCCGACCTCTATAAATGACTTTGCCCAACAATTGTAATGACTTTGCCAACCACTGTTAATCATTTATCCGACCTCTAAAAAAGACTTTGCCCAACTATTGTTATGACTTTGCCAACCACTGTTAATCACTTATCCGACCTCTAAAAAAGAATTTGCCCAACTATTGTAATGACTTTGCCAACCATTGTTAATCACTAATACGACCTCTTTAAATGACTTTGCCCAACAATTGTAATGACTTTGCCAACCACTATTAATCACTAATACGACCTCTTTAAATGACTTTGCCCAACAATTGTAATGACTTCGCTCACCACTGTTAATCACTTATCCGACCTCTGAAAAAGACTTTGCCCAACAATTGTAATGACTTTGCCAAACATTGTTAATCACTAAAACGACATCTTTAAATGACTTTGCCCAACAATTGTTAATACTTTGCAAATAACTGGGAATGACTTTGCCCACCACTGTTAATCACTAATCCGACCTCTAAAAATCACTTTGCCCAACAATTGAAATGACTTTGCCAACCACTGTTAATCATTTATCCGACCTATAAAAATGACTTTTCCCAACAATTGTAATGACTTTGCCATCCACTGTTAATCACTAATACGACCTCTTTAAATGACTTTACCCAACAATTGTATTGACTTTGCCAACTACTGTTAATCATTTATCCGACCTCTAAAAAGACTTTGCCCAACTATTGTTATGACTTTGCCAACCACTGTTAATCATATATCCGACCTCTAAAAATGACTCTGCCCAACAATTGTAATGAGTTTGCCCACCACTGTTAATCACTTATCCGACCTCTAAAAAAGACTTTGCCCAACAATTGTAATGACTTTGCCCACCACTGTAAATCACTTATCCGAGATCTAAAAATGACTTTGCCCAACAATTGTTATTACTTTGCAAACCACTGGTAATGACTTAGCCCACCACTGTTAATCACTTATCCGACCTCTAAAAATGACTTTGCCCAACATTTGTAATGACTTTGCCAACCACTGTTAATCATTTATCCGACCTCTATAAATGACTTTGCCCAACAATTGTAATGACTTTGCCAACCACTGTTAATCATTTATCCGACCTCTAAAAAAGACTTTGCCCAACTATTGTTATGACTTTGCCAACCACTGTTAATCACTTATCCGACCTCTAAAAAAGAATTTGCCCAACTATTGTAATGACTTTGCCAACCATTGTTAATCACTAATACGACGTCTTTAAATGACTTTGCCCAACAATTGTAATGACTTTGCCAACCACTATTAATCACTAATACGACCTCTTTAAATGACTTTGCCCAACAATTGTAATGACTTCGCTCACCACTGTTAATCACTTATCCGACCTCTGAAAAAGACTTTGCCCAACAATTGTAATGACTTTGCCTACCACTGTTAATCACTTATCCGACCTCTAAAAAAGACTTTTCCCAACAATTGTAATGACTTTGCCAACCACTATTAATCACTAATACGACCTCTTTAAATGACTTAGCCCAACAATTGTAATGACTTTGCCAACCACTATTAATCACTAATACGACCTCTTTAAATGACTTTGCCCAACAATTGTAATGACTTCGCTCACCACTGTTAATCACTTATCCGACCTCTGAAAAAGACTTTGCCCAACAATTGTAATGACTTTGCCAAACTTTGTTAATCACTAAAAAGACATCTTTAAATGACTTTGCCCAACAATTGTTAATACTTTGCAAATAACTGGGAATGACTTTGCCCACCACTGTTAATCACTAATCCGACCTCTAAAAATCACTTTGCCCAACAATTGAAATGACTTTGCCAACCACTGTTAATCATTTATCCGACCTATAAAAATGACTTTTCCCAACAATTGTAATGACTTTGCCATCCACTGTTAATCACTAATACGACCTCTTTAAATGACTTTACCCAACAATTGTATTGACTTTGCCAACTACTGTTAATCATTTATCCGACCTCTAAAAAGACTTTGCCCAACTATTGTTATGACTTTGCCAACCACTGTTAATCATATATCCGACCTCTAAAAATGACTCTGCCCAGCAATTGTAATGAGTTTGCCCACCACTGTTAATCACTTATCCGACCTCTAAAAAAGACTTTGCCCAACAATTGTAATGACTTTGCCCACCACTGTAAATCACTTATCCGAGATCTAAAAATGACTTTGCCCAACAATTGTTATTACTTTGCAAACCACTGGTAATGACTTAGCCCACCACTGTTAATCACTTATCCGACCTCTAAAAATGACTTTGCCCAACATTTGTAATGACTTTGCCAACCACTGTTAATCATTTATCCGACCTCTATAAATGACTTTGCCCAACAATTGTAATGACTTTGCCAACCACTGTTAATCATTTATCCGACCTCTAAAAAAGACTTTGCCCAACTATTGTTATGACTTTGCCAACCACTGTTAATCACTTATCCGACCTCTAAAAAAGAATTTGCCCAACTATTGTAATGACTTTGCCAACCATTGTTAATCACTAATACGACGTCTTTAAATGACTTTGCCCAACAATTGTAATGACTTTGCCAACCACTATTTATCACTAATACGACCTCTTTAAATGACTTTGCCCAACAATTGTAATGACTTCGCTCACCACTGTTAATCACTTATCCGACCTCTGAAAAAGACTTTGCCCAACAATTGTAATGACTTTGCCTACCACTGTTAATCACTTATCCGACCTCTAAAAAAGACTTTTCCCAACAATTGTAATGACTTTGCCAACCACTATTAATCACTAATACGACCTCTTTAAATGACTTTGCCCAACAATTGTAATGACTTTGCCAACCACTATTAATCACTAATACGACCTCTTCAAATGACTTTGCCCAACAATTGTAATGACTTTGCCCAATAATTGTAATGACTTTGCCCAACAATTGTAATGACTTTGCCCAACAATTGTAATGACTTTGCCAACCACTATTAATCACTAATACGACCTCTTTAAATGACTTTGCCCAACAATTGTAATGACTTTGCCCAATAATTGTAATGACTTTGCCCAACAATTGTAATGACTTGGCACAACAATTGTAATGACTTTGCCAACCACTGTGAATCACTTATCCAACCTCTAAAAATGTATTTTCCCAACAATTGTAATTACTTTGCAAACAACTTTTAATCACTTATCCGACCTCTAAAAATGACTTTGCCCAACAATTGTTATTACTTTGCAAACCACTGGTAATGACTTTGCCCACCACTGTTAATCACTTCTCCGACCTCTAAAAATGACTTTGCCCAACAAGCGTTATGACTAAGCCAACCACTGTTTATCACTTAACCGACCTCTAAAAATTACTTTGCCCAACAATGGTAATAACTTTGCCAAACAATGTAAATCACTAATCCGACCTCTAAAAATAACTTTGTCCAAAAATTTTAAAGACTTTGCCAACCACTGTTAATCACAAATACGACCAATTTAAATGACTTTGCCCAACAATTGTAATGACTTTGACCAACAATTGTAATGACTTTACCAAACAATTGTAATGACTTGGCACAACAATTGTAATGACTTTGCGAACCACTGTAAATCTCTTATCCGACCTCTAAAAATGACTTTTCCCAACAATTGTAATTACTTTGCGAACCACTGGTAATGACTTTGCCAACCACTGTTAATCACTTATCCGACCTCTAAAAAAGACTTTGCCCAACAATTGTAATGACTTTGCCAACCACTATTAATAACTAATACGACCTCTATAAATGACTTTGCCCAACAATTGTAATGACTTTGCCAACCACTGTTAATTATATATCTGACCTCTAAAAATGACTTTGCCCAACTATTGTAATGACTTTGCCAACCACTATTAATCACTAATACGACCTCTTTAAATGACTTTGCCCAACAATTGTAATGACTTTGCCCAACAATTGTAATGACTTTGCCCAATAATTGTAATGACTTTGCCCAACAATTGTAATGACTTGGCACAACAATTGTAATGACTTTGCCAACCACTGATAATCACTTACCAACCTCTAAAAATGACTTTTCCCAACAATTGTAATTACTTTGCAAACAACTGTTAATCACTTAACCGACCTCTAAAAATGACTTTGCCCAACAAGTGTTATGACTAAGCCAACCACTGTTTATCACTTAACCGACCTCTAAAAATTACTTTGCCCAACAATTGTAATGACTTTGCCAACCACTGTTAATCACTTATTCGACCTCTAAAAATAACTTGGCCCAAAACTTTAATGACTTTGCCAACCACTGTTAATCACAAATACGAACTCTTTAAATGACTTTGCCCCACAATTGTAATGACTTTGCCCAACAATTGTAATGACTTTGCCCAATAATTGTAATGTCTTTGCCCAACAATTGTAATGACTTGGCACAACAATTGTAATGACTTTGCCAACCACTGTTAATCACTTCCCAGTCATTTAAAAAAACGAAAAAAAATCAAAAATTTTACGAAAACAGCCATCGAAAAAAAAACGTTGAAGATTGACAATTTTTTCGTCGTTTTTTCGAAACATATTTTTGAATAGATTTCGCAATAAATTTTTGAAAAAATACCAAAAATATTTTCCGGTTAATGTTCGGATTTTTATTTCGATTTTTTTTCGAAACTTATTTTTTAAAAGATTTCGCAATAAATTTTTGAAAAAATACCAAAAACATTTTCCGAATAATGTTCGGATTTTTTTTCGTTTTTTTTTCGAAAATTTGTTATAATTTTAAATATTTATTATTTTAGCTAATAAAAAATAAATTTATAAATCATACATTTATTAACAAAAGAATAAAATTATCGAAATTTAAAGTTACAAGTAAAAACTAATGGTATTTATACAATTATTTTACAAAATTTTTTAATTAAAAAAAAATATTTAATTACAATAATATTTTATATCATATAATCTAATTGAATTTTTTTTAATTTTTTTTTCAAGTGACTCATGGGTGATTTAAAAATAAAAAACAGTATAAATTTAATAGAAAAAATACAAAAAAAAATACAAAATAAAGATAGTATAAAATTTTAGTATATTTAGGTAAATTTTTTTTAGTTAATTTTTTGATTTACATTCAGAGCAGAGTCCTCTCATAACGGTCTTGAATTTTGATTCAGTTAGACTGACATTTTTTGAACGTAAGAAATCTTTATTAAACATTAGATGAATAGTTTAATAAAAATGTAAATTTTGTTAATACCTCGAGCTGCACTTAACTCGGTAAATTTTTCAATCATTGTTTTTCCATTGCTTTTAGCCCATATATCTACATCAGAAACGAGTGCTTTTGCCATAGTTCGAAATATAAACTCAGGATTTTTTTGCTCACCTATCATTATTTCTACTCTTTTATTCAAATTCAAGCTCATAAATTTTCCAGGATGGTCTTCATGTATCAGAATTTGTCCCGAAGTGTTTCCAAACTTTCTTACCTCGTCACGGTCTTTTTCTGAGCCAATATATTTCAAAACTTGAATTGACAACTTTGTCAAATTGTTGAACAAAGTTTGATCTAATTTTAAATTTGTGTCTTCATCTTTTTTTTAATTTTCATTTTTTTTTGCTTTTAATTTTGGACTTGTGCATAAAATAAAATGACTAAATAATGAATAAATTAACATTCTAAATAGTTAATTTAATTAGTTTAAACTATATATTTTTTTTTTATTTTGCTAAATTTATTTTGTTTTTATTTTATTCAAAAAACAAATCTTTGCTTATCAAAAATATTTTGATTTTAATGGAAATAGCTAAAGAGATGAGATTTTTCTTTTTTCTTCCTAAATAAAAAGCATCAATAAAGTTAACTAAAAATTTTACCCTATAAATAAATTTTCTTCTTGTTAATTCAACCGTTGAAAATAGGCATGTTTAATACCACCAATCCAAAATTTAAATCTTTCTTTAAATTAAAAAAAATATTTTAATAAACAAAAATTCACTTGAAAATTCTTTGAACATTTCTATTTGCTGTTCCAGGTTTAGATTTTTTTCTTTTCATCTCTTAGTTGGTTCTTTAAATCCAAAATTAAAGAATCCCTTTCGGACAACTTTCTTTCTGTGTCTTTAAAATTTTCGTGATCGTCGTTTTAAATGTGGTTCATCAATATTCTCATCTTTATTTGATGTTGAGTGATCTAATAAAACATCATTATCTTGATTGGATAATTGGTAATTTATTTTACCCTGTTTTACCTTTTCATTTATAGGAGGAAACCTTTTAGAAGAAATTACTTGAGACTGATAAGGGTTCTCGGAAAATAAATATTTTGAAGAACGCGGAATTTCTTGCTTTGAATCAATTGATAAATAGTTTCTCCTAAATTTTTTCATGTTTTAAAATTCTGATAATAATAAAAAAATTTTGGATTTTAATTTTTAAATTAAGAGATTATTTGCGAGGAACGAGCGTAGTTAAGCAGATGTGTCCGCGAATAAAAATCCAATACTGGACTATGTTTAAAAAAATTCTTGACGTATAACGTCAATAGACTATACACATAGAAAAAAAATTCTCATGTATTTTCTTAATAAAAATTTTTGACAGACAATAATTAAAGATATTCAGATAAAACTTAACATTTACTTAAAATAATTGGAATAAATAACGGCTCGTTACTCGCAAATATAAAGCTCTGCTTCCCTATCTTAAATAAAGCTTTTAAAAAAATATTTATTTTTTTTAATAAAAAACTAACCTTAAATGGGAAATTGACAACAAAGGTTATTTTTTGTTTATGTATTGAACTCACACGTCAAACTCGATTCGTAAAAATCGTTTGGTATTTTAATTAATCTAGTTGGATCACCTTGTTAAACACTTCTTTGTTTCTAAATTTGTTAATAAAAGTCTAAATGTAAAAAAAATTGTTTTTAATTTAATATATTTTTTCAAAAATGTATGACTGACTGACTTAGATGATTAGAAAACTATCTAATTTAATTTTAAATCATAAAGTAAAATCTTTTTTTACTCAATCGTAAATAAGAGTTTAAATCAAATAAGGACTGTCGAGTTCACGACCTTTGTTTTTTTCCATAATTATTTAGCATAATTATCATAATCACAAATAGCATAAGTATGATAATTCAAACTGTTCAAAGAATCAAGTCAATTATCCTTAATTTTAAATAACAGATGTTTTTCTAAAAAGCCGAATTTTTGAAATAACAGATGACTCTTTTTTTGGGATAGAAAAATCAAAAAGTTTTTTTTAATCAAAAAGATTGTTTTAATTTGCTAAATAAAAATTCAATTGTTATTTTTATTTTTTTTATGCATTCAGTCTTTAAAAGCAGATGTGCAATAATTATTTACTATTTTAATCTTGAAAGGCTTATAAACACGTCACAGATAAAGAAAAAAATGTTGAACAATAAAACTATAATTGAATTCGAAAATGTTGGGTCATAGAAAGAAAAAATTAAAAATTTTACAAATATATTAAATTTTAATTTTAAATACTTTGACTACAAATCTGGAACTCTAAGACAACACTCTTATTTTATATGATTTTATAAAATATAAATTAAAAATAAATAATAAAAAGTTTAATAAGTAATAATTTTAAAAAAAAATCTTAAAAAGTTAAAAATATTTAAAAATAATAATAATAATAATAATAATTAAACTAACTGATTAAAAACAAAAATTTTATTTAAATTGTAAATTTTGTTCACTCTTTTTTTTACTCAATTAAAAAAAAAAATTATTCTTCGAGACAAATAAGAACATTTTCGAAGAGAATTCGAATCTTTTCGAAAAACTGTGCTTTTTTCGAAAAATTTCGTTTTTTTTTCGTTAATGCATGTCACTGGGTTATCCAACCTCTAAAAATGACTTTTCCCAACAATTGTAATTACTTTGCAAACAACTGTTAATCACTTATCCGACCTCTAAAAATGACTTTGCCCAACAAGTGTTATGACTAAGCCAACCACTGTTTATCACTTAACCGACCTCTAAAAATTACTTTGCCCAACAATGGTTATAACTTTGCCAAACAATGTAAATCACTAATCCGACCTCTAAAAATAACTTTTCCCTAAAATTTTAATGACTTTGCAAACCTTTGTTAATCACAAATACGACCTCTTTAAATGACTTTGCCCAACAATTGTAATGACTTTGACCAACAATTGTAATGACTTTACCCAACAATTGTAATGACTTTGCCAACCACTGTAAATCACTAATACGACCTCTTTAAATGACTTTGCCCAACAATTGTAATGACTTTGCCAACCACTATTAATCACTAATACGACGTCTTTAAATGACTTTGCCCAACAATTGTAATGACTTTGCCCAACAATTGTAATGACTTTGCCCAATAATTGTAATGAATTTGCCCAACAATTGCAATGACTTGGCACAACAATTGTAATGACTTTGCCAACCACTGTTAATCACTTATTCAACCTCTAAAAATGAATTTTCCCAACAATTGTAATTACTTTGCAAACAACTGTAAATCACTTATCCGACCTCTAAAAATGACTTTGCCCAACTATTGTAATGACTTTGCCAACCACTGTTTATCACTTAACCGACCTCTAAAAATTACTTTGCACTACAATGGTAATAACTTTGCCAAACAATGTAAATCACTAATCCGACCTCTAAAAATAACTTTGCCCAAAAATTTTAATGACTTTGCCAACCACTGTTAATCACAAATACGACCTCTTTAAATGACTTTTCCCAACAATTGTAATGACTTTGCCAACCACTGTTAATTATATATCCGACCTCAAAAAATGACTTTGCCCAACTATAGTAATGACTTTGCCAAACACTGTTAATCACTAATACGACCTCTTTAAATGACTTTGCCCAACAATTGTAATGACTTTGACCAACAATTGTAATGAATTTTCCCAACAATTGTAATTACTTTGCAAACAACTGTAAATCACTTATCCGACCTCTAAAAATGACTTTGCCCAACTATTGTAATGACTTTGCCAACCACTGTTTATCACTTAACCGACCTCTAAAAATTACTTTGCACTACAATGGTAATAACTTTGCCAAACAATGTAAATCACTAATCCGACCTCTAAAAATAACTTTGCCCAAAAATTTTAATGACTTTGCCAACCACTGTTAATCACAAATACGACCTCTTTAAATGACTTTTCCCAACAATTGTAATGACTTTGCCAACCACTGTTAATTATATATCCGACCTCAAAAAATGACTTTGCCCAACTATAGTAATGACTTTGCCAAACACTGTTAATCACTAATACGACCTCTTTAAATTACTTTGCCCAACAATGGTTATAACTTTGCCAAACAATGTAAATCACTAATCCGACCTCTAAAAATAACTTTTCCCTAAAATTTTAATGACTTTGCCAACCTTTGTTAATCACAAATACGACCTCTTTAAATGACTTTGCCCAACAATTGTAATGACTTTGACCAACAATTGTAATGACTTTACCCAACAATTGTAATGACTTTGCCAACCACTGTAAATCACTAATACGACCTCTTTAAATGACTTTGCCCAACAATTGTAATGACTTTGCCAACCACTATTAATCACTAATACGACGTCTTTAAATGACTTTGCCCAACAATTGTAATGACTTTGCCCAACAATTGTAATGACTTTGCCCAATAATTGTAATGAATTTGCCCAACAATTGCAATGACTTGGCACAACAATTGTAATGACTTTGCCAACCACTGTTAATCACTTATTCAACCTCTAAAAATGAATTTTCCCAACAATTGTAATTACTTTGCAAACAACTGTAAATCACTTATCCGACCTCTAAAAATGACTTTGCCCAACTATTGTAATGACTTTGCCAACCACTGTTTATCACTTAACCGACCTCTAAAAATTACTTTGCACTACAATGGTAATAACTTTGCCAAACAATGTAAATCACTAATCCGACCTCTAAAAATAACTTTGCCCAAAAATTTTAATGACTTTGCCAACCACTGTTAATCACAAATACGACCTCTTTAAATGACTTTTCCCAACAATTGTAATGACTTTGCCAACCACTGTTAATTATATATCCGACCTCAAAAAATGACTTTGCCCAACTATAGTAATGACTTTGCCAAACACTGTTAATCACTAATACGACCTCTTTAAATGACTTTGCCCAACAATTGTAATGACTTTGCCCAACAATTGTAATGACTTTGCCCAACAATTGTAATGACTTTGCCCAATAATTGTAATGACTTTGCCCAACAATTGTAATGACTTGGCACAACAATTGTAATGACTTTGCCAACCACTGTTAATCACTTATCAAACCTCTTAAAATGACTTTTCCCAACAATTGTAATTACTTTGCAAACAACTGTTAATCACTTATCCGACCTCTAAAAATTACTTTGCCCAACAATTGTAATGACTAAGCCAACCACTGTTTATCACTTAACCGACCCCTAAAAATTACTTTGCCCAACAATGGTATTAACTTTGCCAAACAATGTAAATCACTAATCCGACCTTTAAAAATAACTTTGCCCACAAATTTTAATGACTTTGCCAACCACTGTTAATCACAAATACGACCTCTTAAAATGACTTTGCCCTACAATTGTAATGACTTTGACAAACAATTGTAATGACTTTACCCAACAATTATAATGACTTTGCCAACCACTGTTAATCACTAATACGACCTCTTTAAATGACTTTGCCCAACAATTGTAATGACTTTGCCAACCACTATTAATCACTAATACGACGTCTTAAAATGACTTTGCCCAACAATTGTAATGACTTTGCCCAACAATTGTAATGACTTTGCCCAATAATTGTAATGACTTTGCCCAACAATTGTAATGACTTTGCCCAACAATTGTTATGACTAAGCCAACCACTGTTTATCACTTAACCGACCTCTAAAAATTACTTTGCTCTACAATGGTAATAACTTTGCCAAACAATGTAAATCACTAATCCGACCTCTAAAAATAACTTTGCCCAAAAATTTTAATGACTTTGCCAACCACTGTTAATCACAAATACGACCTCTATAAATGATTTTGCCCAACAATTGTAATGACTTTGCCAACCACTGTTAATTATATATCCGACCTCAAAAAATGACTTTGCCCAACTATTGTAATGACTTTGCCAAACACTGTTAATCACTAATACGACCTCTTTAAATGACTTTGCCCAATAATTGTAAAGACTTTGTCAACCACTATTAATCACTAATACGACCTCTTTAAATGACTTTGCCCAACAATTGTAATGACTTTGCCCAACAATTGTAATGACATTGCCCAACAATTGTAATGACTTTGCCCAATAATTGTAATGACTTTGCCCAACAATTGTAATGACTTGGCACAACAATTGTAATGACTTTGCCAACCACTGTTAATCACTTATCCAACCTCTAAAAATGACTTTTCCCAACAATTGTAATTACTTTGCAAACAACTGTTAATCACTTATCCGACCTCTAAAAATGACTTTGCCCAACAAGTGTTATGACTAAGCCAACCACTGTTTATCACTTAACCGACCCCTAAAAATTACTTTGCCCAAAAATGGTATTAACTTTGCCAAACAATGTAAATCACTAATCCGACCTCTAAAAATAACTTTGCCCAAAAATTTTAATGACTTTGCCAACCACTGTTAATCACAAATACGACCTCTTAAAATGACTTTGCCCAACAATTGTAATGACTTTGCCCAATAATTGAAATGACTTTGCACAACAATTGTAATGACTTGGCACAACAATTGTAATTACTTTGCAAACAACTGTTAATCACTTATCCGACCTCTAAAAATGACTTTGCCCAACAATTGTTATTACTTTGCAAACCACTGGTAATGACTTTGCCCACCAATGTTAATCACTTATCCGACCTCAAAAAATGACTTTGCCCAACAATTGTTATGACTAAGCCAACCACTGTTTATCACTTATCTCACCTCTAAAAATGACTTTTCCCAACAATGGTAATAACATTGCCAAACAATGTAAATCACTAATCCGACCTCTAAAAATAACTTTGCCCAAAAATTTAAATGACTTTGCGAACCACTGTTAATCACTTATCCGAACTCTTTAAATGACTTTGCCAAACAATTGTAATGACTTTGCCAAACAATTGTAATTACTTTGCCCAATAATTGTAATGACTTTGCCCAACAATTGTAATGACTTTACCCAACAACTGTAATGACTTTGCCAACCACTGTTAATCACTAATACGACCTCTTTAAATGACTTTGCCCAACAATTGTAATGACTTTGCCCACCACTGTTAATCACTTATCTGACCTCTAAAAAGACTTTGCCCAACAATTGTAATGACTATGCCCACCACTGTTAAACACTTATCCGACCTCTAAAAATGACTTTGCCCAACTATTGTAATGACTTTGCCAACCACTGTTAATCATATATCCGACCTCTAAATATGACTTTGCCCAACAATTGTAATGACTTTGCCCACCACTGTTAATCACTTATCCGACCTCTAAAAATGACTTTGCCCAACTATTGTAATGACTTTGCCAACCACTATTAATCACTTATCCGACCTCTAAAAATGACTTTTCCCAACAATTGTACTGACTTTGCCAACCACTGTTAATCACTAATACGACCTCTTTAAATGACTTTGCCCAACAATTGTACTGACTTTGCCAACCACTGTTAATCACTAATACGACCTCTTTAAATGACTTTGCCCAACAATTGTAATGACTTTGCTCACCACTATTAATCACTTATCCGACCTCTAAAAATGACTTTTCCCAAACATTGTACTGACTTTGCCAACCACTGTTAATCACTAATACGACCTCTTTAAATGACTTTGCTCACCACTGTAAATCACTTATCTGACCTCTAAAAAAGACTTTGCCCAACTATTGTAATGAGTTTGCCAACCACTGTTTATCACTTATCCGACCTCTAAAAATGACTTTGCCCAACTATTGTAATGACTTTGCCAACCACTGTTAATCATATATCCGACCTCTAAATATGACTTTGCCCAACAATTGTAATGACTTTGCCCACCACTGTTAATCATTTATCCGACCTCTAAAAATGACTTTGCCCAACTATAGTAATGACTTTGCCAACCAATGTTAATCACATATCCGACCTCTAAAAATGACTTTTCCCAACAATTGTACTGACTTTGCCAACCACTGTTAATCACTTATCCGACCTCTAAAAAAGACTTTGCCCAACAATTGTAATGACTTTGCCAACCACTGTTAATCACTTATCCGACCTCTAAAAATGACTTTGCCCAACTATTGTAATGACTTTGCCAACCACTGTTAATCACTTATCCGACCTCTAAAAATGACTTTGCCCAACTATTGTAATGACTTTGCCAACCACTGTTAATCATATATCCGACCTCTAAATATGACTTTGCCCAACAATTGTAATGACTTTGCCCACCACTGTTAATCACTTATCCGACCTCTAAAAATGACTTTGCCCAACTATTGTAATGACTTTGCCAACCACTATTAATCACTTATCCGACCTCTAAAAATTACTTTTCCCAACAATTGTACTGACTTTGCCAACCACTGTTAATCACTAATACGACCTCTTTAAATGACTTTGCCCAACAATTGTACTGACTTTGCCAACCACTGTTAATCACTAATACGACCTCTTTAAATGACTTTGCCCAACAATTGTAATGACTTTGCTCACCACTATTAATCACTTATCCGACCTCTAAAAATGACTTTTCCCAACAATTGTACTGACTTTGCCAACCACTGTTAATCACTAATACGACCTCTTTAAATGACTTTGCCCAACAATTGTAATATCTTTGCTCACCACTGTTAATCACTTATCTGACCTCTAAAAAAGACTTTGCCCAACTATTGTAATGACTTTGCCAACCACTGTTAATCTCTTATCCGACCTCTAAAAATGACTTTGCCCAACAATTGAACTGACTTTGCCAACCACTGTTAATCACAAATACGACCTCTTTAAGTGACTTCGCCCAACAATTGTAATGACTTTGCCCACCACTGTTAATCACTTATCCGACCTCTAAAAAAGACTTTGCCCAACAATTGTAATGACTTTGCCAACCACTGTTAATCACTTATCCGACCTCTAAAAATGACTTTGCCCAACTATTGTAATGACTTTGCCAACCACTGTTAATCACTTATCCGACCTCTAAAAATGACTTTTCCCAACAATTGTAATGACTTTGCCAACCACTGTTAATCACAAATACGACCTCTTTAAATGACTTTGCCCAACAATTGTAATGACTTTGCCCACCACTGTTAATCACTTATCCGACCTCTAAAAAAGACTTTGCCCAATTATTGTAATGACTTTGCCAACCACTGTTAATCACTTATCCGACCTCTAAAAATGACTTTTCCCAACAATTGTAATGACTTTGCCCACCACTGTTAATCACTTATCCGACCTCTAAAAATGACTTTGCCCAACTATTGTAATGACTTTGCCAAACACTGTTAATCATATATCCGACCTCTAAAAATGACTTTGCCCAACAATTGTAATGACTTTGCCAACCACTGTTAATCACTAATACGACCTCTTTAAATGACTTTGCCCAACAATTGTAATATCTTTGCTCACCACTGTTAATCACTTATCTGACCTCTAAAAAAGACTTTGCCCAACTATTGTAATGACTTTGCCAACCACTGTTAATCTCTTAACCGACCTCTAAAAATGACTTTGCCCAACAATTGAACTGACTTTGCCAACCACTGTTAATCACAAATACGACCTCTTTAAGTGACTTCGCCCAACAATTGTAATGACTTTGCCCACCACTGTTAATCACTTATCCGACCTCTAAAAAAGACTTTGCCCAACAATTGTAATGACTTTGCCAACCACTGTTAATCACTTATCCGACCTCTAAAAATGACTTTGCCCAACTATTGTAATGACTTTGCCAACCACTGTTAATCACTTATCCGACCTCTAAAAATGACTTTTCCCAACAATTGTAATGACTTTGCCAACCACTGTTAATCACAAATACGACCTCTTTAAATGACTTTGCCCAACAATTGTAATGACTTTGCCCACCACTGTTAATCACTTATCCGACCTCTAAAAAAGACTTTGCCCAATTATTGTAATGACTTTGCCAACCACTGTTAATCACTTATCCGACCTCTAAAAATGACTTTTCCCAACAATTGTAATGACTTTGCCCACCACTGTTAATCACTTATCCGACCTCTAAAAATGACTTTGCCCAACTATTGTAATGACTTTGCCAAACACTGTTAATCACTTATCCGACCTCTAAAAAAGACTTTGCCCAAAAATTGTTATGACTTTGCCCACCACTGTTAATCACTTATCCGACCTCTAAAAATGACTTTGCCCAACTATTGTAATGACTTTGCCAACCACTGTTAATCACTTATCCGACCTCTAAAAATGACTTTTCCCAACAATTGTAATGACTTTGCCAACCACTGTTAATCACAAAAACGACCTCTTTAAATGACTTGGCCCAACAATTGTAATGACTTTGCCAACCACTATTAATCACTAATACGACATCTTTAAATGAATTTGCCAAACAATTGTAATGAGTTTGCCCACCACTGTTAATCACTTATCCGACCTCTAAAAATAACTTTGCCCAAAAATTTTAATGACTTTGCCAACCACTGTTAATCACAAATACGACCTCTTAAAATGACTTTGCCCAACAATTATAATGACTTTGCCCTATAATTGAAATGACTTTGCACAACAATTGTAATGACTTGGCACAACAATTGTAATTACTTTGCAAACAACTGTTAATCACTTATCCGACCTCTAAAAATGACTTTGCCCAACAATTGTTATTACTTTGCAAACCACTGGTAATGACTTTGCCCACCAATGTTAATCACTTATCCGACCTCAAAAAATGACTTTGCCCAACAATTGTTATGACTAAGCCAACCACTGTTTATCACTTATCTCACCTCTAAAAATGACTTTTCCCAACAATGGTAATAACATTGCCAAACAATGTAAATCACTAATCCGACCTCTAAAAATAACTTTGCCCAAAAATTTAAATGACTTTGCGAACCACTGTTAATCACTTATCCGAACTCTTTAAATGACTTTGCCCAACAATTGTAATGACTTTGCCCAACAATTGTAATAACTTTGCCCAATAATTGTAATGACTTTGCCCAACAATTGTAATGACTTTACCCAACAACTGTAATGACTTTGCCAACCACTGTTAATCACTAATACGACCTCTTTAAATGACTTTGCCCAACAATTGTAATGACTAAGCCAACCACTGTTTATCACTTATCCAACCTCTAAAAATGACTTTTCCCAACAATGGTAATAACTTTGCCAAACAATGTAAATCACTAATACGACCTCTTTAAATGACTTTGCCCAACAATTGTAATGACTTTGACCAACAATTGTAATGACTTTACCCAACAACTGAAATGACTTTGCCAACCATTGTTAATCACTAATACGACCTCTTTAAATGACTTTGCCAAACAATTGTAATGACTTTGACCAACAATTGTAATGACTTTACCCAACAACTGAAATGACTTTGCCAACCATTGTTAATCACTAATACGACCTCTTTAAATGACTTTGCCCAACAATTGTAATGACTTTGCCAACCACTATTAATCACTAATAAGACGTCTTTAAATGACTTTGCACAACAATTGTAATGACTTTGCCCAACAATTGTAATGACTTGGCACAACATTTGTAGTGACTTTGCCAACCACTGTAAATCACTTATCCGACCTCTAAAAATGACTTTGCCCAACAATTGTTATTACTTTGCAAACCACTGGTAATGACTTTGCCCACCACTGTTAATCACTTATCCGACCTCTAAAAATGACTTTGCCCAACAATTGTTATGACTAAGCCAACCACTGTTTATCAATTAACCGACCTCTAAAAATTACTTTGCCCTACAATGGTAATAACTTTGCCAAACAATGTAAATCACTAATCCGACCTCTAAAAATAACTTTGCCCAAAAATTTTAATGATTTTGCCAACCACTGTTAATCACTAATACGACCTCTTTAAATGACTTTGCCCAACAATTGTAATGACTTTGCCAACCACTGTTAATCATTTATCCCACCTCTAAAAAGACTTTGCCCAACTATTGTAATGACCTTGCCAACAACTGTTAATCATATATCCGACCTCTAAAAATGAATTTGCCCAACAATTGTAATGAGTTTGCCCACCACTGTTAATCACTTATCCGACCTCTAAAAAAGACTTTGCCCAACAATTGTAATGACTTTGCCCACCACTGTTAATCACTTATCCGAGCTCTAAAAAAGACTTTGCACAATAATTGTTATTACTTTGCAAACCACTGGTAATGACTTTGCCCACCACTGTTAATCATTTATCCGACCTCTATAAATGACTTTGCCCAACAATTGTAATGACTTTGCCAACCACTGTTAATCACTTATCCGACCTCTAAAAATGACTTTGCCCAACTATTGTAATGACTTTGCCAACCACTGTTAATCACTTATCCGACCTCTAAAAATGACTTTTCCCAACAATTGTACTGACTTTGTCAACCACTGTTAATCACAAATACGACCTCTTTAAATGACTTTGCCCAACAATTGTAATGACTTTGCCCACCACTGTTAATCACTTATCTGACCTCTAAAAAAGACTTTGCCCAACAATTGTAATGACTATGCCCACCACTGTTAAACACTTATCCGACCTCTAAAAATGACTTTGCCCAACTATTGTAATGACTTTGCCAACCACTGTTAATCATATATCCGACCTCTAAATATGACTTTGCACAACAATTGTAATGACTTTGCCCACCACTGTTAATCACTTATCCGACCTCTAAAAATGACTTTGCCCAACTATTGTAATGACTTTGCCAACCACTATTAGTCACTTATCCGACCTCTAAAAATGACTTTTCCCAACAATTGTACTGACTTTGCCAACCACTGTTAATCACTAATACGACCTCTTTAAATGACTTTGCCCAACAATTGTACTGACTTTGCCAACCACTGTTAATCACTAATACGACCTCTTTAAATGACTTTGCCCAACAATTGTAATGACTTTGCTCACCACTATTAATCACTTATCCGACCTCTAAAAATGACTTTTCCCAACAATTGTACTGACTTTGCCAACCACTGTTAATCACTAATACGACCTCTTTAAATGACTTTGCCCAACAATTGTAATGACTTTGCTCACCACTGTAAATCACTTATCTGACCTCTAAAAAAGACTTTGCCCAACTATTGTAATGACTTTGCCAACCACTGTTAATCACTTATCCGACCTCTAAAAATGACTTTGCCCAACTATTGTAATGACTTTGCCAACCACTGTTAATCATATATCCGACCTCTAAATATGACTTTGCCCAACAATTGTAATGACTTTGCCCACCACTGTTAATCATTTATCCGACCTCTAAAAATGACTTTGCCCAACTATAGTAATGACTTTGCCAACCACTGTTAATCACATATCCGACCTCTAAAAATGACTTTTCCCAACAATTGTACTGACTTTGCCAACCACTGTTAATCACAAATACGACCTCTTTAAATGACTTTGCCCAACAATTGTAATGACTTTGCTCACCACTGTTAATCACTTATCTGACCTCTAAAAAAGACTTTGCCCAACAATTGTAATGACTATGCCCACCACTGTTAAACACTTATCCGACCTCTAAAAATGACTTTGCCCAACTATTGTAATGACTTTGCCAACCACTGTTAATCATATATCCGACCTCTAAATATGACTTTGCCCAACAATTGTAATGACTTTGCCCACCACTGTTAATCACTTATCCGACCTCTAAAAATGACTTTGCCCAACTATTGTAATGACTTTGCCAACCACTATTAATCACTTATCCGACCTCTAAAAATGACTTTTCCCAACAATTGTACTGACTTTGCCAACCACTGTTAATCACTAATACGACCTCTTTAAATGACTTTGCCCAACAATTGTACTGACTTTGCCAACCACTGTTAATCACTAATACGACCTCTTTAAATGACTTTGCCCAACAATTGTAATGACTTTGCTCACCACTATTAATCACTTATCCGACCTCTAAAAATGACTTTTCCCAACAATTGTACTGACTTTGCCAACCACTGTTAATCACTAATACGACCTCTTTAAATGACTTTGCCCAACAATTGTAATAACTTTGCTCACCACTGTTAATCACTTATCTGACCTCTAAAAAAGACTTTGCCCAACTATTGTAATGACTTTGCCAACCACTGTTAATCACTTATCCGACCTCTAAAAATGACTTTGCCCAACAATCGAACTGACTTTGCCAACCACTGTTAATCACAAATACGACCTCTTTAAGTGACTTCGCCCAACAATTGTAATGACTTTGCCCACCACTGTTAATCACTTATCCGACCTCTAAAAAAGACTTTGCCCAACAATTGTAATGACTTTGCCAACCACTGTTAATCACTTATCCGACCTCTAAAAATGACTTTGCCCAACTATTGTAATGACTTTGCCAACCACTGTTAATCACTTATCCGACCTCTAAAAATGACTTTTCCCAACAATTGTAATGACTTTGCCAACCACTGTTAATCACAAATACGACCTCTTTAAATGACTTTGCCCAACAATTGTAATGACTTTGCCCACCACTGTTAATCACTTATCCGACCTCTAAAAAAGACTTTGCCCAATTATTGTAATGACTTTGCCAACCACTGTTAATCACTTATCCGACCTCTAAAAATGACTATTCCCAACAATTGTAATGACTTTGCCCACCACTGTTAATCACTTATCCGACCTCTAAAAATGACTTTGCCCAACTATTGTAATGACTTTGCCAAACACTGTTAATCATATATCCGACCTCTAAAAATGACTTTGCCCAACAATTGTAATGACTTTGCCCACCACTGTTAATCACTTATCCGACCTCAAAAAAAGACTTTGCCCAACTATTGAAATGACTTTGCCAACCACTGTAAATCACTTATCAGACCTCTAAAAATGACTTTTCCCAACAATTGTAATGACTTTGCCAACCTCTGTTAATCATTTATCCGACCTCTATAAATGACTTTGCCCAACAATTGTAATGACTTTGCCAACCACTGTTAATCACTTATCCGACCTCTAAAAATGACTTTGCCAACCACTGTTAATCATTTATCCGACCTCTAAAAATGACTTTGCCCAACAATTGTAATGACTTTGCCCACCACTGTTAATCACTTATCCGACCTCTAAAAAAGACTTTGCCCAAAAATTGTAATGACTTTGCCCACCACTGTTAATCACTTATCCGACCTCTAAAAATGACTTTGCCCAACTATTGTAATGACTTTGCCAACCACTGTTAATCACTTATCCGACCTCTAAAAATGACTTTTCCCAACAATTGTAATGACTTTGCCAACCACTGTTAATCACAAATACGACCTCTTTAAATGACTTTGCCCAACAATTGTAATGACTTTGCCAACCACTATTAATCACTTATCCGACCTCTAAAAATGACTTTTCCCAACAATTGTACTGACTTGTCCAACCACTGTTAATCATTTATCCGACCTCTATAAATGACTTTGCCCAACAATTGTAATGACTTTGTCAACCACTGTTAATCACTTATCCGACCTCTAAAAATGACTTTGCCCAACAATATAATGACTTTGCCCACCACTGTTAATCACTTATCCGACCTCTAAAAAAGACTTTGCCCAAAAATTGTTATGACTTTGCCCACCACTGTTAATCACTTATCCGACCTCTAAAAATGACTTTGCCCAACTATTGTAATGACTTTGCCAACCACTGTTAATCACTTATCCGACCTCTAAAAATGACTTTTCCCAACAATTGTAATGACTTTGCCAACCACTGTTAATCACAAAAACGACCTCTTTAAATGACTTTGCCCAACAATTGTAATGACTTTGCCAACCACTATTAATCACTAATACGACATCTTTAAATGAATTTGCCAAACAATTGTAATGAGTTTGCCCACCACTGTTAATCACTTATCCGACCTCTAAAAAAGACTTTGCCCAACAATTGTAATGACTTTGCCCACCACTGTTAATCACTTATACGACCTCTAAAAATGACTTTTCCCAACAATTGTACTGACTTTGCCAACCACTGTTAATCATTTATCCGACCTCTATAAATGACTTTGCCCAACAATTGTAATGACTTTGCCAACCACTGTTAATCATTTATCCGACCTCTAAAAATGACTTTGCCCAACAATTGTAATGACTTTGCCAACCACTGTTAATCACAAATACGACCTCTTTAAATGGCTTTGCCCAACAATTGTAATGACTTTGCCCACCACTGTTAATCACTTATCCTACCTCTAAAAATGACTTTTCCCAACAATTGTAATGACTTGGCCAACCACTGTTAATCACAAATACGACCTCTTTAAATGACTTTGCCCAACAATTGTAATGAGTTTGCCCACCACTGTTAATCACTAATCCGACCTCTAAAAAAGACTTTGCCCAACTATTGTAATGACTTTGCCAACCACTGTTAATCACTAATACGACCTCTTTAAATGACTTTGCCCAACAATTGTAATGACTTTGCTCACCACTGTTAATCACTTATCTGACCTCTAAAAATGACTTTGCCCAACTATTGTAATGACTTTGCCAACCACTGTTAATCACTTATCCGACCTCTATAAATGACTTTTCCCAACAATTGTAATGACTTTGCCAACCACTGTTAATCACAAATACGACCTCTTTAAATGACTTTGCCCAACAATTGTAATGACTTTGCCAACCACTGTTAATCACTTATCAGACCTCTAAAAATGACTTTTCCCAACAATTGTAATGACTTTGCCAACCTCTGTTAATCACTAATACGACCTCTTTAAATGACTTTGCCCAACAATTGTAATGACTATGCCAACCACTATTAATCACTAATACGACCTCTTTAAATGACTTTGCCCAACAATTGTAATGACTTTGCTCACCACTGTTAATCACTTATCTGACCTCTAAAAAAGACTTTGCCCAACAATTGAAATGACTTTGCCCACCACTGTTAATCACTTATCCGACCTCTAAAAATGACTTTGCCCAACTATTGTAATGACTTTGCCAACCACTGTTAATCATATATCCGACCTCTAAAAATGACTTTGCCCAACAATTGTAATGACTTTGCCAACCACTGTTAATCATTTATCCGACCTCTATAAATGACTTTTCCCAACAATTGTAATGACTTGGCCAACCACTGTTAATCACAAATACGACCTCTTTAAATGACTTTGCCCAACAATTGTAATGAGTTTGCCCACCAATGTTAATCACTTATCCGACCTCTAAAAAAGACTTTGCCCAATTATTGTAATGACTTTGCCAACCACTGCTAATCACAAATACGTCCACTTTAAATGGCTTTGCCCAACAATTGTAATGACTTTGCCCACCACTGTTAATCACTTATCCTACCTCTAAAAATGACTTTTCCCAACAATTGTAATGACTTGGCCAACCACTGTTAATCACAAATACGACCTCTTTAAATGACTTTGCCCAACAATTGTAATGAGTTTGCCCACCACTGTTAATCACTTATCCGACCTCTAAAAAAGACTTTGCCCAACTATTGTAATGACTTTGCCAACCACTGTTAATCACTAATACGACCTCTTTAAATGACTTTGCCCAACAATTGTAATGACTTTGCTCACCACTGTTAATCACTTATCCGACCTCTAAAAATGACTTTGCCCAACTATTGTAATGACTTTGCCAACCACTGTTAATCACTTATCCGAACTCTATAAATGACTCTTCCCAACAATTGTAATGACTTTGCCAACCACTGTTAATCACAAATACGACCTCTTTAAATTACTTTGCCCAACAATTGTTATGACTTTGCCAACCACTGTTAATCACTTATCAGACCTCTAAAAATGACTTTTCCCAACAATTGTAATGACTTTGCCAACCTCTCTTAATCACTAATACGACCTCTTTAAATGACTTTGCCCAACAATTGTAATGACTATGCCAACCACTATTAATCACTAATACGACCTCTTTAAATGACTTTGCCCAACAATTGTAATGACTTTGCTCACCACTGTTAATCACTTATCTGACCTCTAAAAAAGACTTTGCCCAACAATTGTAATGACTTTGCCCACCACTGTTAATCACTTATCCGACCTCTAAAAATGACTTTGCCCAACTATTGTAATGACTTTGCCAACCACTTTTAATCATATATCCGACCTCTAAAAATGACTTTGCCCAACAATTGTAATGACTTTGCCCACCACTGTTAATCACTTATCCGACCCCTAAAAATGACTTTGCCCAACTATTGTAATGACTTTGCCAACCACTTATAATCATATATCCGACCTCTAAAAATGACTTTGCCCAACAATTGTAATGACTTTGCCCACCACTGTTAATCACTTATCCGACCTCTAAAAAAGACTTTGCCCAACAATTGTAATGACTTTGCCCACCACTGTTATTCACTTATCCGACCTCTAAAAATGACTTTGCACAACTATTGTAATGACTTTGCCAACCACTGTTAATCATATATCCGACCTCTATAAATGACTTTGCCCAACAATTGTAATGACTTTGCCAACCACTGTTAATCACTTATCCGACCTCTAAAAATGACTTTTCCCAACAATTGTAATGACTTTGCCAACCACTGTTAATCACAAATACGACCTCTTTAAATGACTTTGCCCAGCAATTGTAATGACTTTGCCCACCACTGTTAATCACTTATCCGACCTCTAAAAAAGACTTTGCCCAATTATTGTAATGACTTTGCCAACCACTGTTAATCACTTATCCGACCTCTAAAAAAGACTTTGCCCAACTATTTTAATGACTTTGCCAACCACTGTTAATCATATATCCGACCTCTATAAATGACTTTGCCCAACAATTGTAATGACTTTGCCAACCACTGTTAATCACTTATCCGACCTCTAAAAATGACTTTGCCCAACTATTGTAATGACTTTGCCAACCACTGTTAATCACTTATCCGACCTCTAAAAATGACTTTTCCCAACAATTGTAATGACTTTGCCAACCACTGTTAATCACAAATACGACCTCTTTAAATGACTTTGCCCAGCAATTGTAATGACTTTGCCCACCACTGTTAATCACTTATCCGACCTCTAAAAAAGACTTTGCCCAATTATTGTAATGACTTTGCCAACCACTATTAATCACTAATACGACCTCTTTAAATGACTTTGCCTAACAATTGTAATGACTTTGCTCACCACTGTTAATCACTTATCTGACCTCTAAAAAAGACTTTGCCCAACAATTGTAATGACTTTGCCCACCACTGTTAATCACTTATCCGACCTCTAAAAATGACTTTGCCCAACTATTGTAATGACTTTGCCAACCACTGTTAATCATATATCCGACCTCTAAAAATGACTTTGCCCAACAATTGTAATGACTTTGCCCACCACTGCTAATCACTTATCCGACCTCTAAAAAAGACTTTGCCCAATTATTGTAATTACTTTGCCAACAACTGTTAATCACTTATCCGACCTCTAAAAAAGACTTTGCCCAACAATTGTAATAACTTTAGTCACCACTGTTAATCACTTATCCGAGCTCTAAAAATGACTTTGCCCAACAATTGTTATTACTTTGCAAACCACTAGTAATGACTTTGCCAACCACTGGTTATCATATATCTGACCCCTAAAAATGACTTTTCCCAACAATTGGAATGACTTTGCCCACCACTGTTAATCACTTATCCGACCTCTAAAAATGACTTTTCCCAACAATTGTAATGACTTTGCCAACCACTATTAATCACTAATACGACCTCTTTAAATGACTTTGCCCAACAATTGTAAAGACTTTGCCAACCACTGTTAATCATATATCCGACCTATAAAAATGACTTTGCCCAACAATTGTAATGACTTTGCCAACCACTGTTAATCATGTATCCGACCTCTATAAATGACTTTGCCCAACAATTGTAATGACTTTGCCAACCACTGTTAATCACTTATCCGACCTCTAAAAATGACTTTGCCCAACTATTGTAATGACTTTGCCAACCACTGTTAATCACTTATCCGACCTCTAAAAATGACTTTTCCCAACAATTGTAATGACTTTGCCAACCACTGTTAATCACAAATACGACCTCTTTAAATGACTTTGCCCAACAATTGTAATGACTTTGCCCACCACTGTTAATCACTTATCCGACCTCTAAAAAAGACTTTGCCCAATTATTGTAATGACTTTGCCAACCACTGTTAATCACTTATCCGACCTCTAAAAATGATTTTTCCCAACAATTGTAATGACTTTGCCAACCACTGTTAATCACAAATACGACCACTTTAAATGACTTTGCCCAACAATTGTAATGACTTTGCCCACCACTGTTAATCACTTATCCGACCTCTAAAAAAGACTTTGCCTAACTATTGTAATGACTTTGCCAACCACTGTTAATCACTAAAACGACCTTTTTAAATGACTTTGCCCAACAATTGTAATGACTTTGCCAACCACTATTAATCACTAATACGACCTCTTTAAATGACTTTGCCCAACAATTGTAATGACCTTGCTCACCACTGTTAATCACTTATCTGACCTCTAAAAAAGACTTTGCCCAACAATTGTAATGACTTTGCCAACCACTGTTAATCATATATCCGACCTCTAAAAATGACTTTGCCCAACAATTGTAATGACTTTGCCCACCACTTTTAATCACTAATACGACCTCTTTAAATGACTTTGCCCAACTATTGTAATGACTTTGCCAACCACTGTTAATCATATATCCGACCTCTAAAAATGACTTTGCCCAACAATTGTAATGACTTTGCCCACCACTGTTAATCACTTATCCGACCTCTAAAAAAGACTTTGCCCAATTATTGTAATGACTTTGCCAACCACTGTTAATCACTTATCCCACCTCTAAAAATGACTTTTCCCAACAATTGTAATAACTTTAGTCACCACTGTTAATAACTTATCCGAGCTCTAAAAATGACTTTGCCCAACAATTGTTATAACTTTGCAAACCACTAGTTATGACTTTGCCAACCACTGGTTATCATATATCCGACCTCTAAAAATGACTATGCCCAACAGTTGTAATGACTTTGCCCAACACCGTTAATCACTTATCCGACCTCTAAAAAAGACTTTGCCCAACAATTGTAATGACTTTGCCCACCACTGTTAATCACTTATCCGACCTCTAAAAAAGACTTTGCCCAATTATTGTAATGACTTTGCCAACCACTGTTAATCACTTATCCCACCTCTAAAAATGACTTTTCCCAACAATTGTAATGACTTTGCCAACAACTGTTAATCATATATCCGACCTCTAAAAATGACTTTGCCTAACAATTGTAATGACTTTGCCCACCACTGTTAATCACTTATCCGACCTCTTAAAAAGACTTTGCCCAACAATTGTAATGACTTTGCCCGCCACTGTAAATCACTTATCGGACCTCTAAAAATGACTTTGCCCAACTATTGTAATGACTTTGCCAACCACTGTTAATCACTTATCCGACCTCTAAAAATGACTTTTCCCAACAATTGTAATGACTTTGCCAACCACTGTTAATCACAAATACGACCTCTTTAAATGACTTTGCCCAACAATTGTAAAGACTTTGCCAACCACTGTTAATCACTTATCAGACCTCTAAAAATGACTTTTCCCAACAATTGTAATGACTTTGCCAACCTCTGTTAATCACTAATACGACCTCTTTAAATGACTTTGCCCAACAATTGTAATGACTTTGCCAACCATTATTAATCACTAATACGACCTCTTTCAATGACTTTGCCCAACAATTGTAATGACTTTGCCCACCACTGTTAATCACTTATCTGACCTCTAAAAAAGAATTTGCCCAACAATTGTAATGACTTTGCCCACCACTGTTAATCACTTATCCGACCTCTAAAAATGACTTTGCCCAACTATTGCAATGACTTGGCCAGCCACTGTTAATCATATATCCGACCTTTAAAAATGACTTTGCCCAACAATTGTAATGACTTTGCCCACCACTGTTAATCACTTATCCGACCTCTAAAAAAGACTTTGCCCAACAATTGCAATGACTTTGCCCACCACTGTTAATCACTTATCAGACCTCTAAAAATGACTTTGCCCAACTATTGTACTGACTTTGCCAACCACTGTTAATCATATATCCGACCTCTATAAATGACTTTGCCCAACAATTGTAATGACTTTGCCAACCACTGTTAATCACTTATTCGACCTCCAAAAATGACTTTGCCCAACTTTTGTAATGACTTTGCCAACCACTGTTAATCACTTATCCGACCTCTAAAAATGACTTTGCCCAACAATTGTAATGACTTTGCTCACCTCTGTTAATCACTTATCTGACCTCTAAAAAAGACTTTTCCCAACAATTGTAATGACTTTGCCAACCACTGTTAATCACAAATGCGACCTGTAAAAATGACTTTTCCCAACAATTGTAATGACTTTGCCCACCATTGTTAATCACTTATCCGACCTCTAAAAATGACTTTTCCCAACAATTGTAATGACTTTGCCAACCACTGTTAATCACAAATACGACCTCTTTAAATGACTTTGCCCAACAATTGTAATGACTTTGCCAACCACTGTTAATCACTAATACGACCTCTTTAAATGACTTTGCCCAACAATTGTAATGACTTTGCCAACCACTATTAATCACTAATACGACCTCTTTAAATGACTTTGCCCAACAATCGTAATGACTTTGCTCACCACTGTTAATCACTTATCCGACCTCTAAAAAAGACTTTGCCCAACAATTGCAATGACTTTGCCCACCACTGTTCAATCACTTATCCGACCTCGAAAAATGACTTTACCCAACTATTGTAATGACTTTGACAATCACTGTTAATCATATATCCGACCTCTATAAATGACTTTGCCCAACAATTGTAATGACTTTGCCAACCACTGTTAATCACAAATACGACCTCTAAAAATGACTTTTCCCAACAATTGTAAGGACTTTGCCCACCATTGTTAATCACTTATCCGACCTCTAAAAATGACTTTGCCCAACAATTGTAATGACTTTGCCAACCACTGTTAATCACAAATACGACCTCTAAAAATGACTTTTCCCAACAATTGTAAGGACTTTGCCCACCATTGTTAATCACTTATCCGACCTCTAAAAATGACTTTTCCCAACAATTGTAATGACTTTGCCAACCACTGTTAATCACAAATACGACCTCTAAAAATGACTTTTCCCAACAATTGTAATGACTTTGCCCACCATTGTTAATCACTTATCCGACCTCTAAAAAAGACTTTGCCCAACTATTGTAATGACTTTGCCAACCACTGTTAATCATTTATCCGACCTCTATAAATGACTTTGCCCAACAATTGTAATGACTTTGCCAACCACTGTTAATCACTTATTCGACCTCCAAAAATGACTTTGCCCAACTTTTGTAATGACTTTGCCAACCACTGTTAATCACTTATCCGACCTCTAAAAATGACTTTGCCCAACAATTGTAATGACATTGCTCACCTCTGTTAATCACTTATCTGACCTCTAAAAAAGACTTTTCCCAACAATTGTAATGACTTTGCCAACCACTGTTAATCACAAATGCGACCTGTAAAAATGACTTTTCCCAACAATTGTAATGACTTTGCCCACCATTGTTAATCACTTATCCGACCTCTAAAAATGACTTTTCCCAACAATTGTAATGACTTTGCCAACCACTGTTAATCACAAATACGACCTCTTTAAATGACTTTGCCCAACAATTGTAATGACTTTGCCAACCACTGTTAATCACTAATACGACCTCTTTAAATGACTTTGCCCAACAATTGTAATGACTTTGCCAACCACTATTAATCACTAATACGACCTCTTTAAATGACTTTGCCCAACAATCGTAATGACTTTGCTCACCACTGTTAATCACTTATCCGACCTCTAAAAAAGACTTTGCCCAACAATTGCAATGACTTTGCCCACCACTGTTCAATCACTTATCCGACCTCGAAAAATGACTTTACCCAACTATTGTAATGACTTTGACAATCACTGTTAATCATATATCCGACCTCTATAAATGACTTTGCCCAACAATTGTAATGACTTTGCCAACCACTGTTAATCACAAATACGACCTCTAAAAATGACTTTTCCCAACAATTGTAAGGACTTTGCCCACCATTGTTAATCACTTATCCGACCTCTAAAAATGACTTTGCCCAACAATTGTAATGACTTTGCCAACCACTGTTAATCACAAATACGACCTCTAAAAATGACTTTTCCCAACAATTGTAAGGACTTTGCCCACCATTGTTAATCACTTATCCGACCTCTAAAAATGACTTTTCCCAACAATTGTAATGACTTTGCCAACCACTGTTAATCACAAATACGACCTCTAAAAATGACTTTTCCCAACAATTGTAATGACTTTGCCCACCATTGTTAATCACTTATCCGACCTCTAAAAAAGACTTTGCCCAACTATTGTAATGACTTTGCCAACCACTGTTAATCATTTATCCGACCTCTATAAATGACTTTGCCCAACAATTGTAATGACTTTGCCAACCACTGTTAATCACTTATCCGACCTCTAAAAATGACTTTGCCCAACATTTGTAATGACTTTGCTCACCACTGTTAATCACTTATCTGACCTCTAAAAAAGACTTTTCCCAACAATTGTAATGACTTTGCCCACCACTGTTCAATCACTTATCCGACCTCTAAAAATGACTTTACCCAACTATTGTAAAGACTTTGACAATCACTGTTAATCATATATCCGACCTCTATAAATGACTTTGCCCAACAATTGTAATGACTTTGCCAACCACTGTTAATCACTTATCCGACCTCCAAAAATGACTTTGCCCAACTATTGTAATGACTTTGCCAACCACTCTTAATCACTTATCCGACCTCTAAAAATGACTTTTCCCAACAATTGTAATGACTTTGCCAACCACTGTTAATCACAAATACGACCTCTTTAAATGACTTTGCCCAACAATTGTAATGACTTTGCCAACCACTGTTAATCACTAATACGACCTCTTTAAATGACTTTGCCCAACAATTGTAATGACTTTGCCAACCACTATTAATCACTAATACGACCTCTTTAAATGACTTTGCCCAACAATCGTAATGACTTTGCTCACCACTGTTAATCATATATCCGACCTCTAAAAATGACTTTGCCCAACAATTGTAATGACTTCGCCCACCACTGTTAATCACTTATCCGACCTCTAAAAAAGACTTCGCCCAACTATTGCAATGACTTTGCCCACCACTGTTAATCACTTATCCGACCTCTAAAAATGACTTTGCCCAACTATTGTAATGACTTTGCCAACCACTGTTAATCATATATCCGACCTCTATAAATGACTTTGCCCAACAATTGTAATGACTTTGCCAACCACTGTTAATCACTTATCCGACCTCTAAAAAGGCTTTGCCCAATTATTGTAATGACTTTGCCAACCACTGTTAATCACTTATCCGACCTCTAAAAATGACTTTTCCCAACAATTGTAATGACTTTGCCAACCACTGTTAATCACAAATACGACATCTAAAAATGACTTTTCCCAACAATCGTAATGACTTTGCTTACCACTGTTGATCACTTATCCGACCTCTAAAAAAGACTTTGCCCAACAATTGTAATGACTTTGCCCACCCCTGTTAATCACTTCTCCGACCTCTAAAAATGACTTTGCCCAACAATTGTAATGACTTTGCCAACCACTGTTAATCACTTATCCGACCTCTAAAAATGACTTTTCCCAACAATTGTAATGACTTTGCCAACCACTGTTAATCACAAATACGACCTCTTTAAATGACTTTGCCCAACAATCGTAATGACTTTGCTCACCACTGTTAATTACTTATCCGACCTCTAAAAAAGACTTTGCCCAACTATTGTAATGACTTTGCCAACCACTGTTAATCATTTATCCGACCTCTATAAATGACTTTGCCCAACAATTGTAATGACTTTGCCAACCACTGTTAATCACTTATCCGACCTCTAAAAATGACTTTGCCCAACTATTGTAATGACTTTGCCAACCACTGTTAATCACTTATCCGACCTCTGAAAATGACTTTTCCCAACAATCGTAATGACTTTGCTCACCACTGTTAATCACTTATCCGACCTCTAAAAATGACTTTTCCCAACAATTGTAATGACTTTGCCAACCACTGTTAATCACAAATACGACCTCCTTAAATGACTTTGCCCAACAATTGTAATGACTTTGCCCACCACTGTTAATCACTTATCCGACCTCTAATAAAGACTATGCCCAATTATTGTAATGACTTTGCCAACCATTGTTAATCACTTATCCGACCTCTAAAAATGACTTTTCCCAACAATTGTAATGACTTTGCCAACCACTGTTAATCACAAATACGACCTCTAAAAATGACTTTTCCCAACAATTGTAATGACTTTGCCCACCATTGTTAATCACTTATCCGACCTCTAAAAAAGACTTTGCCCAACTATTGTAATGACTTTGCCAACCACTGTTAATCACTAATACGACCTCTTTAAATTACTTTGCCCAACAATTGTAATGACTTTGCCAACCACTATTAATCACTAATACGACCTCTTTAAATGACTTTGCCCAACAATCGTAATGACTTTGCTCACCACTGTTAATCACTTATCCGACCTCTAAAAAAGACTTTGCCCAACAATTGCAATGACTTTGCCCACCACTGTTAATTACTTATCCGACCTCTAAAAATGACTTTGCCCAACTATTGTAATGACTTTGCCAACCACTGTTAATCATATATCCGACCTCTATAAATGACTTTGCCCAACAATTGTAATGACTTTGCCAACCACTGTTAATCACTTATCCGACCTCCAAAAATGACTTTGCCCAACTATTGTAATGACTTTGCCAACCACTGTTAATCACTTATCCGACCTCTAAAAATGACTTTTCCCAACAATTGTAATGACTTTGCCAACCACTGTTAATCACAAATACGACCTCTTTAAATGACTTTGCCCAACAATTGTAATGACTTTGCCCACCACTGTTAATCACTTATCCGACCTCTAAAAATGACTTTGCCCAACTATTGTAATGACTTTGCCAACCACTGTTAATCACTTATCCGACCTCTAAAAAAGACTTTGCCCAACTATTGTAATGACTTTGCCAACCACTGTTAATCATTTATCCGACCTCTATAAATGACTTTGCCCAACAATTGTAATGACTTTGCCAACCACTGTTAATCACTTATCCGACCTCTAAAAATGACTTTGCCCAACTATTGTAATGACTTTGCCAACCACTGTTAATCACTTATCCGACCTCTAAAAATGACTTTTCCCAACAATCATAATGACTTTGCTCACCACTGTTAATCACTTATCCGACCTCTAAAAAAGACTTTGCCCAACTATTGTAATGACTTTGCCAACCACTGTTAATCATATATCCAACCTCTATAAATGACTTTGCCCAACAATTGTAATGACCTTGCCAACCACTGTTAATCACTTATCCGACCTCTAAAAATGACTTTTCCCAACAATTGTAATGACTTTGCCCACCATTGTTAATCACTTATCCGACCTCTAAAAAAGACTTTGCCCAACTATTGTAATGACTTTGCCAACCACCGTTAATCACTAATACGACCTCTTTAAATGACTTTGCCCAACAATTGTAATGACTTTGCCAACCACTATTAATCACTAATACGACCTATTTAAATAGCTTTGCCCAACAATTGTAATGACTTTGCTCACCACTGTTAATCACTTATCTGACCTCTAAAAAAGACTTTGCCCAACAATTGTAATGACTTTGCCAACCTCTGTTAATCACTAATACGACCTCTTTAAATGACTTTGCCCAACAATTGCAATGACTATGCCAACCACTATTAATCACTAATACGACCTCTTTAAATGACTTTGCCCAACAATTGTAATGACTTTGCTCACCACTGTTAATCACTTATCTGACCTCTAAAAAAGACTTTGCCCAACAATTGTAATGACTTTGCCCACCACTGTTAATCACTTATCCGACCTCTAAAAATGACTTTGCCCAACTATTGTAATGACTTTGCCAACCACTGTTAATCATATATCCGACCTCTAAAAATGACTTTGCCCAACATTTGTAATGACTTTGCCAACCACTGTTAATCATTTATCCGACCTCTATAAATGACTTTTCCCAACAATTGTAATGACTTGGCCAACCACTGTTAATCACAAATACGACCTCTTTAAATGACTTTGCCCAACAATTGTAATGAGTTTGCCCACCACTGTTAATCACTTATCCGACCTCTAAAAAAGACTTTGCCCAATTATTGTAATGACTTTGCCAACCACTGCTAATCACAAAAACGACCTCTTTAAATGGCTTTGCCCAACAATTGTAATGACTTTGCCCACCACTGTTAATCACTTATCCTACCTCTAAAAATGACTTTTCCCAACAATTGTAATGACTTGGCCAACCACTGTTAATCACAAATACGACCTCTTTAAATGACTTTGCCCAACAATTGTAATGAGTTTGCCCCCCCACTGTTAATCACTTATCCGACCTCTAAAAAGACTTTGCCCAACTATTGTAATGACTTTGCCAACCACTGTTAATCACTAATACGACCTCTTTAAATGACTTTGCCCAACAATTGTAATGACTTTGCCAACCACTGTTAATCACTTATCCTACCTCTAAAAATGACTTTGCCCAACAATTGTAATGAGTTTGCCCACCACTGTTAATCACTTATCCGACCTCTAAAAAAGACTTTGCCCAATTATTGTAATGACTTTGCCAACCACTGCTAATCACAAAAACGACCTCTTTAAATGGTTTTGCCCAACAATTGTTATGACTTTGCCCACCACTGTTAATCACTTATCCTACCTCTAAAAATGACTTTTCCCAACAATTGTAATGACTTGGCCAACCACTGTTAATCACAAATACGACCTCTTTAAATGACTTTGCCCAACAATTGTAATGAGTTTGCCCACCACTGTTAATCACTTATCCGACCTCTAAAAAGACTTTGCCCAACTATTGTAATGACTTTGCCAACCACTGTTAATCACTAATACGACCTCTTTAAATGACTTTGCCCAACAATTGTAATGACTTTGCCAACCACTGTTAATCACTTATCCTACCTCTTAAAATGACTTTGCCCAACTATTGTAATGACTTTGCCAACCACTGTTAATCACTTATCCGACCTCTAAAAATGACTTTTCCCAACAATTGTAATGACTTTGCCAACCACTGTTAATCACAAATACGACCTCTTTAAATGACTTTGCCCAGCAATTGTAATGACTTTGCCCATCACTGTTAATCACTTATCCGACCTCTAAAAAAGACTTTGCCCAACTATTTTAATGACTTTGCCAACCACTGTTAATCACTAATACGACCTCTTTAAATGACTTTGCCTAACAATTGTAATGACTTTGCTCACCACTGTTAATCACTTATCTGACCTCTAAAAAAGACTTTGCCCAACAATTGTAATGACTTTGCCCACCACTGTTAATCACTTATCCGACCTCTAAAAATGACTTTGCCCAACTATTGTAATGACTTTGCCAACCACTGTTAATCATATATCCGACCTCTAAAAATGACTTTGCCCAACAATTGTAATGACTTTGCCCACCACTGTTAATCACTTATCCGACCTCTAAAAAAGACTTTGACCAATTATTGTAATTACTTTGCCAACCACTGTTAATCACTTATCCGACCTCTAAAAAAGACTTTGCCCAACAATTGTAATAACTTTAGTCACCACTGTTAATCACTTATCCGAGCTCTAAAAATGACTTTGCCCAACAATTGTTATTACTTTGCAAACCACTAGTAATGACTTTGCCAACCACTGGTTATCATATATCTGACCCCTAAAAATGACTTTTCCCAACAATTGGAATGACTTTGCCAACCACTGTTAATCACTTATACGACCTCTAATATGACTTTGCCCAACTATTGTAATGACTTGCCTACCACTGTTAATCACTTATCCGACATCTAAAAATGACTTTTCCCAACAATTGTAATGACTTTGCCAACCACTATTAATCACTAATACGACCTCTTTAAATGACTTTGCCCAACAATTGTAAAGACTTTGCCAACCACTGTTAATCATATATCCGACCTATAAAAATGACTTTGCCCAACAATTGTAATGACTTTGCCAACCACTGTTAATCATATATCCGACCTCTATAAATGACTTTGCCCAACAATTGTAATGACTTTGCCAACCACTGTTAATCACTTATCCGACCTCTAAAATGACTTTGCCCAACTATTGTAATGACTTTTCAAACCACTGTTAATCACTTATCCGACCTCTAAAAATGACTTTTCCCAACAATTGGAATGACTTTGCCAACCACTGTTAATCACAAATACGACCTCTTTAAATGACTTTGCCCAACAATTGTAATGACTTTGCCCACCACTGTTAATCACTTATCCGACCTCTAAAAAAGACTTTGCCCAATTATTGTAATGACTTGCCAACCACTGTTAATCACTTATCCGACCTCTTAATGACATTTCCCAACAATTGTAATGACTTTGCCAACCACTGTTAATCACAAATACGACCACTTTAAATGACTTTGCCCAACAATTGTAATGACTTTGCCCACCACTGTTAATCACTAAAACGACCTTTTTAAATGACTTTGCCCAACAATTGTAATGACTTTGCCAACCACTATTAATCACTAATACGACCTCTTTAAATGACTTTGCCCAACAATTGTAATGACCTTGCCCACCACTGTTAATCACTTATCTGACCTCTAAAAAAGACTTTGCCCAACAATTGTAATGACTTTGCCAACCACTGTTAATCACTTATCTGACCTCTAAAAAAGACTTTGCCCAACAATTGTAATGACTTTGCCAACCACTGTTAATCACAAATACGACCTCTTTAAATGACTTTGCCCAACAATTGTAATGACTTTGCCCACCACTGTTAATCACTTATCTGACCTCTAAAAAAGACTTTGCCCAACAATTGTAATGACTTTGCCAACCACTGTTAATCATATATCCGACCTCTAAAAATGACTTTGCCCAACAATTGTAATGACTTTGCCCACCACTGTTAATCACTTATCCGACCTCTTAAAAAGACTTTGCCCAATTATTGTAATGACTTTGCTCACCACTGTTAATCACTTATCTGACCTCTAAAAAAGACTTTGCCCAACAATTGTAATGACTTTGCCCACCACTTTTAATCACTAATACGACCTCTTTAAATGACTTTGCCCAACTATTGTAATGACTTTGCCAACCACTGTTAATCATATATCCGACCTCTAAAAATGACTTTGCCCAACAATTGTAATGACTTTGCCCACCACTGTTAATCACTTATCCGACCTCTAAAAAAGACTTTGCCCAATTATTGTAATGACTTTGCCAACCACTGTTAATCACTTATCCGACCTCTAAAAAAGACTTTGCCCAACAATTGTAATTACTTTAGTCACCACTGTTAATCACTTATCCGAGCTCTAAAAATGACTTTGCCCAACAATTGTTATAACTTTGCAAACCAATAGTTATGACTTTGCCAACCACTGGTTATCATATATCTGACCCCTAAAAATGACTTTTCCCAACAATTGTAATGACTTTGGCAACCACTGTTAATCATTTATGCGACCTCTAAAAAGACTTTCCCCAACTATTGTAATGACTTTGTCAAACACTGTTAATCATATATCCGACCTCTAAAAATGACTTTGCCCAACACCGTTAATCACTTATCCGACCTCTAAAAAAGACTTTGCCCAACAATTGTAATGACTTTGCCCACCACTGTTAATCACTTATCCGACCTCTAAAAAAGACTTTGCCCAATTATTGTAATGACTTTGCCAACCACTGTTAATCACTTATCCCACCTCTAAAAATGACTTTTCCCAACAATTGTAATGACTTTGCCAACCACTGTTAATCATATATCCGACCTCTAAAAATGACTTTGCCTAACAATTGTAATGACTTTGCCCACCACTGTTAATCAATTATCCGACCTCTTAAAAAGACTTTGCCCAACAATTGTAATGACTTTGCCCACCACTGTAAATCACTTATCGGACCTCTAAAAATGACTTTGCCCAACAATTGTAATGACTTTGCCAACCACTGTTAATCACAAATACGACCTCTTTAAATGACTTTGCCCAACAATTGTAATGACTTTGCCCACCACTGTTAATCACTTATCTGACCTCTAAAAAAGACTTTGCCCAACAATTGTAATGACTTTGCCAACCACTGTTAATCATATATCCGACCTCTAAAAATGACTTTGCCCAACAATTGTAATGACTTTGCCCACCACTGTTAATCACTTATCCGACCTCTTAAAAAGACTTTGCCCAATTATTGTAATGACTTTGCTCACCACTGTTAATCACTTATCTGACCTCTAAAAAAGACTTTGCCCAACAATTGTAATGACTTTGCCCACCACTTTTAATCACTAATACGACCTCTTTAAATGACTTTGCCCAACTATTGTAATGACTTTGCCAACCACTGTTAATCATATATCCGACCTCTAAAAATGACTTTGCCCAACAATTGTAATGACTTTGCCCACCACTGTTAATCACTTATCCGACCTCTAAAAAAGACTTTGCCCAATTATTGTAATGACTTTGCCAACCACTGTTAATCACTTATCCGACCTCTAAAAAAGACTTTGCCCAACAATTGTAATTACTTTAGTCACCACTGTTAATCACTTATCCGAGCTCTAAAAATGACTTTGCCCAACAATTGTTATAACTTTGCAAACCAATAGTTATGACTTTGCCAACCACTGGTTATCATATATCTGACCCCTAAAAATGACTTTTCCCAACAATTGTAATGACTTTGGCAACCACTGTTAATCATTTATGCGACCTCTAAAAAAGACTTTCCCCAACTATTGTAATGACTTTGTCAAACACTGTTAATCATATATCCGACCTCTAAAAATGACTTTGCCAAACACCGTTAATCACTTATCCGACCTCTAAAAAAGACTTTGCCCAACAATTGTAATGACTTTGCCCACCACTGTTAATCACTTATCCGACCTCTAAAAAAGACTTTGCCCAATTATTGTAATGACTTTGCCAACCACTGTTAATCACTTATCCCACCTCTAAAAATGACTTTTCCCAACAATTGTAATGACTTTGCCAACCACTGTTAATCATATATCCGACCTCTAAAAATGACTTTGCCTAACAATTGTAATGACTTTGCCCACCACTGTTAATCAATTATCCGACCTCTTAAAAAGACTTTGCCCAACAATTGTAATGACTTTGCCCACCACTGTAAATCACTTATCGGACCTCTAAAAAAGACTTTGCCCAACTATTGTAATGACTTTGCCAACCACTGTTAATCACTTATCCGACCTCTAAAAATGACTTTTCCCAACAATTGTAATGACTTTGCCAACCACTGTTAATCACAAATACGACCTCTTTAAATGACTTTGCCCAACAATTGTAAAGACTTTGCCAACCACTGTTAATCACTTATCAGACCTCTAAAAATGACTTTTCCCAACAATTGTAATGACTTTGCCAACCTCTGTTAATCACTAATACGACCTCTTTAAATGACTTTGCCCAAAAATTGTAATGACTTTGCCAACCATTATTAATCACTAATACGACCTCTTTCAATGACTTTGCCCAACAATTGTAATGACTTTGCCCACCACTGTTAATCACTTATCTGACCTCTAAAAAAGACTTTGCCCAACAATTGTAATGACTTTGCCAACCACTGTTAATCACTTATCCGACCTCTAAAAATGACTTTGCCCAACTATTGTAATGACTTTGCCAGCCACTGTTAATCATATATCCGACCTTTAAAAATGACTTTGCCCAACATTGTAATGACTTTGCCCACCACTGTTAATCACTTATCCGACCTCTAAAAAAGACTTTGCCCAACAATTGCAATGACTTTGCCCACCACTGTTAATCACTTATCCGACCTCTAAAAATGACTTTGCCCAACTATTGTACTGACTTTGCCAACCACTGTTAATCATATATCCGACCTCTATAAATGACTTTGCCCAACAATTGTAATGACTTTGCCAACCACTGTTAATCACTTATCCGACCTCCAAAAATGACTTTGCCCAACTTTTGTAATGACTTTTGCCAACCACTGTAAATCACTTATCCGACCTCTAAAAATGACTTTGCCCAACAATTGTAATGACTTTGCTCACCTCTGTTAATCACTTATCTGACCTCTAAAAAAGACTTTCCCAACAATTGTAATGACTTTGCCAACCACTGTTAATCACAAATACGACCTGTAAAAATGACTTTTCCCCAACAATTGTAATGACTTTGCCCACCATTGTTAATCACTTATCCGACCTCTAAAAATGACTTTTCCCAACAATTGTAATGACTTTGCCAACCACTGTTAATCACAAATACGACCTCTAAAAATGACTTTTCCCAACAATTGTAATGACTTTGCCAACCACTGTTAATCACTTATCCGACCTCTAAAAATGACTTTGCCCAACAATTGTAATGACTTTGCTCACCACTGTTAATCACTTATCTGACCTCTAAAAAAGACTTTTCCCAACAATTGTAATGACTTTGCCAACCACTGTTAATCACAAATACGACCTCTAAAAAATGACTTTTCCCAACAATTGTAATGACTTTGCCCACCATTGTTAATCACTTATCCGACCTCTAAAAATGACTTTTCTCAACAATTGTAATGACTTTGCCAACCACTGTTAATCACAAATACGACCTCTAAAATGACTTTTCCCGACAATTGTAATGACTTTGCCCACCATTGTTAATCACTTATCCGACCTCTAAAAATGACTTTTCCCAACAATTGTAATGACTTTGCCAACAACTGTTAATCACAAATACGACCTCTAAAAATGACTTTTCCCAACAATTGTAATGACTTTGCCCACCATTGTTAATCACTTATCCGACCTCTAAAAAAGACTTTGCCCAACTATTGTAATGACTTTGCCAACCACTGTTAATCACTAATACGACCTCTTTAAATGACTTTGCCCAACAATTGTAATGACTTTGCCAACCACTATTAATCACTAATACGACCTCTTTAAATGACTTTGCCCAACAATCGTAATGACTTTGCTCACCACTGTTAATCACTTATCCGACCTCTAAAAAAGACTTTGCCCAACAATTGCAATGACTTTGCCCACCACTGTTCAATCACTATCCGACCTCTAAAAATGACTTTACCAAACTATTGTAATGACTTTGACAATCACTGTTAATCATATATCCGACCTCTATAAATGACTTTTCCCAACAATTGTAATGACTTTGCCCACCATTGTTAATCACTTATCCGACCTCTAAAAATGACTTTTCCCAACAATTGTAATGACTTTGCCAACCACTGTTAATCACAATACGACCTCTAAAATGACTTTTCCCAACAATTGTAATGACTTTGCCCACCATTGTTAATCACTTATCCGACCTCTAAAAATGACTTTCCCAACAATTGTAATGACTTTGCCAACCACTGTTAATCACAAATACGACCTCTAAAAATGACTTTTCCCAACAATTGTAATGACTTTGCCCACCATTGTTAATCACTTATCCGACCTCTAAAAAAGACTTTGCCCAACTATTGTAATGACTTTGCCAACCACTGTTAATCACTAATACGACCTCTTTAAATGACTTTGCCCAACAATTGAAATGACTTTGCCAACCACTATTAATCACAAATACGACCTCTTTAAATGACTTTGCCCAACAATTGTAATGACTTTGCCAACCACTGTTAATCACTAATACGACCTCTTTAAATGACTTTGCCCAACAATTGTAATGACTTTGCCAACCACTATTAATCACTAATACGACCTCTTTAAATGACTTTGCCAACAATCGTAATGACTTTGCCCACCACTGTTAATCACTTATCCGACCTCTAAAAAAGACTTCGCCCAACAATTGCAATGACTTTGCCCACCACTGTTATCACTTATCCGACCTCTAAAAATGACTTTGCCCAATTATTGTAATGACTTTGCCAACCACTGTTAATCACTTATCCCACCTCTAAAAATGACTTTTCCCAACAATGTAATGACTTTGCCAACCACTGTTAATCATATATCCGACCTCTAAAAATGACTTTGCCTAACAATTGTAATGACTTTGCCCACCACTGTTAATCAACTTATCCGACCTCTTAAAAAGACTTTGCCCAACAATTGTAATGACTTTGCCCACCACTGTAAATCACTTATCGGACCTCTAAAAATGACTTTGCCCAACTATTGTAATGACTTTGCCAACCACTGTTAATCACTTATCCGACCTCTAAAAATGACTTTTCCCAACAATTGTAATGACTTTGCCAACCACTGTTAATCACAAATACGACCTCTTTAAATGACTTTGCCCAACAATTGTAAAGACTTTGCCAACCACTGTTAATCACTTATCAGACCTCTAAAAATGACTTTTCCCAACAATTGTAATGACTTTGCCAACCTCTGTTAATCACTAATACGACCTCTTTAAATGACTTTGCCCAAAAATTGTAATGACTTTGCCCAACCATTATTAATCACTAATACGACCTCTTTCAATGACTTTGCCCAACAATTGTAATGACTTTGCCCACCACTGTTAATCACTTATCTGACCTCTAAAAAGACTTTGCCCAACAATTGTATGACTTTGCCAACCACTGTTAATCACTTATCCGACCTCTAAAAATGACTTTGCCCAACTATTGTAATGACTTTGCCAGCCACTGTTAATCATATATCCGACCTTTAAAAATGACTTTGCCCAACAATTGTAATGACTTTGCCACCACTGTTAATCACTTATTCCGACCTCTAAAAAAGACTTTGCCCAACAATTGCAATGACTTTGCCCACCACTGTTAATCACTTATCCGACCTCTAAAAATGACTTGCCCAACAATTGTAATGACTTTGCCAACCACTGTTAATCACTTATCGACCTCCAAAAATGACTTTGCCCAACTTTGTAATGACTTTGCCAACCACTGTTAATCACTTATCCGACCTCTAAAAATGACTTGCCCAACAATTGTAATGACTTTGCTCACCTCTGTTAATCACTTATCTGACCTCTAAAAAAGACTTTTCCCAACAATTGTAATGACTTTGCCAACCACTGTTAATCACAAATACGACCTGTAAAATGACTTTTCCCAACAATTTGTAATGACTTTGCCCACCATTGTTAATCACTTATCCGACCTCTAAAAATGACTTTTCCCAACAATTGTAATGACTTTGCCAACCACTGTTAATCACAAATACGACCTCTAAAAATGACTTTTCCCAACAATTGTAATGACTTTGCCAACCCACTGTTAATCACTTATCCGACCTCTAAAAATGACTTTGCCCAACAATTGTAATGACTTTGCTCACCACTGTTATCACTTATCTGACCTCTAAAAAAGACTTTTCCCAACAATTGTAATGACTTTGCCAACCACTGTTAATCACAAATACGACCTCTAAAAATGACTTTTCCCAACAATTGTAATGACTTTGCCCACCATTGTTAATCACTTATCCGACCTCTAAAAATGACTTTTCCCAACAATTGTAATGACCTTTGCCAACCACTGTTAATCACAAATACGACCTCTAAAAATGACTTTTTCCGACAATTGTAATGACTTTGCCCACCATTGTTAACTCACTATCCGACCTCTAAAAATGACTCTTTCCCAACAAATTGTAATGACTTTGCCAACAACTGTTAATCACAAATACGACCTCTAAAAACGACTTTTCCCAACAATTGTAATGACTTTGCCCACCATTGTTAATCACTTATCCGACCTCTAAAAAAGACTTTGCCCAACTATTGTAATGACTTTGCCAACCACTGTTAATCACTAATACGACCTCTTTAAATGACTTTGCCCAACAATTGTAATGACTTTGCCAACCACTATTAATCACTAATACGACCTCTTAAATGACTTTGCCCAACAATCGTAATGACTTTGCTCACCACTGTTCAATCACTTATCCGACCTCTAAAAAAGACTTTGCCAAACAATTGCAATGACTTTGCCCACCACTGTTCAATCACTTATCCGACCTCTAAAATGACTTACCAAACTATTGTAATGACTTTGACAATCACTGTTAATCATATATCCGACCTCTATAAATGACTTTCCCAACAATTGTAATGGACTTTGCCCACCATTGTTAATCACTTATCCGACCTCTAAAAATGACTTTTCCCAACAATTGTAATGACTTGCCAACCACTGTTAATCACAAATACGACCTCTAAAAATGACTTTTCCCAACAATTGGTAATGACTTTGCCCACCATTGTTAATCACTTATCCGACCTCTAAAATGACTTTTCCCAAAAATTGTAATGACTTTGCCAACCACTGTTAATCACAAATACGACCTCTAAAAATGACTTTTCCCAACAATTGTAATGACTTTGCCCACCATTGTTAATCACTTATCCGACCTCTAAAAAAGACTTTGCCCAACTATTGTAATGACTTTGCCAACCACTGTTAATCACTAATACGACCTCTTTAAATGACTTTGCCCAACAATTGTAAGGACTTTGCCAACCACTATTAATCACAAATACGACCTCTTTAAATGACTTTGCCCAACATTGTAATGACTTTGCCAACCACTGTTAATCACTAATACGACCTCTTTAAATGACTTTGCCCAACAATTGTAATGACTTTGCCAACCACTATTAATCACTAATACGACCTCTTTAAATGACTTTGCCCAACAATCGTAATGACTTTGCCCACCACTGTTAATCACTTATCCGACCTCTAAAAAAGACTTCGCCCCAACAATTGCAATGACTTTGCCCACCACTGTTAATCACTTATCCGACCTCTAAAAATGACTTTGCCCAACTATTGTAATGACTTTGCCAACCACTGTTAATCATATATCCGACCTCTATAAATGACTTTGCCCAACAATTGCAATGACTTTGCCCACCACTGTTAATCACTTATCCGACCTCTAAAAATGACTTTGCCCAATTATTGTAATGACTTTGCCAACCACTGTTAATCACTTATCCCACCTCTAAAAATGACTTTTCCCAACAATTGTAATGACTTTGCAACCACTGTTAATCCATATCCGACCTCTAAAAATGACTTTGCCTAACAATTGTAATGACTTTGCCACCACTGTTAATCACTTATCCGACTCTAAAAGACTTGCCCAACAATTGTAATGACTTGCCACCACTGTAAATCACGATCGGACCTCTAAAAAGACTTTGCCCCAACTATGTAATGACTTTGCCAAACCACTGTTAATCACTTATCCGACCTCTAAAAATATTTCCCAACAATTGTAATGACTTTGCAACCACTGTTAATCACAAATACGACCTCTTAAATGACTTTGCCCAACAATTGTAAAGACTTTGCAACCACTGTTAATCACTTATCAGACCTCTAAAATGACTTTCCCAACAATTGTAATGGACTTTGCCAACCTCTGTTAATCATAATACGACCTTAAATGACTTGCCCAAAATTGTAATGACTTTGCCAACCATATTAATCACTAATACGACCTCTTTCAATGACTTTGCCCAACAATATGACTTTGCCCACCACTGTTAATCATTATCTGACTCTAAAAAAGACTTTGCCCAACAATTGTAATGACTTTGCAACCACTTTAATCATTATCCGACCTCTAAAAATGACTTGCCCAAACTATGTAAGACTTGCCAGCCACTGTTAATCATATATCCGACCTTTAAAAATGACTTTGCCCCAACAATTGTAATGACTTTGCCCACCACTGTTAATCACTTATCGACCTCTAAAAAGACTTTGCCCAACAATTGCAATGACTTTGCCCACCACTGTAATCACTTATCCGACCTCTAAAAATGACTTTGCCCAACAATTGTAATGACTTTGCCAACCCACTTATCCGACCTCCAAAAATGACTTTGCCCAACTTGTGTAATGACTTTGCCAACACTGTTAATCACTTATCCGACCTCTAAAAAGACTTTGCCCAACAATTGTAATGACTTTGCTCACCTGTTAATCACTTATCTGACCTCTAAAAAGACTTTCCCAACAATTGTAATGACTTTGCCAACCACTGTAATCACAAATACGACTGTAAAAATGACTTTCCCACAATTGTAATGACTTTGCCCACCATTGTTAATCACTTATCCGACCTCTAAAAATGACTTTCCAACAATTGTAATGACTTTGCCAACCACTGTTAATCACAGATACGACCTCTAAAAATGACTTTTCCAACAATTGTAATGACTTTGCCAACACTGTTAATCACTTATCCGACCTCTAAAAATGACTTTGCCAACAATTGTAATGACTTTGCTCACCACTGTAATCACTTATCGACCTCTAAAAAGACTTTTCCCAACAATTGTAATGACTTGCCAACCATGTTAATCACAAATACGACTCTAAAAATGACTTTTCCCAACAATTGTAATGACTTTGCCCACCATGTTAATCACTTATCCGACCTCTAAAAATGACTTTTCCCAACAATTGTAATGACTTTGCCAACACTGTTAATCACAAATACGACCTCTAAAAATGACTTTTCCGACAATTGTACTGACTTTGCCCACATTGTTAATCACTTATCCGACCTCTAAAAATGACTTTCCCAACAATTGTAATGACTTTGCCAACAAGTTAATCACAAATACGACCTCTAAAAATGCTTTTCCCAACAATTGTAATGACTTTGCCCACCATTGTAATCACTTATCCGACCTCTAAAAAAGACTTTGCCCAAATATTGTAATGACTTTGCCAACCACTGTTAATCACTAATACGACCTTTTAAATGATTGCCCAACAATTGTAATGACTTTGCCAACAACTATTAATCACATAATACGACCTCTTAAATGACTTTGCCAACAATCGTAATGACTTTGCTCACCACTGTTAATCACTATCGACCTCTAAAAAAGACTTTGCCAACATTGCAATGACTTTGCCCACCACTGTTCAATCATATCCGACCTCTAAAAATGACTTTACCAAACTATTGTAATGACTTTGACATCACTGTTAATATAATCCGACTCTCTAAAGACTTTCCCAACAATTGTAATGACTTTGCCCACATTGTTAATCATATCCGACCTCTAAAATGACTTTCCAACAATTGTAATGACTTTGCCAACCACTGTTAATCACAAATACGACTCTAAAATGACTTTTCCCAACAATTGTAATGACTTTGCCACCATTGTTAATCACTTATCCGACCTCTAAAAATGACTTTCCCAACAATTGTAATGACTTTGCCAACCATGTAATCACAATACGACCTCTAAAAAGACTTTCCCAACAATTGAATGACTTTGCCCACATTGTTAATCACTTATCCGACCTCTAAAAAAGACTTTGCCCAACTATGTAATGACTTTGCCACCACGTTAATCACTAATACGACCTCTTTAAAGGACTTTGCCCAACAATTGTAATGACTTTGCCAAACCACTATAATCACAAAATACGACCTCTTTAAATGACTTTGCCCAACAATTGTAATGGACTTGCCAACCACTGTTAATCACTAATAGACCTCTTTAATGACTTTGCCAACAATTGTAATGACTTGCCAACCACATTAATCACTAATACGACCCTCTTTAAATGACTTTGCCCAACAATCGTAAGACTTTGCCAACCACTGTTAATCATTATCGACTCTAAAAAGACTTCGCCCAACAATTGCAATGACTTTGCCACCACTGTTAATCACTTATCCGACCTCTAAAAATGACTTTGCCCAACTATTGTAATGACTTTGCCAACACTGTTAATCATATACGACCTCTTAAAGGACTTTGCCCAACAATTGTAATGACTTTGCCAACCACTGTAATCACTTATCCGACCTCTAAAAAAGATTGCCCAATTAGTGTAATGACTTCAACCACTGTTAATCACTATCCGACCTCTAAAAATGATTTTCCCACAATTGTAATGACTTGCCAACCACTGTTAATCACAAATACGACCTCTAAAAATGACTTTTCCCACAATCGAATGACTTTGCCACCACTGTTGATCACTGATCCGACCTCTAAAAAAGACTTTGCCCAACAATGTAATGACTTTGCCACCCCTGTTAATCACTTATCCGACCTCTAAAAATGACTTTGCCCAACAATTGTAATGACTTTGCCAACCACTGTTAATCACTATCCGACCTCTAAAAATGACTTTCCCAACAATGTAATGACTTTGCTCACCACTGTTAATCACTATCCGACCTCTAAAAAAGACTTTGCCCAACTATGTAATGACTTTGCCAACCACTGTAATCATCTATCCGACCTCTATAAATGACTTTGCCAACAATTGTAAGACTTTGCCAACCACTGTTAATCATTATCCGACTCTAAAAATGACTTTGCCCAACTATGTAATGACTTTGCCAACCACTGTTAATCACTTATCGACCCTTAAAATGATTTCCCAACAATCGTAATGACTTTGCTCACCACTGTTAATCACTTATCCGACCTCTAAAAAGACTTTGCCCAACGTTGTAATGACTTTGCCACCACTGTTAATCATATATCCGACCTCTATAAAGGACTTTGCCCAACAATTGTAAGACCTTGCAACCACGTAATCATTATCGACCTCTAATAAAGACTTTGCCCAACTATTGTAATGACTTGCCAACCACTGTTAATCACTTATCGACCTCTAAAAATGGACTTTCCAACAATCGTAATGACTTTGCTCACACTATTAATCATTATCCGACCTCTAAAAATGACTTTCCCAACAATTGTAATGACTTTGCCAACACTGTTAATCACAAATACCGACCTCTTTAAATGACTTGCCCAACAATTGTAATGACTTTGCCACCACTGTTAATCACTTATCCGACCTCTAATAAAGACTTTGCCACACTATTGTAATGACTTTGCCAACCACTGTAATATATCCGACCTCTATAAATGACTTTGCCCAACATGTAAGGACTTTGCCAACCACGGTTAATCATATATCGACCTCTAAAATGACTTTGCCCAACTATTGAAATGACTTTGCCAACCACTGTTAATCACTTATCCGCCTCTAAAAATGACTTTCCCAACATTGTAATGACTTTGCAACACTTAATCACAAAACGACCTCTTTAAATGGATTTGCCCAACAATTGTAATGACTTGCCCACACTGTTAATCACTTATCCGACCTCTAAAAAAGACTTTGCCCAAGTAGTAAGACTTGCCAACCACTGTTAATCACTTATCCGACTCTAAAAAGACTTTTCAAATGTAAGGACTTTGCCAACCACTGTTAATCACTTATCCGACCTCTAAATGACTTTTCCCAACAATTGTAATGACTTTGCCAACCATGTTAATCACAAATACGACCTCTAAAATGACTTGCCAACAATTGTAATGACTTTGCCAACCATGTTAACATATACGACCTCTAAAAATGACTTTGCCCAACAATTTAAGGACTTCGCCACCACTGTTAATCATTATCGATCTAAAAAAAGACTTTGCCCAAACAATTGCAATGACTTTGCCAACCATGTTAATCACTTATCCGACCTCTAAAAAATGACTTTGCCCAACTATTGTAATGACTTGCCAACACTGTTAATCACTTATCCGACCTCTAAAAAAGACTTTGCCCAACTATTGTAATGACTTGCCAACCACTGTTAATCTTTATCCGACCTCTAAATGACTTTGCCCAACAATTGTAATGACTTTGCCAACACTGTTAATCTTATCCGACCTCTAAAATGACTTTGACCAACAATTGTAATGACTTTGCCAACCACTGGTAATCACTTATCCGACCTCTAAAAATGACTTTCCCAACAATCAATGACTTTGCTCACACTGTTAATCACTTATCCGACCTCTAAAAAGACTTTGCCAACAACTTGTAATGACTTGCCACCACTGATTAATCACTTATCCGACCTCTATAAATGACTTTGCCACAATTTAATGACCTTGCCAACCAG